>CM044959.1:33322482-33338922 GCA_024516035.1 Bactericera cockerelli
CGAAATAGACCCCCATTATTTTTCAATTCTGAACTATTTTATATTCAAGTTAAGAAACGTCGCGCATAGATGGTAATTGGATGGGTTACCATCCAGGTATCACCCATGTGATGCTGGCTAGTCCCGGCCCCACTCAGGCTGGGTGAGGTTAACGTGAGTAGCTAGAATTGGTAAACCTAGCGCATGGAGGGTAAAACCCCCGTTGTGATATGACCTTAGCAGTTGAAAGCGACGTTGAATCCTACCTAAAAAAAAAAAGTATATTCTATTCTATGACTTACCAACTTCAGAGAAGACATCCTTGGTGACTCCATGGGCAGCAGAATCTTCATCAGATGTCATTTGGACCGAGCTCCTTCTCCTTCTTTTATTTACTACTTCATTCCCTTGATTTTTTAATGTTTTTTGTCTCAACCGTCTGCCCGCTTCGTAAAGAAGTCCACTGGCGACAATTTTTGGGGACACGTCGGTTGGAGGTTTATAGGGAGAATACCAAGAAGCTTTGGCTTCTTCTAGGAATAAAGAGCAAATTTGGGTGGCCAACAATGTATATTCAACACTAGATATATGTCTTTCGGGACATGGAGACAAAATTCTCTCTATTACTGTACGGGCAACATTACGTCTTTCGTGGCTGGATTCCAATTTGCTTTTAATAAGATAAGCTTTCATAGAAGGGCTATGTTCTAAAGATGCTCTTACAAAATTTGAATCAATTACCAAGTACTCCTGGCTTGGAGTACTTGTGTTTTGCATTACTGGAGGACTTTGCACAAGTGACCCACTGAGAGAGTCATTGAAAGAGGGGGAATCTAAGAACACATTACTGGTATTTGAATTAGTGGAACATGTCCAATTAGTAAATTGCGAGGATTGGGACTCGGTCCATGACGAAGATGGCGTAGATGTGAGGACGTTTGCATTCCAGTTGTCCGTGTCAGCAGATAACTGCACATTGGAGAAAAACGTTGCTGCTGGTGTAGCGTCAGAAGATAACGTTGCTGCTGTCTGATAGTGTACGTTATCTGTGTCCGCCGTGTTCTGCGTGTTCTCCGTATCCTGGGAAAAAGACGAATTGAATCAAAAACTGGCGGCCATCATCAACTTGCTTAAGCAATAAAACCCACACGCACACATGAGTACACACACATGTAGAAAGGACTCGTGAGTAATGAAGGTACAGTAGAACCTCGACATACCGTAATTCAAGGGATATGGCCTATTTTTCAAGTATAGTAAAAGCATTATCAGTCATGTCAGGAGTCAGCGCATGTGAAAACTCGACTTCCTAAACTTAAAATATTACGTTGTATAGAGGTCCAGAAAATTACGTTGTTTAGAGGTAAGTTCACCTTTTGTTTTCTTTTACATTGTATAGAGTTTTCCTATTCTGTGAGGAAGGGAAAGTAAGATTTCAACGTTATATCAAGGTTTACGCTGTATCGAGGTACGTTATATCAAGGTTCTAACCCCCTCCCCACCCACACACACTCGGTATCAAGGGAAATCTCATTTTAAAACCATCTGTATTGAAAGTCGATCTTACCTGCACCCATTGATCTCGTTTTTGCATTAATGTCATGACGTCACCCATGCAGTCTATCAACCTGTAACACTGATCTTCTTTCAGCACTCGAAGGAGTTGCGGAGTTATTTTGTGTCCTGAAACATAGAAAGATGAAACTAATTAATAAAAGATAGAAACACTACTAACTTTTGAGGCTAATAAGTCTCTTAATGTTCTTCATGACTGAAACAAATGGCAATCTTCAAGATTTCAAATTGGCAATAGTGCAATTTCTCAATCCCTAAGACTGCTAGCCTTTTGTACCATTGAATAACAACTTTTTTTAACCATTATTTTTAGTTTGTCAAATTTAATATTTTATTATTGATAGTAAAAGAAAATGGCGATTAGTTTATTTGTTCTCACAGTATGCTTTGGTTGGTTTTAGGTTAAACATCACCAGTAATAAATTGAAGTATGAATTTTCTACTTACTTTCAAACAATTCTACGTATTCTGCTAGGTCCCATTGTCGAAGAAGATCGCCAGTTGTTACTAATGACTCCATGGTCTCAGAAGGTTATGCAGAGATGAATAGTTGTTTACAAAAGTAGGTACGTACAGGGATAAATAGAAATTGAAATTTATGTCTATTTAAATTAAATTCAACATGTTTCTAAAGTTAAACTATACTAGTAATTTCAAGTTATGTTAAAACTTATATGAATGTTCACTCTTATTCATTAGTAAAAACTTCACCCTTCACTATGTTAAAATTATTATACTAGGTATTATTATTTACAAGGTTTTACATTTTTTTAAAACCTACATTACCGACCGGAACTTTGAAACTAACTTATACAGGAACTTTGAAATTGTTAATGTAACCAAGTGTTGAAACTGTTATTATTTATTCACCGGTAGGTATTATTAAAAAAAGAATTGATTTGATTTTATTTACCACTTAGATCAAAAACACTTTGAACGAGAAAACACACTCAAGAGAAAGGTATATTATTTATTATTATGCAAATTTATTATTACGGACGAGCAGGGAGGTTGATTGGTATCTTAGGGAGTACTGTTGGAGTTGGAAATGAATTTATATATTACCACAAGAACTATTTATACCTACCCACTTTAATAAAAAAAAAGGTTATTTACAATTACCGGCCGGCCGCAATTTTGTAGAAACCGGCTTTGATTAGGTGCAAACTCTATCCCCCCCATCTCTCGCACGAGAACTAGGTACCTATTTTCAAGTATCTGTATGACGATGACTTGAAAATAAACAGGTGATAACAGGTAGTTCGTTGTTCGTTCTTCATTTTTTTCACTTTTTAACACAACTTTTGAAAATTTATCAATAATTAATTGTTTTAAAGAGCTAAAAAAATTGAACAAACGTACGATCGTTAAAGATTGAGAGAAGGAGAAGAGTCTGCACACTAATGACTAGAGATTTCATTGTTTTGTCGTAAGGAATCGAGGCATCCGCTTTCATGAAGTTCATGCAAACTGAAAAACAGTCAGGCAATTTCTGCATGATTAAAAACATGTTATGAATCTTCTGCATAACCTTTCATGAGATCTAGAGACAAATATGCGAATTCTTCAAAAATTGTACATCTTTCTTCATAATAGTTTTCCATTTTCATGATATTGAGAAGACCGCATGAAAGTTATACAGACTTAGCATGACTGAGCTTTTCATGCTAATTAAACATAAAAGTTCATGTTGCCATTTCCTCTTATGAATCGTTCGCATAACTTATACATCTGTCTGCATAAATGTTTTCCGTTTTCATAAATGTTATGCAGCCTTTGAAGAGACTGCATGAAAGTTGTGCAGACTTAGCATGACTACGTTTTTTACGCTAATTAAACATAATCTATGCTAATAGATTATGTTGCCATTGTCACTATATGAATCTTTTGCGTAGTCTATACATTTTACTGCATAAACGTTTTTCTTTTTCATAATGTTATTCAGCCTTTAAGAAGACTGCATGAAAGTTGTACAGACTTAGCAAGACAACGTTTTTTCTGCGAATTAAACATAATCTATGCTTATAGCTCATGTTGCCAATAATCTATACATCCTACTGCCTAAACGTTTAGCGCGGCTTCTTTGATGTCATGCAGCCTTTAAGAATTCACTGCATGAAAGTTATAATATGTGAGTAGCTGGAAGCTGGTTTATGATGCCGACCTCCGTGGTCGAGAGGTTAAGTCCATTGTCTTTCGATCCGAAGGTTGCAGGTTCGAATCCTGGCCGTGGCGGACTTTTCTAGCAGAAAATTTTCGCTGTAGGAATGGCATGGTTGTAAGATTTCCTACCCCGAAGTAATGGTAACGCGGTTCCAGGGTAGACAAATCTTAAAAAAAAGCTGGTTTCTGCTGAACAACAACTTACAACAGACCCATTGCATGGGGTTGAATGTCATCAACAACTGACCCAAATAACTATATTAATATGATGTGAATACCTATTAATAGGTATAGATACCTAATATATTTCTTAAAACCCACAAAACAGGCCCTATGGTATTCTTTTAATTTCTACTGTTTTCAATATTTTTATGATTTTATAACCTTTGAACACACACAAAGTAGCGGTTGTATTACTTATATAACCGCTACCTTTCAACTCAACGCAGGTATTGACTCGGCCTAATGTCTTTCTAAAAAAATCAAGTTATTTTTATAATTTATCAAGCGCTTCAGGTAAATCCTCAAACCACAAATATACATTCAAGGTTTCACCACGTCATGATCAAATTCCAAGAATTATATTATCTAATATATTATAGGTAGGTACTACCAATGAACGTCGACCCTGCATATTTGAGCGGCAAAAGACAGAGTAAAAGAAGAATGTTTTCTTCTTGTCCGATATTCCATACCATATTCCAAGAATATCTATAAATATAATATATTAGATGGTCATGTTGGTGAGAAAATTGAACGTATTTTTGTGGTTTTTGGATTTAACTGGCGCTATTATATCCTATAGGTATTTATATAGGTAACATATACTCTTCTTCTTCAATAGGTTAGCATAACTTATGAAAATCAAACCTTATTAAATAAAAGTTTTCATGATATTGTCCATCTTGAACTTTATGAAAACACACTTTTTTGGTTTTCATAACTGTTTTTTGATAGTTAGCATCATTTATGAAAACAAAAGACCCTTCAAAAAAACAATCAGGCAGAATTCTGCACAAAAATCCTTATTGATGACGTCACGGATAAAATTCTGCATATTTTATGAATCAATCTGCATGATCGATATTTATGCTAACCACAATTTTATGAAAACGTTGACATTTGCATGGTTTATGAAGAAATTTGAAAAAAAAAACGGAAAATTCTTCATAAACCCTGCAGATTCAGCATAAAAAAACTTTATGAATCAAATTTGAAAAAACTTTTTTTAGCGTGTATGCATAATTATGTACATTATCTATTTCATCGATATGTTTTGTACCTTGCCCCCAAGTTTTCACTGAATGAATTATAATTAAGTAGATACTTCACCCTACCTAACTGCCTGCAAACTAAAAATAAACCTTCTTACTTTGCTAATACATGAGAACACGGGTGAGGCGAATTTTACTGTATTTTATAAATCGTGAATAGTTGGAGCTGAGTATGATTTAAATTTAACTGTCTGTACGTGTACGTTACTTGCATCAGTTCCATTTATTATCATCCATCACCTGAACAGAATAAACATATTTATAACGTCAGGCTATGTTTTATTGTTCACATGTGCCAATAAATTTCTGTTCATATTGTGTTATTTTGGCTTGACATCAATGGCTCGTGTCCAATCATAATGTATTCGCGTTCATTTTTGTAATTGTTTGCGAACTCCAAGTACGCACTCTATGTATTGAAGGTAATATTTATAGTGAGTTCAATTTCGAAGTAAGAAAAAGTATATGTAATTAATTCCAAATACTATTTTGAGAATCACTGATACAATCATTACATTCTATAAAAATGTCATATAAACTTCAAACTGTTCTCCTTACCTATGACCATATTCACATATTTCTAACTGAACAGAAGCTTGATCATGTTCCCCAATAAGTACAGCCTATTGTCAACTCTCCTAAATAAAATTCATACTGAAACAGTATGACATCGATACTCTTGGTCATGGTCGTTTTGAATCCACCTTGACAACTATCATCATCAGTTCATGGGCAATTCGGCACGTTGAAACGTAACGGTTCAACTAACCTTTTCTTCTACCCTGCTGTATCTTTCGGTCCATCGGACCGGATATTATCATGATTAGTACATCAAGTAAGCTGTTGTATAAGAACTTTTGGTCCTTCGGGCCGGATATCGAAATTGTAAATACCACTTTCAGATGTTGATATATTTGAAATTTCAAATATTAATACCTTATTGGAATGGATTGACCCTTTTTAAATTTTGAGTAATCTGCTGATTTTGTAAATACTAAATTCCTGAAAATGATGTGGGTAAAGATCAAAAGCGTTTCTTGCATTATTGTGTGGCAAGTATATTATACTGTGCAGACTTCAGAGATTGGAGTCAAGGCAAAAGTTAGTGTTTTACATTCTGTGTTATGTGTGTATGTATGTTCTGTGATTCAAGCTTGTACATGTACAATGAACCTAAGACGAACCAGCTACTCGCATACGGTGCGCGATAGCCGAGTTCCGTTTCTTTTGCGTTTTCCCTCCAAAATCTCAAGCTGAACAAAGATGAGTTGAAGCTGGCGAGAGTTCAATGACCCCGCTCAGCTCCACGTGCATGTTATGTAGTTAGTAGAACAAGTCCCCTCTGTTACCCTTTCCGCTACAGTTTCCCCTCTTCTCTTGAACTACTTCCCCTACATTGTTTCACTCTTGCGATAGTGCTCGAGTGTAGGGTAAACTGGCATTCCTGTGCACAGCGAGTGTATGTGAATCTTCACTCTATACTTTTGTTATAATATACACTTGCAGAATTATCCGCCTACTTGTTTTTTTCGATGTGAACCCATGTGGACTAAATTTGATATTTAAATACAAAAGACGTATTTAAATATTTCCGGACATTTTTGTTTTGATAGAAAACTAAAAGTAATAGGTACTTTTAAAAAAAAGGATTACATAAAAATCATTCCCAGAAGTGCATAAAGGAAATATAAAAATTACCCTTGGGTTGCGTTTATTTTGAATGTAGATTTAAAATTTAGGTGCCTCTTGGGCGATTAATAAAATTGAATCAATCTGTCCAGTGTCCATATTGTGAATCGTATTTTCTATGATTTTGGTGATTTTGATATTTTCAGGATGGTTTCAACGATATAGATAGCAATTAAAGCATAGGTATTGATTTTTCATTGAATTATTTGATCAATGCCATATTGAATCAAATTGATTGATCGTCAAAAGACTCTAAAGGCTACTTAGGAGTTATTCAGCATAAAGTTCAACAGTCGAAAAAGGTTATTTGACGATTTATGAACGCACCCCAAGAACTGCAAACAAGATAAAATTGAAAATTCAACTTGTAGCTATTGTTTTGTGAAAGTAGTTGAAAATTTCTTGTACTTTTTTAGGAAAAAGACTAAAATTACGTACCTAATAATAAAGGAAAATAAAGGACTTTCAAAACACTTTCACAAATACCTCTTTGTGCTTCTAAGGTGATCTTATTTTTTGTGTAGATCCTCAAACTACATAAATTAGTTTTCAACAAACAAAGAAAATGTCTGGAAAATATTAAATTAAAAAAAAAAAGTTGCGTCGAATTTAGTCCACAAGGATTGAACTTATAATAATAATATAATTATGGAAAAACGGCATGTGGGAGGATAATTCTGTCGGTATGTTATCCAATATAAACCATCTGATAAATATTTTTTTCAACATCATTTCCTTGAATTTTTTTCTGTAATAATTTTGCCAAAAATCGGCCTTCTTCTAATCTGATAGAAGTTTTGCATCAGCAAAATGTAATAAGGTTATTTTATTTAACGTTTTATTTCGAATCCTCTACGCTCCTCGTTTCATTTGTAATGTAATGTTGTATTGCATTTACAAAAAATTAATACATAAGCAATTTATATCTGAAATCTAAAGAGGTAAAAATTTTAGGTACCCTAATTATATCTGTAAACAAAATTTTGTTTGTGAACATTTTTAATATTTTATTACTGATATATTTATTTTTGAAGGATTAGTATAGATATGTTTTGTTGTCTCATTGGTAATTTTCCTAATAAATTAATAAAAATATCTCCTTTTGAAATTAAAAGTGCAAATCTTCAATCCTGAGGAAACTGTTCAAATGACCCCAGCTAGTCAGTACTTAACCATATCGTAATCGATCTAGAACAGCACTACATTCGAACCAATCAGAGTGTTTCAATGGCGCTCGCGCAATCAGGTAACCTACTTTTTTCTGTCGCTGTCCTTGTCTAAATTGCCCGCGAGAGGGGATTTTTCCAAAGTTGTTGCCAAGCTTTCTCCATTTTTCTTCGCAGTCCTCTCAGTCTATTTTCAGCTGTCGTGCGCGTCGTTTGTTTGCGTCTTTTCGAACGAAGTATGTGTCGAAAGCCGTCCGTATGTCATTTAACTAAGGCGCAATTTGTTTTAGAAGGAGAAACTTCATGTGCAAAAAACATCTTTTTATGTTTATTTTAAGAAATAAGTTAATTTTTTACAATTGTGTTTAAACCCTTTTTTTTATAATAAATATGTTATAGGTCGATATATATTAAGTTAATTTTTTTATTAGGTATCAATTAAAAAAAAAAAAAAAACCTTGACTAACTAAACTATCATTGTGGGAAGATGTTGTGTCGTTTGTGTCATTGGATAATCACTACTCTCTCACTTACAGGTAAGTGATATAAACTATTTCTCTTATGGTCAACGGTATCATCAAGTATTGTCAAACATTTTATTTCTTCTTATTTTTATCAAACAACTTCGATTATGAATCTATAATTGCTCAATGTGGCGCAATTTTTTTTATAGAAGAAATATAATTATATATATTATTTGAGTATTATTTAACTGAATCAATTTAAAGCAATACCAACAGAATAGAAGAAATGTGAATAGGAAGTTTCAGGTGTGGATTAAAATTAAATTTGCGCTTTCCAATGTAAATTTCCCTCTGAATGTAGTTTAATAAGTCAGTAAATATCTAAAATCTGGAATATCTGGCACGAAGGACCAAAATACATTCGCTTTTAACTGCATGGTGTATTCACGAAGGGGTTTAAACCTCCATTCGCTAGAAACTCACAAACCAGTTACTCAAAATCAACCTCACCCAGTGTGTGTGGGGCCAGAATCACGAGGGTTCGAATTTGAATGATTATCGATATCTAGTCCTAACCTTGCTGGACGTTGCTTAACTTAAGCGACAGAACGAGATCTGGTGCATTCAACTTGCCATCGTGGCTGTTTTTATCAGTTTAAAGGGACAGGAAATGATTTTTTAATGCTACTTCTTCCTTATTCGTTCAATTTTATTCTTTTCTATTCAATTTCAACATTAAACAAAATGTATTCTCACTGTAATTGGTGTCATAATTAAATTTCATAAATTAGAATGTAGTTCTGGTGATTTTTTTCATTAGATATGACATGCTCCTTCACCCAAAAATATTAGACATTATTCTCAATAACATCCTATGATGTCTGTGATGGTGATAAACCTAATAGGTTATTGAATTTTGGAACTGGCATGATCAATAGTATACTTTACCATACATTTTTATTCTATCTGGTTATGGCAACTGATGAGCGTCACTTTTTGATCAGTCTCAATCAATAGTTCACTCGTTTCCTTGTTCTAGTCACCCTCTCACTGAAAAAAGGTTTCCAGTACATGAATTCCCAGCTGGGAGCTATTCATACTATAAAATCATCAATTGTTTTATGATTAATCATTTGATAATAGGTTTTAAAACCCCAGTGGTGAGAAATGACTCACTAAATTCATTATTATCAGGTGATTTCATCTAATGACACATCACTAATTGAAATTGAGATGTTATCACTTCCAACAGTACCAATTGCCCAATGTTCTGTTCATTTCTATTCTATTGAGTTTCTCCGGAGATTTTTGGAATGTTAATTCATTCCGACAGTAGATTAGTGTTATATCACATTTTGAAATTTTACTGTATAGTATAACTATGAACCTTTAATTGAAGAATTATTTCTGAAGTATTGTCTTTCTCAAAGTAAGTTTTCCGATATACTTAATTTATGCATCACTTGTCACCTCTTTGACTGTTTTTCGATCATGCCACAGTTTTACTAATTTTCTTTTCATTCAAAATACAAGGGTTTCTATTAGTTTCTCATTTTATTTTCATTCGTCTTTTGTCAATCTTCGAAATCCTTCGCTGTTCAAACCATGGGCTGGGATTCGGAAATGTGAAAGTATTAAGTACACTTGTCAAATGCGGCCTGTGTCATGGGCACGGTGTCACATTGTTCTGCTCTGGATGAGGCGTTTTATATTATTCGAATTTGAAACTAAAGGGTAGGCAAGTTGACTTTTATAATGTGAATCAACCACGAGAGGTACCTAGTTACTGGACAATAACATTACTAATTTTAAAATAACAACCTATACATAATTATATTATGTACCTATTCCAATCGCCTGGTTAGTCACTTAATGGGGATATAGGTGATACTATTTGAATAACAATTGAACACCTTACCAGGGAACGGGCAGTTTTCATCAGCTTAATAATAAATTCTCCTTGGAATTTTCTTTTTAGTCAGCATTTTCTGGATTCCAGTCCTTGACACATACTGATGGTTTTGCTTCTTTTCAGTAATCTAACATCATTGTATCCATCGTAGTACTCAATTTTTCTAAACTAAACCTGTCAGGTTCTAAATCTTGAGGGTTTTATGTTGTGTTAATGATTTCTATTGTGTTCCAACGTGTGAGATAAAAAAATCAAGAGGCGTAACTAACCTCTCCCAAAATAAATGCACTTGGGAGTGCATCCAATGGTTGTGCAGTTAAAATAACAACATGGCCCTGTGCTATTGTTATTCTATGTTAGAGTTTTGCCAAGGTGTGTTTGTTCATAATAAATTATATAGGGTGGAATTTTTGTAGATTCTTTAGATTCTACTCCTTGTCTATAACATCTTATAAATGCTCATTCTGTTATCATCTTTGGGGTTCTCTCTCTTGTCTCGAAGGAAAGTTTTATTAAGTATACATATTTGTCTAGCATTTGTTTTTGTTTATGTACCTTGTGCGTTCTAGATGTAAACATGTAGGTATCACCCTCAAGGTTGAAAACTATGTCTAAAATTGTATACTTTTACTGTGACAAGTCTTTAGAAGGAAGGAACTTATATGTAGACCCTGTTTTGAGATTGAACTCAAGTGGGTGGGACTATCTATGCCTTTGCCAATCTCCTCTTGTTGCAACTATGTGTTTTCTGTCCCTAACACGTCAATGATGTGAAATTATTGGACTCTAGATAACTTTTGCTCAAATGATGCAAGTAACTTACTTGTCATGCTTAATTTGAAGCTTTGGAGCCCCAAAATTGACCCTTCCATCATCTACACGAAGAATGACTACTACAGACAGAATATCCTGTGAGTAAGTTGACATAAAGGACTTTTTTGATCAAGCTTCCGCTGAATTTATTGCAAAGTGTGACACACTTGGTCCCAAACATTTCGGAAGTCCCAAAAAACGAGAGGCATTTCGTAACATTGTTTATTTGACCTACATTGTCTGAGATAGTGGAATCTTAGATAACTCCTTATAATCACTTTTTTTGATACGGAGTGCCCGGTTGTTTTCCGTTCATGTGGCCTACATTGTAGTCTTTTCCTTATTTCGCCATTTGTTTCTTACTGATAAGTGAGTCATTAACATTGTCAGTCGTCTATCTTCTTTAATTGACCTAAATATCTATCATTTCTAAATGACCTTAATACGATATCTTGGAGAGACTGTTCACCTTGTGTGCGGCTTATGATAGTGAGTTGTGCGTTTCCAGATATTATGTAATTTCAATTTATTCGTAAGTGACTCTACTTGGAGAGTTTTGATTCTTATGAAGCTTCCTCCCAAGAATCATTGGCACCGTTTTATTATGCTATACTTACCGACCCTACTCTGTCTACCATTGGCCAAATTGATATTTACCGATACCATGCCCCAGATTAAAAGCATGCAAAGCGAGTTTGATTATTTTTCTTTTTTTAAACATTTCATCTGTACCTTTAAAATAAAACATGATTATTATTATATAAAAAAAAACTACTCCTTAAACCTTAATTTTTTCATTTATGTTAGCTGTTTTCCAATTTTTCTGGCTCGGTATGTAACAATCTTGTTGGTAGCTAGCATATCTACTGAAACAGCGAAGGCTCGGAAGGTATTAGCATACTAAAACGGTACCGAATCATTTGGTGCCTGTTTGTTCTCTCTAACAATATTATTAATTTGTTCTTTCTTTGATAGTTGAGTCTGTTTGTTGTAGCTATGTGTAATCAGTGTAATATATTTTAATGTTCCTTCCAGAATTTGTAATGGGTCTCGCCAGCATATAAATTGAATTGGTGTTTCCTAATTACCATGGAAATCAATAAGTCCCATCCTGGGACTTGATGGAATGTACGAGTATGTCGGGATTGAGTAAATGAATGTTCCTGTGATTTTTATGTGCATATCTGATTGATATTTTCCTTCTACTTTACATTTTCTCACTGCATCCTCATAAAAATTACACTTGAACCCACCAAAAATATAATTGGGGTGGGTTTTACAAAAATACCTAGGATTAATTTTTGGACCACCTAGTGCTCGATTATACTCATATGACTTATTTCTTTATCATTGACAGATAAAAAAAATGCCAAAATTTACTCTCAGGTGGAGGAGTTTCCGTTGACACCCTCGCCTGGCCTGCTGGATTGATCAATATTCTATGCCTTCTAGATGCGAGCTTCTATGAATTTCCAGGAATGGTATCATCCTGGACTAACGACTTGAAGAGGATTGATAGACGCCACACCCATTGCAAAGTTAGATTATTTCTAAGTTTGAAAAACAGAATTGGTAACGTATCTAGCATTAGTGAATCTCCCCTTCAAAGGTTCATGGTTAGGTGATTGTGTAGTACAATTTGAGTAAATGAAACTTTAAGGCCCGAATTATGAAACATGATTAGATAAAATAATCTTACACTATCCCTTAACACGAACTCTGGTGGGAATTTCAACCAATCACAGCGCATTTGTATCAGCTGTTAAGCAGTTAAGTGATAGTGACCTGGATTAACAAATCCTAGATATTTAATCCTGTTTCATAATTCAGTTCTAAGCTCTCCCTAATGGGATTTTTGTAACATTAGCGTAACCAATTTTAGTCCTGTAATAGAGAAACATTATATTTGATTTTACATTGTAAATGTAAAATCAAACTTTACAATGGGATTTTGATTTACCCTCAGTATGGAGTAGCAAATAAATATATCTGCTCCATAATAATATCAACAGTTTTGTCCTTCCCTGTTTCCTTCTCTGTCTTGTTGAGAGGAGGAATTTTTTGTTAAAAAATATATATTCAAAGTAATCATTCTGATGTTCATCCAAATCCCTAAAACTCAACACCCTATAAAATTTAGCCTCATCCCTAAGTCGAGAAGTTTGACCAAATATTTCGCCCGCACCCATTATATTGTCCCGTGTGTTCCCCTTATATGTCGGTTTCCATAAAAATCCAATTAGTTTTTAATGAGCTCATTTAAAATCAGCAACATTACCTGTCCGTTGGGCGAGAGGCGTCTCCCATAAACATCAACTGGTTACTTGGTTGTGTTCTCACCTCCCCTTAGCCATCACTGCATTGTCCAGTCATATGATAAATCAGTAACTGTCCGGAAACGCTGTTAGTTCAATCTTGTTCATTTTACTTTTTTGCTCATTTCAGTGTTGTGCATGCAATTTTCCTGGTATCATCTCTGCCTTGGATCAATGGATCACCATCAGATTTGAGGAATCTCCTGTTCCCTGACTCATCAACTTGTCGCATGGCTTCTGATTCATCGCCTTGACGCACACGCTCTTATAGACTCAGTTGGTCAAGCTTAGGTCGGTTTCCCACTGAACGCAACATTTAATTGCCAGATGTTTCAAAGAGAATCGCAATGTTTCAGGTTCCGCTCTTTTTTTAGAATCAAATGAGATCGAGTCTGACGAAAACATTGCTTGGCAACACTTCACGTTCAAAATTTGAGACAAAATGTTGCGCTCAGTGAGGAATCACCTTAAAATTTCATTTTAAGGTTAACAAGGTTACCAATTTTGTGTAGATCACAATAGAGATGACTTTAAATGTTACAATTCAGTACTCACCTATTCTACTGAAATTCGCCGAATTTGTGACTCTTCAGGTTACGAGTATGACTGAGGTGGACAAATCACTATCTTGGTCATTTCAATTTTAATCTGAAAAAAAAATTGATAAATTTAGTTAATCTGTAGATTGGTTGAACCTCGTATGTAGCAGTAGAAAGGATTGTGATAAAGAAACAAGTGCAGTTTTATGTTACGAGTATTTATTTCAACCGAGCCCAAGACTTCCAGGAAACATTACTTTTGAAGAATTCTTCAATCTTCACTAATGTTTCTTCAATTCTCGCAATGATGTAAGGTCATTTACCCGAGTGAATCTTTCAATTACTTTCTTCCCGAACTTAAATTATGAACGCATAATGCGTCTTGCATATGTATTGTGTATCCAAGTCACTTGCCACTAATGTAATTATAATGAGTGCAACATCCTACTTGTGAGTTGTGAGTAGTCTGCATATTTTGATGGGTATCAGATCAATGTTAGCGGTAGTCTGGGTTTGATTCCTGTTAAAGTACACAGATGATGTCTCATTTCTTTAAAGACATTTGAAACAATTTACTTTCATGTCAAATTACATTGTTTAAACTGCTAGAATAAAAGGATTATTTAGTCTTTTCCGAGTAGTATTGTCAAGGTATGTACGTATTTTAATCTGTTAATAATATACACATTCATTTTGTTCATCTATTTAGGAGGCACCAGTCAAAGCTTCTATGAATACAAGGATGATCCACCAATTCTCAGAAGACAGGTCTATGCTGATTCAATGTCATCATCGTCCTGAGACCGCTGAGTAGTGACGTCATGGATGACTTGTGACGTCACTGGTTCCTGAATTCGGTGTTGTATCGGAGCGAGAAGACAGACTCGACTTGAATTTTATAATAGTCAGTCTTTTTCTCTCTCCTATACTGTTCACTGAAACTTTTCAACGTGGTGAGGAGATGCTGAAGAGTAAATGCGAACAATGAACTGGAAGAAACTGGATCAGCAGGACGTTTTCATTACTGCATCAGCAATTGAACAAGAATAATGGATGATTCATTATTATTTTCATGTATCTCTAAGTCTTTTTTTGGCTAATTAAGTTAGTAAATAATTGTACTTTGACGAATAGATTATTATTCTTTATCAATATCCCTTCTTTTTGACACAATAAATTAATTCTGTTATGATTTGATGTTTCTCTTTATTTTAAGTTGTTGTTTTCAATTTTTACTAATGTAATAATCTACGACGTGTACTCATTTTCTTTTCTCTTTGCACAATACGTACCTACCCTTATTAGATGTCAATTTTCTGAACTTAAACATAATCATTGCTATACCTTAGGCTTTAAAATAACATTATATCCACATATTCCATCAAATCATTTGCTCATGCAAAACCAACATCCCGTTTGATTACCATAACCAACTTTTAAGCACAGGTATCCAAAAAATACATAATGATGAAAATATCAAGTTTGGTGACCATTGAAAACGATGATGCTACTCAATGATGATCCAAGAAATAAATTGTAGTTGCAGAAATAAAACCATTTGTTCATGAAGATGGCTGCTGATAATTTTCATGCTAGATGTGAGCATTTTGGATCGATATTATTTTGGCATTCTGACAAGCCAGAAAACTTCTCATACTCATTTGACTAAACGTTGGGAAATGTTTATAAATAAATAAATAAAATAAAATAAAATAGCCTTTATTGAACAAATAATTTACAAAAACATTTGAAACAGTATTACAATATACAAATAGAAAAAATTGTATATTTGTATATTGGGAAATATTTATCCTTTCTAAAAAATATCCCAACCCCTGTTCAAACTTTGCCTCGAGACCAGTAGCCCCCTTTAAATTAGGTAATGGATCTAAAAAATCTAGAAATACTTGTTTTAATCAGGCGTTCAACAAGCCAGCCATGTCCTGGCCATTCATCTTCTCTTTCAATCACATTCTCAGCTTACTCTTCTGTTTCGTTATCATAACCGCCATTATCATTGTGAATGACATCACAAGTACTCGGAATTTCATAACCCCATCTTCCTCCCTATTGAGATTCCTTTTTTGGCAGACTAGGACAAGAGGCTCTTTGTTGAAATGATTCATAGTCATACCGGGTGAATGCTGATTTTAGTGTAGGATCGTTGAATTTAAGATGAGATTTTTTTTTGAAAATATTAGCAATTTATTCATTGAATCAAATATGATTGTGTATCATGGGCGTAGCCAGGATTTTGGCTAGGGGGCAGCTAATGAGGAAAATCAATAATACCTAGTGTTGCATACTACCTGGAATTTTCTAGGGGGGGGGGGGGCAGCTGCCTCCCCTGCACCCCCCTGGCTACGTCCATGTTGTGTATGATATGATAAATAAATAAATTACAGTTAAATATGTATTCAGTAATTAACTGGCGTACATCTTTACGATAGATTTGATAGGAAAATAATGTAGTTACTCAACCAGTTTATCTAATGTCAGGTATCCATTAAAGAGGAATTAGCACCAGATTATGTACCAAGTAGTAGAAACC
>CM044959.1:33346661-33390472 GCA_024516035.1 Bactericera cockerelli
TGCGTTTTCCTGTGTTGGGTGCACGCTAAGGATTCTGAATAAATAAAGTTTTTAGTTTGGTTCAACGCTCTGGTGACTCATAACAATGACGAGATGGTCATACCCTCAGATCCTGCCACTGAATTAAACCAGCGGACTTTGCATGTGGAATACACCAGTTCCCTTCACAGCGAGCATGGACAAGACATGGATGGAGCTCAGAGCTGAACCAGAAATCATGCAGTTAAAATGAATTTCTGCTTTTCGGTAAAGCGTAGGTCTGATAATCCAGGGATAGTGGGTTCGAAACCCAGCGCAGACGTGACAAGTTTGACCACATAATACTACCTATGTCTTGGTCTTTCTGCTGGAATGCTGCATGAAAATCATTCATTAGTCTTAATTTGGCAGCATAAATAAGGCGATATATTTTCAACAAATGTGAATATGTTTATATCAATTCCGATTATAATCCTTGTTTTTTTTTTAACATCGACGAATTTCAGTTTTGGTCAAAGTTGATATTTTCCCATCTTCTCCCATAAGTTGTGCGGCAGGGTTAGAATCTCTGCCAGCAAGCTGCTCACTCCAGCCACCCATGAGAATGGTCATTTCCCTTGAGCAAGCGATGTTATTCACTCTGCCCGGTTCATTGTTCTGAGAATCTCTCAGCAGATTGAGTTCTAGAAACACGCGTAGTGTTTTCATTCTGGATATTTGAACCTAATTGAACCAAGAAGTGAAAAGCAAATGACCTCCCTGGTACTCGCCATAGGATGTTTCGGCACTGCTGGAACATGAAAGCTCAAACCGGATTTTTTTTCTTGAAGACAACTTGATTTATTGCACATATTAACTACCTATAATGAAATTCATAGCGTGATATTTTTTCCAATGTGGAATGGAATATAATAGCTGGACTTTTGATGCTGATCTGAGCGCACGGCAGTGCGCCAGGCCAAATTCCAGCAAGCACGGCAGTGTATCTTTACACGAACCGATTCACCCGGTTTTTCACACCCTCATATCTTCGGTTCAATTGATCATAGAGATATGAAATTTGGAACAGGGACTGTCCTAATATCAATAAAATGACATTGAAAATTTAAAGACTCAATGCAAAAAACTTTCAGAGGAATGTAATTTTGAAATTTGCGATTTTGATACTGACTGACTGACTGACAGATCATCAAAATTATAAGGCACTTCCCGAAAACCTAGAAGGCTGAAATTTTGCATGATGGTAGGGTTTATTGTAAAAGTACAGGGAAAAATCTGAAAACTGGAACTTTCGCACTTATCATCCTGTTAAACGGTGTCGTTTTAGGGAGGAAATATATAATCGATTATGGATCTAAATTATGAAGCACTTCCCTACTACCAAGAAAGCTGAAATTTTGCATGATGGTAGGGTTTATTGTAAAAGTACAGGGAAAAATCTGAAAAAGTTCTGAAAACTGTTAAACGGTGTCGTTTTAGGGAGGAAGTATACTATGATATGTATATAAATTATGAGGCACTTCCCTACTACCTAAAAACCTGAAATTTTGCATACTGGTAGGGTTTATTGTAAAAGTACTGGGAAAAATCTGAAAACCGGAACTTTCGCACTTATCATGGTGTAAAACGGTGTCGTTTTAGGGAGGAAATATATAATCGATTATGGATCTAAATTATGAGGCACTTCCCAACTACTTAGAAAGCTAAAATTTTGCATGATGGTAGGGTTTATTATAAAATTACAGGGAAAAATCTGAAAACCGGAACTTTCGCACTTATCACGCTGTTAAACTGTGTTATTTTAGGGAGGAAGTATACTCCATTATGCATATAAATTATGAGGCACTTCCTTACTACCTACAAAGCTGAAATTTTGTATGGTGCTAGGGTTCATTGTAAAAATACAGGGAAAAATCTGAAAACCGGAACTTTCGCACTTATCATGCTGATTAGGGAGGAAATATACTCGATTATATATATAAATTATAAGGTACTTCCCTACTACGTACAAAGCTGAAATTTTGCATGGTGCTAGGGTTTACTGTAAAAATACAGGGAAAACTCTGAAAACCGGCACTTTCGCACTATTTCTGCTGCTAAACGGTGTCGTTTTAGGGAGCATATTAAATTGAAGAATACTGAAATTTTTAATAAAAAATAATGAAACTTGCTGTGAAACGAAACATTTACAAAAAGTAATGATATCCCACAAAAAACTACCGTTAAAAAAAGGCCAAGTTCCAGAACTCCTATCCAAAAAGGTTTCGCCAATGAATGCAGTGAAATCTTGTTTGCGGCCTAGTTATCTTGGTACTAAACTAATTATTTTATTAAAACCCGTTTTCTGAGTTCCTCATTTTGTATGTTTTTAACTGCAAACTATCCTCATACTTGGCCAGTATTATGCCATCGGTTGTATGGAATATTACAACTATACATATGTATAGGTACAGAATAACAATATAACCATCACAAGGAGCGAAACTGGCCGAGTTAGAGGATAGTTTGCAGTTAAAACAAAATGAGGAACTCAGAAAACGGGTTTTAATAAAATAATTAGTTTAGTACCAAGATAACTTGGCCGCAAATAAGATTTCACTGCATTCATTGGCGAAACCTTTTTGGATAGGAGTTCTGGAACTTGGCCTTTTTTTAACGGTAGTTTTTTGTGGGATTTTTGTTTCTTGATTTATTGACGCCACTTTTTTTTAGGGAAAACGGGGAAATTAGTTGACATTCCTATCACAAAAGTAAATATATATAATTTATTATACTTATAATTATGTAGGTTTATCTTTCAAGTTATAATTAACCTTGTTACTGACAAAAGTTAGAACACTCAGAAATGATCCTCTTCCCCTTAAAATGTCATTTCGTTCTGGGAATTTTTTAAACGTTGGAGTCAAAAATTTATTTTGACTGATCATTTTATTATCAATTGATCTTCATCAGAGCAACATTTGTCTACAACAGCCCTTACTATTACATTATAGCAAGGCATCTAATAATGAACCAGTATCATAAAATCGGTCATTTCTGTCAACTCAAAGGAAATCACAACATTAGCAAATTAATTCTTCTTCTTTACATGCTTTGAAGGTAATAACGGTAGCCGTATTGTGTAGTTTCTTATGTGACAGGTTTGAAGTAGATATTACAATTTCTTCATGGCTTATTCCTCCATGACTCCATGGTCCAAACTCATCATTGTACCACTCTACAATAATTTATCTCTGAACTTTGAATAGGTGCTCTGGTGAGAGGTTCTATATTTTTCGGACCACTCTTTGATTTGTTCCTCAAAAATGCAGCGTAACGCAAAAACCTCATTATTACATTTCGTTCTCCTGGCTTTTCTGTGTTCCCAATGGAGATTGGAGATGCATACAAAGCGATGTAGCATCATGCTTTAATGCACAATTTAACTGCACTCAGAAAATTATGTTTAGGTTCAGTAACCTTAATGTAACAATGCCACACGGCGCACTTGCAGGTATGTTTTTCTTCGGAGATTGCTTTTTTTCGATTCAAGACTTGATCAATAACGAATCATTCGAGGCCATAACTCTGTTTTGTCTTGGCGTGAAACTTGATTTCATCATAAACTTTTGTATTGAAACTCTTCTCGATGAGGAGCCTCCTGTGCTACTTCTTTCTTGCTTTTCCCGCTCAAACAAGTTGTCACTTGTCCATTTATTACTCGGCTTCTTCAATTAGCTGGATATGAAGCAGGCTAACGTACAGTGTTCTGACAGTTGTCAAAGTCCTGCTCTCTCTACAGTAAGTCCATGTTGGTTAGAGTTTTGCGTGTACTTATACTTTTTACAAGTTCCTCACTAGTCCTATTAGCATGGACTCCACACACCTGTTGGTTGTGCAGTATAAGTACACTACTATTGCAGTACTCCCACCATCTGTTATGTGCTTGTCTAACAATGATTTTCCCTTTATTGTTTCTAGACAAGAGAAATAGAGTTCAAAAGTTATGAATTTACCCACTCCCAGCAATATATGTCAGTTTCGGGCTTTTAAAATAGTTTAAAAGGCAATAATTTTGTACAAATTTTTGTGATATGCAGGGAAAAATTACACATTGCCTCGAAAACACTAAAACGCATATCTATAATAAAAGTATATTACATAAATATTATATAAGTATCACATACCCATAATCTTATACGATAGTGACAGTTTCTACTACCTACGTGTATGAAGCTTTGAAATAACAATGGACTCAGAAAAGCATCTATTGTTCTATTCACCGTTCTATCTGAATATTTCTCTCAAACTGTTAGGCGAAGAAAATTCCAGAAATTGTTTCGTAACTCTCTGGAAAAGTCACATTGCATAAAATGGGATATGGTAGAACAGAGGCTCTTACATAACATGGAAAGTTCAGTAAGCGTTGGACTTACTCAGGGAAGGAAAGGATACGAAATACAAAGGAATGTTATATCACTCTCTCTCTCTTATCACTATGGTAACCGAACGAAAAGCTCATGATACCTTATAAAATTTGGATGAGGTTTAAGTTATGTTGTAGTTCTTTTTGACTTGCAAACAGTTTTTTTGATAAAAAAATTGAAAGTTGATGTTGTTTAAACTAAAACGTGTATTTATTGTTGATACCTAGATTGAAACTCGCTAAAAGTAGTGAAGAAAAATGTTTTACTATGTTCTAAATTTGCGTTTCACAAATATCTAGCGACTTAAAAAGACTGCATACTTTTTTGTTTGTCATATAAAAGGGCTCATAATCTTCTTTAGCAATAATTATGCTGCTTACATCCCTCCGATCCTTGAATTTAAAGACCATCCAATTTGATCTCCGATTAAACTATTGAAAGAACATCACGACAGTAGTGTTTCTACAGGCCATGTTTCAAATTGACAGTTTCTTAGCTTTCATTTTTACAATAAATAATATCTGAATCGGTCAGGTCACAGCATGTCCTTGCTACCTTTGTTGGACGATGAGCATTTTACTCAAGAGAAGAATACTCTGGTGACGAGAGTAAGAAAATCATGTTCGCATATCAAAATCTCGTGTCATTTAGACGATGATTTTATCCAGCAGGTGATTTTCTTAGTGCTGATCAACCCAAACAATGGATTTGAGAACGATTCTATCCAGCGAAAATATCTAGACCGTTTAAAAAACTTGTGTGGAAACGTTTATTTTACAAGAAAATTCACCTGAAATGACAGTTTTGAAGTTGCGAAATCAAATGAAGAAGTTATTCACGCCCGGGACTTGGACGCCTGAATATGTAAGTTGAGCAATGATTATGAATTTGAAGAAATGTAAAAAACTAAAATTTATCAAGTTTTAAATAAGTTATACATACAGGTAATTACACTCAAAAAGGAAACTCTTTTCTGACTTTTTGTATTGGTGTTGATATTAACTTTTTTTACATTTACTCATACCATTTTTTTTTTCTTCTCTTCTTTCAGGTGTGCTCTCTTGCTTTTAATGATCACATCTCAAATGTAGAGGCGAAGCTTGAATCATTTATCCTGGACATTGTCAAAATACCACAAACAAATGAGAAAAGTATATTAAATTCGGTCTACAAGAAAATTGTTTTCTACATCATTTTGAACTCGGGTCTGGGAACTCCAGATAAACCACATGTGTGGGACGAAACAAAATCAGCACTATCAAGTGTGTTTCATTTTTATGCAGTCAAGCCATTCCTCAAAAAATCTAGCGATGAAAAAAGAGAGCAACTCCAACAATTAACAAATATTGTTATGGGGATAAGACTTTTCTTTTGGCATCATGGAGAATATGGTCACGGTATCGAAAATATACCAGACGCTTTAGAAAAAGGACTTAACAAAAGTATACATGATTTACTGAAACGAATCATGAGCATTAATGAGCAAGCTGAGAAACTTACTGACGCTCTATGGTATCACTATAGAATAATTTGCAAATATTCAAAAAAATTATGACAAGGATTATAGTTCACCAAATCAAAGTCCCATTGAAAATGATTTCAAGCCTGAACAGTTAGATGATGTGAAATTTGTAAAATGCACGATAAACACATTGCATGAGTGTATTAAATTTCTCCATGACATTCTTAATGTTCTGAAACATGCCCAGCATGACGTGAGTAAAACTATTGGGGAATTCCACGAGGCCCTAGTAGATCTCCAGAAGTTTACTAAGTACAAGAACAAGTACATTGTAACTGAGTTTGTTCCTACTGAAATGGCGGTTCATAAATTTATCAATATTGCGTCTCTTTGGAAAAAACTGTGGAAGTATTTGGTATCCGTTCACCTGTTGAATGATCTTGAAGAATCTCTTAGCTTGACAATCAAAGACATGAAATTGCCTTCACAAGATTTCATGGACTATCTTTCAAATACTTTTCAAGGACTCAATCAACACCAATATCTAGAACACATTGATGAGAGCAAACTAGACAATCCTCAGTGTAAACTTGTGGAATTTTCTTTAGATGTTCCGTTGAAATTTGAAGGGTTTTCACCACTGATTTTGATTCTGGAAGGATTCCTGGTACGTGGAAAACCCGACTTGGGTGTCATTCAATACAATGACGAATTCTACTCCTTCTCCTCCCCAGAAGAAGCTTATGTGTTCTGTGAAGAGGCAAGAGAAGTACTCACTGATGCTGGTAGATAGCGTACGTCAGCGTCCCGAATTAATAGATTTTTTCCATATGAAAGACTCATTGTACAGTATGAAACAACTGAATGTTACAATGAGACCAAAAATGTGCGATTCAGGCATTCAAACTGAAGTGCATCCCATAAAACAATTCTTTGATAGTAACTATCATTTCAACGCATATGAGCTGATGAGGCGTCATTGGAAGAAGACACAATCCTATCTGAACTCCGAGAACAAAGCCACCAAGACATGTTCACTGTCAGAAGTATCAACGCAAACCTATGACAAAGAGTCATCGTCAACCCAGGAATGTGATAAGGCAACTAGTATGCCCAGACCTTTCCACTATGTACTTGGTTTGAGAGGATACAATAATGACGCCGTTCTCCGAGACAAAGATTATGTGCCTTTGCTAAAGCTCGAACTTTAAACATTTTAGTCTATATTAAACCATGCAGGTACTTATTATAATTTATTATTACTTACTGGCACATATCCCAAACCAAATGTTTTTTTTCTTAATTTTTTAGACTCATAGTAATTTTTTGGCTAGCTATCAAAAGAATGTTAAGAAAACTGACTTGGTCTATTTTTATATTATACCTATGTATTATATTAATTATTTTGATTTCTGGTTTGCATTTAAAAATATTACAGATACGTATGTACAAGTATACATTACCTGCACACAGTGCACACAAACTCGAGTTTTTCATAATTTTTCTCCATGTTATCGTGCAGTATTGCCATGCTACAATGTACCACTGATGCAACATTTATACTCGTCGGCATCGGGAGGTTAATAACCTTCTGATACCAGTTGATCCATAAAGCAGATGTAATATAGAGCCGTGTTTTTCTTTTGTATAATTTTTTTCCCAGGTTCGGTTTTTCCAAATATTACCATTTCCTTCCAGCTTCCCCAATATTCGTGAAAAAAAAATGCGTTTCGGTACTTTTAAAGATAAACAATGGACAATAAAACAATAAAAGAAATGGAAGCAAGAATTTTATAAATCCATTTTGGTTAACCAAACTGGAAGAAGATTTTTCTTCTTTCAAAAGAAAAATGACTTTCTTCCAATTCGTCCATTTTTTCCATCTGAATCCACTTTGGTTAAAAAGAAAAATACAGCTTAATAATGGCTCAAGTTCCGAAATAACAAGACAATGTGTTACAATCAGAACTTCAACAAAGAACAAGAAAAACAAAGAAATGTAGGAGTACACCTATTAACTATGTAATTGCATATGTTTCGATTGCATATGTTATACAATAAATAAAAATTGGCTCTGGATTTTTCCTCTGAAAGTGACAAACATACTCCATACTCCTACATGGGTAACATCAAAGCTACACGGCATTATACTAGTATTAGGTAATGCAGTTATAATAGACCTGTTTGGTATGAGAGTAAACTCTATTAAAAACTAAAATGAAACAATTAATACCTATAGAAATAACTGATATATGCCAAATCTACAAAGTGAATCCTGTAGCTGTATCTATTAGGTACATATCTACCAGATACGAACCATACTTTCAAATCTTCAATCGCCTTGGAATGATGAACTTTCCAATTTGACATTTCCAATTGATCCGTACTAAGGTGAATGTACAGACCTTGATATCAGATTATTAGATCCTCAAAACATTCGGTTTACGGAGAACGTCACGAATAACTCAAAAAGAGATCCAAAATTACTATGTTAAAGCTTCAACCTGTAATGAGAAATTCATGATAAGTTTCTATGTCCTGGTACAATAACAGAGGTGTTTCTAGAACAATTATGTGGTATTTTTTCAATCAATAATGGTGACAGACAGCCTTTCTTGTTAATGTCTATTTTAATAAAATCTGTTTTTCACAGAAAATTAAAAATAATAATATCGCCTTATTTATACTGGCCGATTAGGACTATTAAGTCCTAATATTCCAGCAGTAAGCCCAAAATACGAATCATCGCCCACAGGTCTAAAACTAAAAACGATTTAAAAAGTTATTTATGTATGGCACATTGTCATTAGTACTTCAATCTTTTAATCAAAAGTCCTTCAATCATGAAATTTACCGGCAAGGGCTCTCAACTATTAAGAACGGGACACTAAACCCCAGGACAATGAAAATGTCAAGATCGGAGACGTGACACATTAAAACTTGGAAAGTTGGCACACGTAGCAAATGTATAATGCTCAAACTATTCAATAAACAACACTCAAATACTCTATCCAATCAAGATGCCATAGAAGTTGTAGTTCTAGTTACAGAGAATTTTCCCATCACTGGACTCAATAAACACAGGTCAAGTCATTGTTTTCAATCTAGTGCTGTGTAGTAAAACAATTCTGCTTATTCCAAAGTATACGTAGAATATTGCTTTTATTTGGGTCGCAGTTTACAACGTTATTTACAACACATTTCCTCTGCCAGAACGCCTCACACCCAACTTGGGTTAAAAAAAAAACGATTGTGTTGCCAAGGCAACGTGTATGAGGGGGGCAGTTTTTGAAGGCCTATTATAAACCCCCCATATTTTTTAGAAACCCCCCTGCCGCCCCCCATGTGTTTTGTTTGAGGTTTATTGATCCCAGGGCTTGTAGCGTAGTTTCCACGCCAGAGAAGAGCGTTTCCCCCCAGAAAAGCGGGTGGGGGAATTTCCTCTAATGCGCCAAGGGCAGAAACTGCCACTGCGCGCATGCAGGCACAATTTCTTCTTCAGCTTCGACTGTTTCTAATGTGTTTTTTCTTCTTCTAAGTTTTCGTGTTAGAAATTTCCAGATGCATCCAGTTTGTATAGTCCAATGTTGTATAAAAACTAACATTAGGACAAAAAGTCTTTAGAAAGTCACTATTGTCCTCATGATAATGAGAGCACTCAGAGTCGAAAGTGGTTCAACATGATCGCTCTGATTAATATCTAAAGTTCTGTACGATCACCCATAAACAGTTCTAATACATTTCAAAATTTCTGTACTTGGGGCGCTTGAACTAAATATCTCATTATTCTCATTGTTTTTTTTATTATTGCATCATCAGATCCTGCCACTGTGGATGTGAAACGGCGGAGAAATGTATGTATTTTGCCCCTTGAACGCCCAGAACTGAAGCCTTTGTTCTTCATCATTGTATCATGGATAATTTAAAATTTATTGCTCGTAAATCTCTTTTTCTGGCTATGATAACGGAACACCTCCAGCGATAAAGAGGTGCTATGTATATTAAACTGTTGGCGTTATGGGACTCTTTATCCTAAGCTAGCAGTCTAAAAAACTACCACACAAGTATTCACTAAAACCATACTGACGCAAGTTCGCTGATAATATTATGACTCCCTAGATATGATAATACGAGTGTGCTTGTATGTGATGCAAACTAAACATTACTAACAGGCAGGCACACTGGCACTGGCATAGCTACTTGCGAGCAGACGTGGTGGTATTACTTAAATTTTATTTTTATCAGCCTTAACGAGTACGTGGCCTACTTTCAGGATGTTTAGAAACAGTTGAACCTACACGTTCATATTATTTTAACACAGAGGCATCTTTTTGTTTGATGTTAATATTTGGTAGAAGTGGGTCACTCTGCCTAAACTAACTAAACTTGTTCAGTAGAGCGTAGTAGATTCTGGATTTACTGTCTTACCTATTATTTTCTTACTATGACGTAAAGAAAAAAATTACTCTCTATTTTCTACAAAATCAGGAATTAAGCTGATACCTAGTATTTTCGATCGAATTAAGTGATTCTCCAATAGATTTCAGAAAAGTGGTTTGTAAAAACTTTTTCGTTTTGTTTGAGGTGGTTAGTGCTGGTCAGATCAATCCCTACAATCTCTTGTACCTAGTTTTGAATGTCAGCCTGGGTGTATCACTTATCTGATATTTGATTGTGGATGTACACATTATGTTCTCAGCAATATCAACATTACCAACGAAAATTAGAGTGCAATACCGATACAATCGCCGAATTGCACAGGCTTAAGGAATTGAAATTGGAAAAAAGAAACACTAAGAATAAATTTCTTTTGTGGTTTTCTTGTGAATACTTTTAGAAATATGTATCATGGTCTGGTACTTTTTCTTTCTTTTTCCTTAAACTCAAGTAAACTGTATCACAAGTAGGGCTAGAAGAAGCCCAAGAATTCTGATTTAATCATGTGCCCTGGAAAATAAAGCTTTTAATTAATTATTGGAAAAAAATTACACCCTAAAAGGGTAAGTTAGTAAGTTTTATTTTTCTTACATTTGTCTTTTCTGCATTTATATATTCCTCGGACGGATGTAGGAACCATTTCTACAAGTTAGTGTTATACCAACAAGTGTTTACCATTCCTACGATGGCACATATCTAATGAGGTCTAACAGTGCCTAATGAGGACACGTATACATTTCGGACACCACATCCTGCTACTGGCCCAAAGATAACGGTCAGCATAATGTCCTCAGCCCGATCTCGCAGAGTCAGAAGAGTGCCGAGTTCCCCCTCTCACTCTCCGCTCAATTGGCCCAAGTGGTACCGTGGTATACCCATTGCACGATAGAGAAATGCTATTCAGTGGTAACACGGTATGGTAAAATATTGTTCAGCTGTTATGAGAACAAACATCGAGTTAAGGTTGAGGCGAACTGGCAAAACCCAGTGCCTGATTCTGGAAAATGTTCTGGTAAAAGCACGAGCTGTCTTTCTTGAGTTTATAAAATTACTGAATGCTATATAGAAGCCAAAATTGTCTTATACACCAATTTCTTTATTTGAGGATTATTTTGTCTTCGTTACTTATAGACTTTTCAAAACAATCAACTATTATGTTACATCAATTTACACAGCCGTTTGTGATGTAAATCTTACATTGAAGAATCCAACATTTGGATTCTTTTTAACCATTTGGAACGGCGAGTCACTCAATCTTAGAGTGACTCGCTGAACTAATAAACACTCCCTAGAGTATTTACTCTCCGCCACTGATCATAACGGAATGTAACATGACAACATTATTCCAGAGAATGGCAGAACCCTCCTCCAGCTTGCTCCAACTGAAACTCAGGTCTTCAAAATTCGAAGTCTTAAACAAA
Source organism: Bactericera cockerelli (assembly GCA_024516035.1). Taxonomy (NCBI): domain Eukaryota; kingdom Metazoa; phylum Arthropoda; class Insecta; order Hemiptera; family Triozidae; genus Bactericera; species Bactericera cockerelli. The sequence goes on from CM044959.1 coordinate 33,358,367, forward strand.
ATTCAGAGAACTTTTTTGGAATACCTGAGTAGAATATTCTTTTAATATCATTCTGGAAATTCACCTCTCGTTCTTGCCATCTCATTACTATCATGGCTTGTGATAGTAATGTGATATATAAGGGTTGGGTGGAAGAGATTGCCATAGGTAATAACCCCGCCCTTTAGTTAGGACATATGTTTTCAAATATTTTCTATTCTTTTTCATTTTTATTGTATATATTGTTTTTTTCACTGTTAAAATTATTATTTATATGTACATAATGTCCTTTTATATCTAATAAAGAATTATATAATAATAATAATAATATAATCTTCCATACTGTGGGGGAAGATTGTCTGATTAAAATGACCAAGTAATAGTGTATTGTGTAAACTGTATTATCATATTCAAATCATAACAAGGCAAACAACAAAATGTCACTTATAACACTGGATATTTACTTAATGAATATGGAAGGAATCCAAAACATTTCATCTGGGCGTCCAAGGGGGTTGAATACTATCTTTAATTATGCTACTAGGTACAATATTTATATCGATCTCCTTCTTTACTGATCAACACTTTAGCATTATATTATATTCTATTAAAGTTAATATCCCAATTATTTTTTTTTAAATATAATTCCAATATAATATAATAAAAAGAAATATAATGCTCATAGTTTATCAAACGAAGGCGACATGACGAACCGCCAATAATGCATATTTTGGTTTTCTTTGCTACTGAACTCGCAAATTAGGGGAAGATCAAATTTCTGATCGAGAATTGTGCTGTTGATTGGCATTAAAGATTTCAAAACTAACTTACTTCCCCTACCTCTCTCCCCATTCTCAGAAATAGCGCGTGCATTCGACTTTTTTCTTCTTCTTTCAGTCCGCGAGTTTGCGCATTGCTTCACCACCCTGTCACTCGCTGTTCATCAGACCCACCCGTATAAATTGACCCAAATAGCTAAATACGACTCCACGTGTTTCTGTTTTGTGCTGATGGCAACTCTCTATCCTTCTCTTGTTGAGAGCTGGGCCAGTTGGGCTGCAAGTTCAGAATGCAAAATAATGACATCCTCTTCCTGTACTGCAATCTGATATTACATCTCGATGGTTGCATGTTATTACCTATTACTTGCTTATTCTGCATATACATGGACTCAGGTGCCATAATGCAGGAAATATACCCACACCATTATTGAATTCATCCTATTGATATTATCTTGATAATACATATATTACATACTTTCTAGGGAATCCTGAATTGATGACGCAGATTAGCTGATTCAGAGAGGGACTGGCAACCATCGCGCAGTACGTCAGCAGAACTATGTAGTTCTGCTGAATATATTGGCTCACTAGGAATATATAATAAAATATTCTATATTTCTAGAGAGCCAATCAGCATAACAGCGAGAAACAGACACCAGTTGTTATCTTTGGTCATATCAGCAGATCAGCACACCTAGCACCTCGATACCTAGTATGGCTATCATCAGCACTTTGTGCTGTGGCGTATAATATCTCTTGGTACCTTCTTCTTATTTTTGACTTGGCTGATCTGATGTGTCATTTTAAAAAAAGTTCATGTTCAATTTAAGGACCCATGGTTTGCTTAAAGATGAATAAAGTGGATATCCATATTAAAATAGAATAAGACTTTTCCTATTGTTCAATATTTCTACTTTTTATTTTCCTAATCATATTATAATAAGGAAAGTAATGGAATCATCCAAAAAAATTGATAGTCAGTGTTCACTTCCAAAACAAGTTTTAAGGTCCTGAGAGCCTAAATTCAAAGTTTCAGCCATTGGTCCGTGTGTCTGTGTCTGTGAAGAAGATATTTTAAGAACGGTAAAAGCTAAATATTTGAAATTAGGTATGTAGACCTCACAGAGAGAAAATGCGACACCAAATTTTTCGTTAAATCGGTGCCGCCAGTGGCGGCCTTCCGACCGTCATTTGGTCGGTTCATTTTCTTAAAATAAAAAGAATAATAGTGGTCTAACATGATTATTTTTTTGATATCTTGTACTTTTTGGAACCTGGCCCCAATTTCGGGTACTTTGGGGGCGTCCCGCTTCGACTAAGTTTTTCATTATTCATCCGAAAAATGAAAATTTTCGTTTCAAGGTTCTAGTGGTTAAATCACCCTGTATAATGCAAATTCCAATATTGCAGACCCAAATTAACGCACCTACAGCTACAATTTTTGATTTATAATTTTCTTGACTCGAACACATTGATTCTTAGAAAATTCACAATCCGCATTTTTTCCACCAACTGTCCCATTCTCACCATTTCGATCCGATGCTGGTTCTCACAGCATAAAATTAATATCTCGTAATCTGCGCTGAGAAAATAATTACAAAAAGTAGAAACACATTTCATTCTCTTTTTGTTCATTAGAAGAAACTATTTGAAGAAAAAAAAAGAGAAAAAAACTAGGTTAGCTTTGTATGTTTTTATTTCATCCCAGCCGTAACAGGTTTGGCAACAGCATTTGCTGTTGAGAATTCCTGCTTTTAGTGTTACCATAGTCCGAGAATTATTCTCACCGAAAATTCCAACAAAGCTGGTTTCGGCTGGAAACATTATTAATACTTTATAGGCGTCCTTAATAATCTAGTGAGTTTAGCACGGATTCTAAATCATTTTTAAAAGCCAAAAACAAACTTTTTCAGGGGTTTTTCCTATTCTAATCAAAACATCCTACCTATACACTCTATACAGTTATCTTTAAAATCAATTATATAGTCTGTATCAAAAGGTCATGTACAAAACGAAACCATCGCTTTATTTATACTGCCCGATTAGGACTATTATTATTCCAGCAGTAAGCCCAAGACGTATTATGTGGTAAAAAGTATCAAAAGGTCATGTACAAAACGAAACCACGTATTGTAATAATAATGATATCGCTTTATTTATACTGCCCGATTAGGACTATTATTATTCCAGCAGTATGCCCAAGACGTATTATGTGGTAAAAATTCCAAATGGGAGGATAACTTGTCATGTCCCGGCTGGGTTTCGAACATGCGACCTCTGGAATCTCTGGATTCACAGAGTGCCGCCTTTACCACTGAGCTACCGGGACAGACTAGTAGAGCTCAAATAAAGGCCACTTTGCTCAATTTAAACCAATACACGGAAATGAACCCTAAGGTCGCTAGGGCCACCAGAAGTTGGCGCTTAAAAGTCGAAAAATAATGATTAGAAATCGAATTACTTTGACTTAATTTTTTGCATGACATCTCCGAGTTTTATTATGCTCTTTTGGTGAGTATTTGGCACTTTTTCCCAGATCAGGGGCGGAGTTATGGAGGCCAAAGGTCATGAAATTTAGCGACCTAAGGGTCCATTTTCGTATACAGGGTGGTCCAGAAAGTTTGCACCAAAATGATAGGGGCAATAAAAGAGACCATTTCCAACAAAAATATTCCCGGACATTTTCCTTTATTTTTTGTCGTTTTCAAAATGGCGGCCAAAACGTGTGTTTTTTCAAATACGTGCGTTCAGAAACTTGACAGCCTAAATGAGCGTGAACATTAAAACATTGAACGGGTTAATTTAACTTATTTTAATTAAAATTTTATTCTCAATTCAAAAATGCAATCCGTTTTTTTCTAGGTGGTACAGAAAAAATTAAAAAAATCAAAAGCCAAACCAAAGTCGGAATATTGAAAAACACACGTTTTGGCCGCCATTTTGAAAACGACAAAAAATAAAGGAAAATATCCGGGAATATTTTTGTTGGAAATGGTCTCTTTTATTACCCCTATCATTTTGGTGCAAACTTTCTGGACCACCCTGTATAGGCGTTTCTTAAGCAAAGTGGCTTTATTTAGCTCTACTATAAGTGGTTTCTTTTTGTACTACATGGGTCATTAAGTTGTCGAACTAGGTCATAGAGCGCGCCACTAGCGTGCTGTTTGTTTTGAAAACTTTTAGTTCTAACGGTCATCAGTCATGTGTTCAGATTTTGTCCTTGAAAATTATTTTTCTGTAAGTTATTACAAATTAAGTGACGCTTATATTGTTTACTTTTAAAATATGGATAAAAACGAGTTTCGCGTCTTGATCAAACATTGTTTTTTGATGGGTAAAAATACTGTGGAAGCTCAAAAGTGGTTAATAAAGTGTTATCCAAATTATTGTCCATCAAAAGGAACAATTTGTTGGTGGTATAGAGAATTTAAAAGTGGTAGAACATCCACCGAAGACAAAGAACGCTCAGGACGTCCTATTGAGGTGGCTACACCAGAAAACACTCAAAAAGTGCTGAAAATCATGAGAGCTGATCGCAAAGTTAAGTTACAAGAGATAGCTGACACTCTACAGATTTCAAAAGGTACTGTATTTAAAATTTTACATGAAGAATTGGGTATGCAGAAGCTTTTATCCAAGTGGGTGCCGCGTTTACTGACAGTAGACCAAAAACAACAACGTATTGATGATTCTGAGCATTGTTTGGAGCTGTTTAACAGAGACAGAAAGGATTTTTTCCGCCGATATATAACTATGGATGAGACGTGGATACACCACTATACTCCGGAATCGAAAAGAGCGTCAGCCGAATGGACAGGAGAGGGCGATACCCGACCAAAGCGTCCAAAAACACAAGAATCAGCTGGGAAGGTTATGGCTTCTATATTTTGGGACACAAATGGACTTTTGCTCATTGACTTTCTCCCGAAAGGTCAGAAGATAAACAGTGACTATTACATTGTCTTATTGGATCGGTTGAATGACACTATCAAACAGAAAATGCCCCACATGGCAAGGAAAAAACCACTTTTTCACCAAGACAACGCTCCAATGTACACGTCAATGAAAACGATGGCAAAATTGAAGGATTTGCGATTTGAATTGCTCCCACATCCCCCTTATTCACCAGACCTGGCTCCATCTGACTACCATCTGTTCTCAGACCTGAAAAAAGAGCTCCAGGGAAAAAAATTTCGATCCGACTATGAGGTCATAGTCGCCACTGAAGCCTATTTTGAGGCAAAAGACAAAACCTTCTACAAAATAGGAATCGAAAAATTGGAAAAGCGCTGGAATAATTGTATTACCCTAAATGGAGACTATGTTCATGACTAAGGTAAAATTTTGCCAAAAAAAGGTTCCTTTCACATTTAGTTCGACGACTTATTGACCCATGTGTTACATGACCTCTTGAGACACCCTGTACATGTACAGTATGACACCATAAACAGAAAAATCGGTCAAGACACATTGTCGCAATCCATTCAAATGGGACTTTTTATGCAACATTTCTAAAAAGTTGATTGTGACCACGTTTCGACGCTTGAATTTAAACAAATAACGATATATGAAGTTTCTTTTTAAATGAGATTCACTAGCTGATTTCTGACTGCTATTTGTGTGCGAGTAGTTTAAAATAAACTAATACAAATTAAAATTTATTATTATTTTTGTCTATGAGATAGCTCCAAGTGTAGATAGCTAGGATAATGAAAATAAAACGGGGCCAAACATGATTTCTGAATTTCTTGGTCCAAAGACTTGGCGGGGAATTTTTATACCTCGAAGAGTTATTTGTGTAGAGATTTCACAAGTTTTTGTGAGGCCCTATGTTTACTGTATGTCCATCTATATTTCTCTCTGTATCATATGTATGGATAAAACAAAACGATTTCCAAGTCCAGTTTACCTGGCTCCAAGGGAAAGTAACCTCTTTATAAGAGAAACCTGGATATAATAGAAAAAACTCCGGTCCCTTCAGTTCTCTTAAATCCAGGTTCGACTGTGTTTAGATATATTGAAGACATTAACAATAGATATTCGGGTATTTCATGCACTAAATTGTACATTTTTCTCAAGATAAGTACAATGTACAAGTTTTAAGAAGCAAGAAACGTAGAGATTCGAATATCATTCCTCGCGTTTCCTTCTCACGATTTAGACTTAAGTTCATGTCCCATTGTGCTTGCTCTTTCCTTAATAGTCGTACCATTGCGTTTCAATTAGGTCTTCTCCGCAGAGCCACGAATATTTCCTTGAGTGAACCCAGCACCAGAACCGAAAGACATGCTGAGAACAAAGCGGAATGAAACTTCCTATTCTCTCATATACAGCAGGACTCGAGGGTTCAATGACCCCGCAGTCTTCTTGCCTAAATAAGACACGTGTAAAACATTTGCACTGCACGGCGCAATCTCTGGGAATGAGGGAAGTCTAGCCCGTGTTCCGAAGTACTGGGTTCGATTCTCAGAGTAATAATGTAACTTTAAAACATTATTAGTATATATTATTACTTATAATTGTACAATAAAAGATCTGAATATGTGTCAAAGGTTTTGTGTTATAAATAGTTAGTTATCATGTACATAATTGTGTATATCAAGTAGGTATGCAACTTTTCACTTTATACTGTTAAGTGTTTGTGATGGAGCTAGAGCCTCTGCTTTATTTTATTCATACTCTGAAATACCCTGGTAATACAACCAGGTGTCTTTACTCATACAAGTAACTACTTAATTGTATGAGTAGGTAAACTAAGTGACTACTTGTAAGTAAGTGACTACTTGTAAGTAAGTGACTTCCATGAGTACCTACATTCAAAATACTGAGTAGAAAATTTTCCTATCCTTCGGGATTTGAAACAGGGCTTCCTATAATATTATGCTCAACTCTCATTTGGGCCTGAGCATTCCAAGTTTTTTGTTCTATTGGTAGGTAAGGTACAGTTTAAATTAAGAAATACTGCCCCATTACCTTGTTAGAAAACTTTCAAAAATTTAATGTGTTTGAAAGTTTTTTTGTGTACATCATTTTATACATAGGAGTTAAATAGGTACCTTTCCTATCAAACTTTAATATTACCTACTATTCCGTTTTACTAAGTCGTTACCCGACCTCAATTTATCTGAGAGATAAAAAATGCAATATTATGAAAGCATTTCCGATGAACGAAATATACCGATATGACGCCTCGTAATTTCAGGAATAATATCTGGGTATGCAATAAGTTGTATAGAACGAGAATTCGAACAAAAACTTAACCTATTTATCCTCAAGCTGGCAGTCTAATTGGTTCTGTGAACTTCTCACATGGCGGGTAATCCCATGTGAACCCTTGAACTTATTTTTTTATACATATATTTTTTGGGTTGAACGTTGCTTTCAACTACATGGTCATATCACGACGGAGGTGTTACCCTCCATTCGCAGAAACCAGCTACCCACATTAACCTCACCCAGCCTGGGTTGGAACGGAATGCTAGCATCACGAAGTCTTCACCTCTCTGAACTTTGCTTAACTTCGGTGATCCTACAAGTGAACTAATTGTAAAATTAGTACAAAAGACCCTGTGTCACAATCACTTTACAAGTTACAAGTCGATTTACAATTAAGACAAATTATTGCAAGTGAAATTTATTAAAAACTAAATGATAAATTAAACATGTCTAGTGTCCAGGTGTACGTACTTTAGGATCCACCCAGATGTAAAATTTTCGAGTGCAAGTAAGCTCAGTGGTAAGGTACTCGCTTGCCATGCGGAAGGTCCCGGGTTAAATCCCAGAGCCGACAAAAAATTGTACTCAAAATTTGGTTACAGTTGTTAGTAAGGGATGCCTTCCAGAATGCTCCAGTTGACCTAGCTCCTAAATGAGAAGTATTGTGTCACTTCTTACCCATCAGAAAGGAGGAATACTATGGCATGAGCAAGCTACATCACTAATCACAAGCGTCTACAGTAGCTGCTGTTCCATGGCTACAAAATGAAAAAGGCTGTAAAACACACATCTCTCATGTTGGAAAAAAAAAGTTCATATGACTGTATTTTTACATTAAGTAAGTGATTTCGATTGACACATGACCGATAATCATAATCATCACACATTTTCCATAACACTTAAGCATCTGTACCGCGTCACAAATAGACAAATGATCAGAAATTTCGTCGAGTTAGTAGACCTCATGAAAAACTGTAGCTTTTTTACAACATTTAAAACTAGTTCAGCCCATTGTAAATTGAATTTAAAAAAAAAGTCCAAAGGAATAGTAATAAGTAAATTATATTCTAAAAACTCAACTTCATAATCTTCTATTGAAAGTTTGAAATTAAAATTACCAGGGACGAAAGAAATCACTTAAATTCAATAACGTGGAATAAAATATGTATTCTTAACGAAATTGACTCATAAATTTAATATGACCGTTAAATAAATAAATAATATACTTAAATTTTAGACAAACTATGAAATTTAAAAAATGGTATGGATGATGAGAGATATTTTAATATAACAACTTTAAAACATCTCTCAAAATATTAATGATTCTTGTGGGAACACAAAGAACCTGAAAGAAATAACCACCCGGTATTTTTTTCGTTTCAAAATTTGACCTATTTTTTCTCCTCTAAGTTTGAAATACATTTTGCTGTAATACTAAATGTACTTTCTTATTTCGTTTCAGCATGCAACGGTCTTATTTTCAAGCCTTTTATTATTTACAAGGAAAATTTATTTTTAAATTTGTAAGTAAGTAATCTTTAGAAATTAGCATGAAATGGAAATGAAATGCAGGTCGATGTACCCCTAGTAAGGGGCTGCGTTCAGTTTACTGAGAAATAAAATTATGAAACTACCATATATGTATCTACGTAAAGGTCTTGTAGTTCCTGTCGTGATATGACCAATTGACCATGCAGTTGAAAGCGACTTTAAACCCAAAAAAAATCTTTTAGTACTTCCTATTATTGGATATTTATACAAATTAACGGGTTCAACCCATGTGAAAATAATTAATAAACTCTCTTTGAATAATAAGACAGCTTCGAGCATCATGTTTCAAAGAGTCATTCTGTCAATTCTAACACCAAAAATGTTTACTCGAATATATTGGACAGGGAAGAAAAAAATATCCCTTCTTGAGTTAGAGGATACCTTACACTCGGTTTGCCATATACATTCTGTACATATGAAAGTATTATCTGTAATTATTAATACACCTATACATATAATATTCTATTATTAGAAAATGGAAGAAAGGAATGTACAATGCTACACGCTAGCATCAGATGCCATGCTGCAAGGTGCACTGTGGACTGGCGAGGTACTCTTCCCTCTTTGAGTACAACTCCTGAACAAACGACTCCCCAGCCCGCGTCAGTCTCCTGGGCCTGCTATCAGCGCGCCACATCTCATTCGTGTACAAGTCGTACTGATAAGAGAACACAGCTCTGATAAGATTCCAAGCAGAGAAGTCCGGCCAAAGTTTCTCACAGAAATAAAGAAAACTAAACTTGCTCTGAACTAGCATGAAGTCACTGAGTCGAGTTTCCCCGAGGTTCTGATGATGAGGTCTGGCTCGGGACAAGGCCCCGTGTAGAGACATTTATCAAAAAGATCCATACTCAAATCTTCCTCTGCTATCTTATTTGTTTTTAAACCATCTATTAATATCCGTGATGTTTCCACCATCTCATCACGCGAAGTATACGAAAATGCAACGTTAAGAAAAGCCTCTGCGTTATCCTTTGTGATGTACATGGCCTCTTTTATTAGTTCTATCAGATCTCGGGGAAGAAGTTCAATATTACCTATCACACGAATTCGGACACCTTTCTCATTAAGCTTGTCTTTTTCTTCGATCAAGCGTTTGAATTTGAGACGAGCTAAATCCATGAGACCATTGACTTCTTCTTCAGTGCGTTTGAAGTTTTCAATACTAAATGCGTACACTGTGACTTCTTTTACTCCTGAAAATATGTAATAAAATAATTTTTCTTCAAGATGTGTTTACTTTGTTGCAGTAAAATTTACAATGCATTACATGTATAGTACAATAGTACATTCTCCATCTTTAAACAGGGACTTTGAACTCTTCAGGTTATTAAGTCCAGGGATGGCAAAGAGAAAGAAACAAGGCTCATCCAGAAAACAAACTATGTATTGTTATAATTAGCATACTTTAAGCCCCATCAAGATATAAGAACTCTCCTAACAAATTTCATCTCATGTATTAAATGGTTCATTGCCTGTCTATCTAACTAACATGTTGGTTAGACAAACAGACAACTAGAGCTTCATAGTTCATAGTTCCTCATTTCAATTATTAATACACTGAATGCTAAAGCTATTATTAATTGTGTGAACAATATGACCATTGACATGCACCACTATAATCTAATAAAAGATGAATTTGAGCATTTACAATATACACTGGAGGCCAGAATTAAAGGAAAAAAAGCTTGTGGTCCTCTAATTGTGCCTTACAGTGTAAATGCCTAAAAGACGTAGAGTGTTCTACCATGGCAAAGATTGTTTTAGTGTCACTATCATAATAAACGTATTGAAATCATAAAAGTAAAATCTCTTGGTCATTACACTCTAGGTAGGTATTTTCTTAATTAAATCTGTTTTCTAATTTAATCTTGTGCTTGTACTGATCATGTCCAACAGTCGACATTTTACAGATTCATTTTATAATCTCCAAATTTTAATTTACCTAAATCCATACACCATTGCAGAGTTTCAGCAAGTTTATCAAAGCCTTTGCTATGGCCTTCAATGGTCTTTGTTTTTGATCTTTTTGCAAATCTTCTGTTTCCATCCATTATGAATGCTATGTGTTTAGGTACATGTCCTTTCTTCAGAAGTTTTATGATTCCATATTGAAACCAGTTCAGTGAACTGTCTACAATCCAGGACATGGTGCTTCACAGAAGTCTGGAGAAAAAAAAAGTAAAAATCAAGGTTGAGAAGAGAACATAAATAGTTAAACTTTTTCTGGAATCACCAATTCTTTACAAATTTAAATTAATGATTTTTTGTACATTAAATAGAGAATATGCCTGAAAAAAAATCAGTAAAAATATAGATATTTTGTCTTCTAAGCGCAACCTTCAGGTTACATACCACTAGCTGGTCTAAATAAAGCATTACTACAGATAATAAATGTGTGTTGTTCTTTTGGGGCATAACTAAAAAAACCTCTTTTATTATTGGCTGTCAAAGATTTTTTTGAAACCATATTCTTATATATAACAAAAGATATGACTTGACCTTTAGGAATTGGTAGAAATCACATTGAGCAAAATAAGGGGGATATTTCAACAATCACTTGGGATATTTTGCTTGGCCAGAAACATCCTCAGAGATGCACTGTGGCCTAGTAGCATATTTTTATGATGAATCATAGGAAAATTCTAAATATACTTTACTTTTCTGTGGCTGTGGCCTCAACAACCATATGCCTGTTCTATGAAGTTTACTCTGTTTAGTTGGGTTTTTTCACAATGGCTCCCTCCTTAGTGCTTTTTTTTAGATCTAGCTCCATTATAGTCCATTTCCAACCACTAGTTATATAGACCCAGGGAACCTATGGTATCAATTTTTGCACTAATTTCAGAAACAGCCTGTATGTATAATATATACATATGGGATATAACTACACAGTTTAAAAACACCACTATATAATTTAGATATATAGAATATTATAATTTTGTTCAATGGGGTCCTGGTATTTTACAATCAGTTGCAAGTCCACATTGGACTTCCTCCAATGTGAGTGAGATCTAAAGTTTATAGAATCACAAGTTCAGACTGTTTAGACTGCCAACTTGTAAATAGGTAAAGTTCACAATTTTTATGTTTAATACAGTACTTATTACATTCACATGAACGGTCACCATGGCTGAGTTAGTTAGCAAACTAGGTTTTAAATGCATGGCGAGTTAGCTTTGATTCCCAGCTGAACAGGTATTCTTCTGCTCTGTACGTAGATGTTTGGGGTCTACTAATACCTCATTAGGAATAATGAGAAGCTGCTCAGTGTAGCTCAAGAACAGCTCATCAGAATTTTGCAATCAATATGTCAAATGAAAGTTCAAACCCTTGCCTAAAACTTTTTCTCTGTGAGTTAATAGGTCATCACTTCAATTTTTAAGAAAAAATGTAATTTAGGTTAAAAATGTGAATATTTTTAGTGTCACCCATCCATTATTTGTCCTTGCTTAATCCTAGAGAGATATAACCTAGCCTAGAAGAATTTTGTTGAGCCAAACAGACCTATGTGCAGAATTATAAGTTTCCCAGTCAAACAGTGTCGATTTGTATAAGGAACAAACATACACACACACAAACAGACAGCTTCATTTTATAGATATGGATGAACTAATTTACATTATGATATCCAACATAATGAAACTAAGGGCAAATTTAAAGACATTTTTGTTATATGTTTATGGACTTTACTCCAGTTTCTGAGTATCATTTTAATAGAATAGGTACAAAAATGTAAGTTCTGATACAATCTCGTGATCTTGATTTTGTTGATAAACATTGCACAAAGTCTATTATATCTTTTTTAATGGGCTTAGTAATGTGAAATAAAAGTACAAGGCTTCAATATGGTAAATTCCAAGTCAAAAAGCTGGAGATGTCATCTTATAAAAATGGTAAACTGAAAAAATCTTACAAACCTTTCCCTGGGTATGTAATTAGATAATTTATATCCACCAATTTGGTGATTATAAATTATCCAATTACAATTTGTGAGCGTTAACCATATAACAAGAACCACAACAGCTGGAGGGTATCTCCGGCCAAGACTGTCCCTCGCAATCCAGAGGGGCAATGCAATGTCAATGTTAGGAACCCTCCCACTTCATGAAGAGTTGGAAGAAGTTTTCATGTAGTAAAAACTTCTAGGAAGTACTTGTTCAGTTGAATTAATAAAGCAAGCATCAATGGTTTTTTTTTTTTTTAAAATGAAGAAATGTTTTATTTAGTTTTATTAAATATAAAAAAAAAATTTGTCCCAAGGACTGTCCTTCTGGAAGGGAACCGAGGATGCAAGAAGCATTTCCTCTTTGAATGGCCAGACCAATTTTTTGGTAAAGAAAATGATTGGAATGGGGATCACCTGTAATTCCAATCGATTTCTTTCCCAAATGGTCTAACCATTTCTTAGATTCGATGCTTCAAGACTCCAGTAGAATTCACCAATTCTCATTCAGTTGCTGCAGTTAAGGAATGACCAGCAAAGTGAGAACTTGTATGGGTGACCATTCAAATTCAAACCCTCATGATGCTTGCTATTCCTGGCCCCACTCAGGTGAGGTTAATATAAGTAACTGGTTTGTGAGTTTCCAGCAAATGGAGGGTAAAACCCCTATAATGATATGACCATGCAGTTGAGAGTGAAATTTAAATAAAAAAATTACCTGCAAGGGATGTCTAAATCTGTGCTGAAGGGTTATGGATGCTCACAAGATAAATGAGGATTCTGAAGAGACTGTAGTGAGTTTTGCTGAATGAAATCCAACTTTTAAAGCGAAATGATTGCTCTTATCAGTTAACTGAGAGATTCATGATATTTGATGTGATTTAATTAATATGATAGTAGGTAATTAATTTACTTACTCCTTCATATAGTTTTATAAGGTCTCCCTGGACTAATAGCACGCTCAATAGATATTGATTAAGTTCTGATCTATAATATTAGTTAATTAGCTCAAAATTCAAAATTGGATTTGATTTTATATATAAATCAAAATTTAGCGCTGCACAAGTGCATAATTTCCATTCCGTCTTGTCACCTCGCAGTGATGTAGTTTCACTGTTTCAAAGAACAAAATTAGGAAATTTGAATTAATTTGAACTTTGCCATGAAAAGAATACTACACTGGATTATTGGAATAATGATATCGTACATTTTTATTCTACCTCATAAAACATTTCGAGACAGGAAAATATAATAAAATATACTGAACAACCAAATTCTCTTCCATTTTTGCATTTTGTCGGGGCAGTCTGGGGTTGGTAAACTCATAGTTGAAATTACCAGTGTTGCCAATTAGTGAGCTATGCACATAGAGCTATGCATAATTCTGTGTGCTTAATTTTCTTGTACACTAGCCGTGTTGCGGACAGGCTTGCCTGCGACGCGCTGACCAAGCCATGGACTTAATTATCGAAAGAAAAATATTTGAGAAGAAAGAAAAAAAAAATAAAGAAAAAGAAAAAATCAGATTTCTAATATTAGAAATATATCGGAAGTAATATTTGGTTGTTAGTGACTAAGTAATTTATTATTATATACTTACATACTTACTTTCAATCACTAGAGGATTTCTTAATTACGGCGAAATTAAAGGCAATACGAATATTATAAAATTATAATAAGTCTATAGACTTAGCTCTACAGAAGTATTACAAGAATATAGTTATACTAGCGGGCTGTCGCCCGCTTTGCGGGCCGAGGCATGGCCGTGAAAGCAAAAAATCCTTTTTCGCCAATGGCAGGTGTCGTAGTGGGAATTTCGAAAAATCCCGTCTTATATGCACATCTAGACTATAAGACAAAGCTACCTACCAAATTTCAGCTTCCTAGGACTTACGGTTTGGGCTGTAGAGCGATGATCAGTCAGTCAGTGACTTTGACATAAACTCCGCCCTTATTGTTCAGACATCAATTATTTTTAAATTAATTTTTTTAATTTATTCTTTATTGACGGGTCAAGCCCAATGTACATTGATTACATAGAACAATATAAAATTAATACAAATAAGAAAATTAAAGAAGACAAGTAAAATATCACAGTTTAAACGCAGAGAAAGTTGACTAGAAAAGTTTCACAGCATTTCTCTCCTCCATTCTTATGTACCTACTTGGATGTATCTGATTTTATGCATAAATAAATAACAATTTATAGACCGGCAACACTGCATCACTAAAACTATTTTTTTTAAAGCTTCAAATAATCAAATTCCATCAACGCCAACGGTCATTTTCAAAATTTCAATAATTAAAATTGAATTAACTTTTTCATATTTTCATTTCAATTGAAGTTGACGAAATATCTTTGTAATAATATAAGTTTACGAAAGTTTTAAGAATTATCTTTCAAGTTCATATAGCTTTAGTATTACATACCACTCATCAAGTATTTCTATGTTCTTTTAGCTTCTGAGCAAACCAGTTATTTTCCTTGACTGTGTTAACTTAATTTGTGTCCAGTGTGTTTGTACCTACTTCATTTCAGTTAGAAAGCTTAGCTAAAATTTTATTAGTTACATTAGTTGTTACATTAGTTGTCCTCATAGATGACAGAACATTCAGGACAATCTTTTAATTGATCTCATTCACAAGACTCATTTCAAAATGATGGCTTATGTGGTAAGTGCACTAATGTTTGACCTAAGTAATTTTCTGGCTGGAGAATAAACAGCCCAACAAAACCATAATTATGAGCCAGCGTCGAAGGAGTGTTGAATGCTCCAATTCTCGTAGGATCACCAAAGTTAAGCAATGTCCAGCGAGGTGAAGACTTCATGATGCTGGCATTCCAGCCCAACCCAGGCTGGGTGAGGTCAATGTGGGTAGCAGGTTTGTAAGTTTCCTGTGAACAAAGGGCAAAAACCAAGATATAGGCTAGAATAGCCTTCTTCCATAATGTTGGGGTGCTGGTTCCAATTTTTCTTTGGGAAAAGTGCCAGGTAGAAAATGAAAAATAAACTCTCTTACCGGGATGGGCTCTTGGTCTGTGGTCACTCACATGAAGAAGCGTCGCTTGGGGTCCCTGGGGATGGACGCGTGCGTGGGGATTGGCTACGTGTGGTCTCTGGAGTTTTTATCTATGTATTTGTATTTTTTTTTTTTTTTTTTTAAGACCATTGTAAACTTTCTGACCATTGTATACACCCGTCAGGGTAATTTTACCAATAAAACATATATCTATCTATCTATCTTCAGTTTAACCCTTTGACGCCGGAATTAATTTGGCCGGGGGAAAAAAATCGCAACCAACTTTTCTTTCATCCTGATGGTTTTCTAAGACTTTTGGCGTTGGTTTCAGCTTTCTAGCTTTTACCGGTAAAAAGTTATGAATCCGTGTCGAAAACGACACACCGGGCTTTAAAGGAACAAGAATGTAGAAAATTATTACAATTTTCTTTAAAACTATATGTTAATAAGCATATTAGCTACCTCTATTAATTTTTTCATTTTTTCATCGTAAAATAATCGACCAGGAAACACAAGAAATAACTTGCCAAAGTCGGCAAAACTCCATGCGATGATGCACTCTCAAAATCTCAGCAACAAATGAAAATTTAGAAATGTAAACAAAACAATTCAAAAATCGCGCTGGATAGATTTGAAGATAAGAAGTCAAGGAACTGTTTCACACTGAAACGATAATGATACTGTATTCTAGTGAATAATTATTGAATGTCAAAGTACCTGTGTCGAAAACGACACGCTCGGCGTCAAAGGGTTA
The DNA here is from genome assembly GCA_024516035.1 of Bactericera cockerelli. Taxonomy (NCBI): domain Eukaryota; kingdom Metazoa; phylum Arthropoda; class Insecta; order Hemiptera; family Triozidae; genus Bactericera; species Bactericera cockerelli. Next base: position 33,374,616 of record CM044959.1, read on the forward strand.
AAGATTGTGAAGAACTTGGTGCTCGATATAAACAAATAAATACTACACTGTAGCAAATAATATGTGCAACTTTAGTGTTGCTAGATAAGGTTTATCTAGCTTTATTTGGGGGAGTGGCTCCTGTTTTTGACTTATCCGCTAATAAATACTACTACTACCATAATTTTATTATGAGACCAAGCTGGCTGGCATTTCTCTTTTGTTAAAGTTAAAGGATGTAATTTCATATGTTTATCTTGGTCTTCTACGAGCCAAACTATTAAAATTATCCCTAACAATTTGTGTAGCTAGGTACATAAGTCAATTAGTACCTAATTTTCTTCTGTTGTTATTGTTTACTTTCCATTTCTTTCTTTTTTTTGTTTCACTTTTTTATATCATATTTAAGTTCCATCCTACAAAATTATAAAGCTAAATAGTTTCTCTATATTTATCCAAATATAACTTTTCAGTTGTACATCTACATAAAAGGAATTAAGATAGGAATAGGTACACACTTTTCCTGTAGAATTTTTACAAATTAACATATTCAACACCAAGGCATTTTGGGGTATGGCATGAATGGGCCACTCTGGCCCATTCATGGCACTGTCAAATTTTGGGCTAAGACCCAAATACAAGTTTCACAAGTTTAGTAGCATCTAAATTTGAGCTGAATCCCATATTTGGCTTTAATTTTTGACTTAAAAAAAAAAAAAAACTAAAAACTCAAAAAACTAAAAACTCAAAACTAAAAAATGAAAACCCAACCATAGGTTTCATGGCCTGTCTCAACATTGCCTGACTACCACATATGGGATTTGCGCCGGTTAATGTGTTAACTGTACCTACACATGTTGATTCATCATGAAAATCCTAAAAAATTAAGAGAGATCCTTAAACTCCCAAAAAAGTAGTTTTGAGTACCTATCTATAAAAAAAATTGAAATTGGAGCAAAAAATATTAATATTTTTTTACAAATACAAACACAAAACTTCTGATTCCTAATATTAGAAATTTATTGCAGTTAAAAAGGTGAGAACTACAATGATAGTTCTCATTTTCTTAGGTAGGTATGTATATTTTCTTTTATGTTATTCTTAGGTATTTACCTACTGTGTTTTATGCTCTGAGTCTTTGTTGTTTGCTTGATACTCATTATAAATGTAACTGATTTAACATGTTATACCCAACATTTTTTGAAAACTTCAGATTTGATTTTTTTGTAGACAATTTGCGTTTAGGAGCTTATCAGCAGAGTCTTTTCATTAGTAGGTAATTTAGTATCCCTTCATGATAAGCCTAATTAATACATCTTTATGCTCATGTGATACACACCAAGACATATTCATGTTCGTATTATGTGGGTTTTTTTATAATGCATAACATCTTCTCTAAAAAAGTCCTTGTCCAAAATAGCTCTTATAAGATATAATTATGGATTTTGAAAGTACTCAAATATTATTTTCATATATCATATTACGTGTGACTGACATTTCATTCAAATATCTTCCAGATAAATAATTCTCCCCAAGAAAAGTTAAAGAAAAAGAAAAGTGATGAGGCCTCTGAACCACCGTCCTATCTGGTACTTATGCCATTTCAACCACCTGCAAAGTTATTCTTTGAGCATGTCAAAATGGGACAGGCAGCTGTAAAAGTTTTGAAAATTAGAAATCCATCTGACAATCCCATCCATGTAAGTTACCATTTTTTATCTATTATGATACCTATTTTAAAAACATTTTACACAGTAGGTTCTCTTTTTGTGAAAAGATGTGAATGGTATTTATTCTTCAGTTCAACATTGTACATTTTTAAGCATACTTTTTGATTATGCTTTTTTAACAAAGTTAACCTACTCCAGCACAGTTCTCAATCATACCTAGCTGATTTGAACTTTAGCCTCGTTCTTCTCAAACTCAAGGACGCCACTTTGACAATTGCTATTTGAATCTTGGCTTTCAACCAGCATTTAGCTAATTTCGTGATCCATTGAATTTTTTCCTGGTGTTGTAACAAGGAACTCCTTTAAATCAACATCAACAAGGCAATAAAAAAAATGATAGGATAAAATATACGTAACGTGCATCTACTGAGGTCCAAAGAAGACAAAATTTCTCAATAAAAAGAAGCCGACCTCCGTGGCTCAGTGTTTAAGAGCATTGGTTACTGACCCGTAGGCTGCGGGTTCGAATCTCAGCCAGAGCAGAAAATTCTGACTGAGTTGTACCATTTTCCTAATGGCATGGATGTTAAAGTAAAGTGTCCTGAAGTAATGCAATTGACAGTGTAATGTGAGTAATCCTTAACATTACAGCCTAAAGTGCCTATTATTATTATTATTATTATTATTATAAAACCTGGTTGCAGGGTTTCGTCTGAAACACCATACAATTAACACTGCGACCTAGTAAGATCTATTGTGACCAGGGAGAAAATCTCTCATCCTATTTCCCAGTTCTGTGCCTATGACAGCCCAACTGGGCTTAGTTGAGAGTGGTTGTCCAATGCTTAACGCCCTAAGTCCAGAAACCTGTTCCCTTCATGAGAAGTGTCAGTCTCTGGACGAGGTGTTCTTGGTTATGGAGATCTTCGAGATTATTGGATTCGAAAATCCTAAATCTCCTGTTATCCAGCGCCTCACATTCGAAGAGAATGTGTGTTGCTGTTTCTTCTTCCAGACCACATAGCCTACAATCGATTGGTTCTCCTCTAGAGAGTCCTAATCTGTGTAAGTGTTTCCTAAGTGGTCCGTGGCCAGTGAGTAGGCTCACTATTAATCTTAGTTTATTTCTGTTGAGTGACAGAGATTCCTGAGTGAGTTTCTTGGAGTATCCTGTTAGCGTCAGCTTAGAGTGTCGCATGCCACTGGAGTTTCTCCAAGCTTTATTTGCTTCATCCATGACCCATTTCCTGGCACTAAAACGGACCAGGCATTTGGGTATGGCCAGCACCGGTTCAGGGCCAGTGAAGCTTTTTTCTGCAGCCTCTCTTGCTAGGAGATCTGCAGCCTCGTTGCCTTGGAGACCACTATGCCCTGGAATCCATTCCAAGTTTACCTTGTTATGGGTGGCTAGTTCATTAAGTGTTCCAACACACTCCCATACCAATTTTGACTTAATTTGGTATGTTTCTAAAGCTTTGAGGGCGGCTTGGCTGTCGGAGAAGAAAGTAATTTTCTTCCCTTTCCAGCCTATTTCCAGTGCGTGCCTGGCTCCCATTATAATGGCGAAAATCTCGGCCTGGTACACTGTTGCCAGTGTACCTAAGCTTTCAGATTTTCTACAGAAGCCTGGCCCGCAAAGGCCCGCCCCACTGCTTCCACTCATGCGAGATCCATCTGTATAGTATTTGATACCCGCATGAGATAATATTTCTTGGCTTGATTCCTTTTCCCAGTCTGACCTAGGTCTGACTAGTACTTCGTAGGAAAGGTCAAGGTTGTTTTTGGGAATCATGTAGTCAACCGGCATATTCTGCTTGTATGTCACATGAGATTTCTCGATCAGTTCCCTGTATCGGGCGGGTAGCCTGCCAGAGCGACTGATTGATTGCCTGAAAGCACCCATGATGGCCTCCCCCTTGATAAATAAATATAAGGGTGGAAGCCCTAGAATGTCACTAAAGTGCCTAAACTAATAAATTACTTAGTCACTAAAGTGCCTAAACTAATAATAATAAACTTAAATATTTTTCTTCTTTTCTTTCTGAAAATAAAATTTAATTATTTTTCTTTCAGATTGTTCTAGATAAACTTCCTGATCCAAAAATTGGATTATCCCTGACCGATACAGACTTTACTGTTGATGAGAAGAGTGAATTCATCATTCAAATAACATTTAAACCTTTACTTGAGGGTAGTGGCAGAGAGTGTATCCATGTCAAAGATGTAAACAAAAACAAAAAAATGTCCGATATATTTATTAATTGGGACTCATTTAATCCTAACCCTACCAAGCCCAAGAAGAAAAAGCCTTTGGTTTTGGAAACAAAAATTCTGACCCAAAATAAAGTTATTGGAAAGAAAACTCATGTGAAAAATGCTAGTGTTCCTAACAAACCTCTTTGGAAAAGTTCTTATGGTTATCCTTCAGTAAGTATACACAAAATATGCATGGTACTTTTTTATTTATTTTCTATGAATATCTTCTTGGGGACTGGAACCAGTAAATGGTATCAGGCAGGAAGAACTGATTTTTTTGTTCTTGTGAAAACTGAGATATTGTAATAATAACACTCTTTAGTGGAAGGTAACCACCAGGCGAGGTTAAAGCTCAAAGAATTTTCTACCACCTAACCCTCGAGAGTCTTAATATTATGTGGTCACAAACTCAAATGAATGAGAGAAAAAAAATATTCAAACCAACTGATCCCTACGCTACCTGGATTACCAGACTAGCGCGTTAACCACTTGACATGGTACATTATAACACCTTAGGTGATAATACACTTCCGGGCAGAATTAACCGGACATTTATTCTTTTTGCATTTGACTCCATGTAATTCCTGATGGACTAAATTTGACATAACTTTTTTGTGATTAAAATTTTCTAGGTTTTTTTTTTTGATAGAAAAGGAACAATATGGAGATTAATACTAAACAGAGAAACCTTTTTAACATATTTAGTATTTTTTCTGTCATTTTTTAAACAGGTTAAATCCACAACAACAAAATCAAAGACCAATTATGAACCAACAGAAGATTTACCTCCCTGTGATGTTCCTGGTACCCCAACACGGAGACAAACTTACAATGTTGAAGACAAAGAGAACTTGGACACTAACTGTGGTATTTACAGTAATCAGAAGAAACGCAGCCCTCGTCTTGGTAGGACTACTGTTCTATCTCCTTTGCCATTGCTCACCAAAGGTAGACTCAGAACTGTGAACAACAAAATCGAAGACAAGCCTGATCGCCATAGTATCTATGCTTCTGAGGATCCCAAAGTGAAAAAAGTACAATCCATCCGGAATTTGCAAGTTTCTGAAGACATTTTGCACCTGGGCCCAAGTCCAAGTGATGATAGCGAAGATGAAATAGTTTATATAGGAAATAAAACTTATAGAAAACATAGTGGACAAGCTAGACGCGATACTTACCTTGTGGACCAAACAAACAACATGAAGCAACCATTGCCTACACAAAAAAGTCATCAAGACCGACGCAACACTTACCATGTTGACTTCCACAATGAATCAGAAACAAATGAAATCTACAGTCACCACATGATGCCAGATGTAGAGTTTACAGGACAAATTTTCATTGAAGAGGAAGAAATTCGCGAGACCACAATAACACGGACGCCTGCTGGCAAGAGAAGTTCATTTGGTAAAAGAGGCTCTTGGGATGATGGAGACACTTACGAGAGTCCACGGAGAAAGTCAATCGAAATGGTGAATGGAAAGTTGAGAATCAGGAGATCATCTTTAGGAAAGCTGTACAACGAATACAGACGGCGTTCAACTGATAGATTTTCCATTGATAGTTTAGAAGCTATTGAAGACATTGATGTGAAAGTGAACCCTGTAGAAAAAGATGTGTTTGAGGATCTAAACTTTGACAATGAAATAATATCTTCTCCTATAGAGCTACCTGAATATTTCAATCCAAGGCGTACATCAACTGATTTAAAACAGAGAAGGTCGTCCTTTAAAAATTTGAAGCAATCAAAAAAGAAAATGGAATTTGTCAATGAACCGTTAGAAAACATAAGCGAAAAAGCTAAAAGTGCTTTTGATGACAGTCTCAACAGCGTGAAATTGGCAACAAATGATATGTTTGAAACGTTGTTCAGTGGGATCAAGCCTTTTGAAGATTTGGGAAACATAAGCGGCATATCTTCCATCAAATTTTCAGATGGCCTACAAGATCAATCTGAAGACAAAAAAGACAAAGTTTATGAGGCACATACTCATGATCCAGTGAAGAATAAATGTCTCGGGGAAACCTATGTAAAAGAAAGACCATGTGAAAATAACTTCGTCAAAAGCACCCATGTTACCAGTGAAACTTTTCTCAAAGAGAAGTCTGTGACACCTGCTGCTTGGGGTGAAACATTCAATAAATCTCGTAATGCTACACTTGATGTGAAGAACAATGCCACGTATTGTTTACCAAGTCCTGAGGAGTCAGACTTGAATCTGTGTATGCCACCATTAGACGCAACCCGAATTATTTCCCTAAGAACACACATGAAGACTCAACACCAGCTATAGATGTACCAGATCATGCCAATGCTGTTATCATGGAAAACCCCTTGAAAAGTCTCAATGAGAAAATATCATCCATAGAGTTTGCTGTCAATCGTTGTGAACAGAAACGTGCCGAAGTTTTCAACAAATTCCAACCTGAAACACAAGGTAACAATCAGGACACAAAATTAGCATCCATTCCCGAATCAAACGAATCCAAGCTTCCAGACTCCACATTCATTTCATCTGACAGTTATCAATCTACCACCGGATCTGTTTCTCCTAAGCCCGAGGTCGCAATCACCGTGACAAGTCCTGACGATACCAGAAACATCTCTGTGGAAAGTAGTTCAGCTCGTGATAAACCCCGCAGTGCGTGGGCAATTGAAATTTCTCCACCATCAAAAGTTGTTGAAGAGAAAAAAAAGCCTGGGAGTTATGATTTCTTAATCAAATATCAACAAACAAGACAAGTGACCAGAAGTATCAGGAGACCTAAAACCTCTAGAATCACTACAAATCTCACCAGTTCCACACCGAAATGGAACAACAAGACTGACAATGGCTCTCCTGAAGACACGAAGACTGACGGTTCCATGAACTCTTCCAATGACACTAAGACAAGTAAATCCATGGACACATCCACCTCGAGCTCTGACAGAAGCAAGAACTCTTCTGATCTCCTGGAGACTGGATCTGCTAGGAGAAGTGTCTCTCGCAAGAGACGTTCCAACATCAACATGGAGAGCTCAGAGAGGAGACAAGGACCTCCGCCTGGCAAGCTACTCCGCTCTTCCTCCTCTCACGATGTATTCAAGAAACCAGGTGAGAGCTCACGCTCATTGATTCAAATAACAAATTAACCAACAGTAAATAAAATTAATCTCCATACATGTATGAAGTTGCGATTTCTTCCCATTTTGTTAAAGTGATAATAAGGGAGACACTGCTGAATTTGTATTCTTTCAAATTTTCCAATAAAATATACTAATACTATACAAACTATATCGATCATATTTATTCCAAAAAATGTCACTTGTAATCCAGAGAAGAAATTGCTCAAGTATTCTGAGTACTTTGCCCTCTGGATTGCAAATGACAGAAATTTATTATCTGTAAAATAAAATAAATAAAAAGATATATTTCTGAAAAAAAAAAAAAAAAATACAAACTATACAGAGGTAATCATATCGAAGGAGGTGTCGCATGTCGATCCGATTGTACGTATGTTAAACCATACAGAGACAATGAGTTACTGTTCACTTATTTCAACCATGAAGTTACTGACAAAATTATATCAACTTAGTTTATCTATTGCAACAATGAGTGAAAATTTCATTCCAATGTACATATCAGGTATTGCTGACCCAGTAGATTATTCAAACACAATTTATTCTATTTTCAGTTCCAAAACAAATGCCCGTGAAAGCGCCTGTAAGGAAAGCAGGTGAGTTGTATTTCATTATAGTCAATTTGAAATTTATTTCTTCAACATCCCAGTTTGTAAAGATTCACTTTTGTCATCATTGGATTTTAATTTTTAATTATATCTAGCTACATACATTATTGAAATTTATATACAAGAATGATTAAATTAAATGTCTGAAGTGCAAGTTGTGATGTATGTATACTTGTATAGATTCTAAAACTCTTGATAATTTTCACGTCATACTGTATCCAGGTATTATAACTAAAACCTTAAATTCTTAAATGATTTAGTGGTTAGAAGTTGGACTTTTAATGTATTTTTGTAGTCAACTTCATTTTAATAAGCATAGGTATTTTTGGAAAACTTCTTTTTTTATTCTAAAAAAAATATCTTCTACGAGGACTTATTTCTTAAACAGAAAAATAAGGGAGTAAATTCCGTTGGTAAGAATTTCAAATGTATTAATTATGTATACATATTTAAAAAATCCCAACTCATGGAAACATATCTCGCTTTTTTCCAGCTGGACTTCCGATGAAAACGCTCAATTTAAACAAGAAGAAGAAACCGAGGGAAGAGTCAGTTCAGTTTTACAATCCTGAAAAGATCATTTCCGACTACACAGATTCCAATTTGCTGATCGCTACCAGTGACAAATCTACGCCTTTTTCTGTTGGGTAAGCCATCGAAAATCTTCTTTGCTTTTTCCCGTTCAATGTTAATCAGAAGCACCAGAAGGTATCCCTTACAAACAACTGTAATCAAATTTAGAATACAAGTCTATCCCGGTAGCTCAGTGTTAAATGCGGCACTCCAGAGATTCCAGAGGTGTCGGGTTCGAAACCCAGCCGGGTCATAAGTTATCTTCCCATTTGAGATTTTTGCTATATAATAATACGTGGGGTTACTGCTGGAACAATGGGACTTAATACTAATCGGGTACTAATCGGGCAGTATAAATACTTGCAAATGCTTTATCAAATACTTATTTATACTTAGTCCTAATCGGGCAGTATAATCAATCAATCAATATTTTATTGTGTATAATATACATAGTATGTTCACAAATAATTCTTAAATCTAAACTAATTCTAATTAATGTTTATGGGATGTCTTTAAGATATAAAATTTACGGTGACTAGTGAGAAAGATAAATAAGGCAATATTATTATTATTCTTTTTTTGTCGACTCGGGGAATTGAAACCGAGACCTTCCGCACGGCAAGCGAGTACCTAACTACTGAGCTAATCGTGCGCTTTAACCCGGGATCAGTACGGTTCGGTTTTGTAAAGTATCCAGTACACGGTAACGTATAAGGTTGTGAGAGAAATCTCACAACCGTACTGATTGCGGGTTAAATGAATGTTGTCAGGTCCCTGTACATGGACCCCAAGGTGCTGGATGACCTAGAGCGGGACAACATCAAGTGGCTCAACTCCCTGCTGACCCCGCCCCTAGAGCTGGAGTGTGATGCGGAGGGCGTGTGGTGTGTGGACATAGCAGAGCTCTGGCTCAAGAGTTCGCGGACCCACTCTGTGGAACTGGTGAGCAACAATTCATTTTACACTCCCGGTAGCTCAGTGGTAAAGGCGGCACTCTGTGAATCCAGAAGTTCCAGAGGTCGTGGGTTCGAAACCCAGCCGGGACATGACAAGTTATCCTCCCATTTGGGATTTTTACCTCATAATAATGCGTCTTGGGCTTACTGCTGGAATAATGGGACTTTACTAGTCCTTATCCTGCAGTATAAAAAAGGCGATATTATTATTATTCATTCCTTGCACAAAAAAACATGGAAATAAAAGGGCAGAAGATTGAGTAGCAAGGTGTACTGCTGTTATTATTCAGCCTTATGACTGTTAACTATCTTCTTCGATAAAGTATTTACAATAATGCTTTATCAAACCGACTTCAGTAGCTTCATCGATAAGGCGGCGGACTTGTAACTTGGAGGTTGGTGGTTCAAGTCCCGGATTCAGCTTAGATTTAGTAAAGCGAGTTTGAGTAGTTGTGATATCACGAAAGTGATTAACACAAATTTAATATGATAACTATCTTCTTCGATAAAGCATTTACAATAATGCTTTATGAAACCACCCTCAGTAACTTCATCGATAAGGCGGCGGACTTGTAATCGGTCGGTGGTTGAAGTCCCAAATTGAGAAAATATTTAGTAAAGCTAGTTTGAGTAGTTGTGATATCACAATTGTGATTAACACATTTATGATAACTTATTGCTTTATCAAAGAAGATATAGAAATACTAATGACTTTGATAATTTGATTAATGAAATTTTACTCTACAATGTTAAATTGGTAACAAAATAGCAATAATAATAATTAAGAGTTTTCATTAACCGAGAACTGAGCTATTAAGCCCCTAGGTTGATTGCAATGCTCTCTTTGTGGCAGATGAATAATAAGATGATTTGTTTTACTTTCACAACTTTGAAAAAAAAAATGCACTGAGTAGGAGCAACGAGAATACAATAAACCTTAGTATTTATTCCATTGTAGTCTCAATCAATCGAATATAATTGTGTTTATTCAAATAAATGTTACAGTAATCACCGTGGCAGAGTGAGTTAGGCACTGCACGCATGGTGACCTGGGTTCGATCCCCAGCGGTGCAGGAATTTTTCTGCACTGTACTAGGATGTTCGGGGTCCACTCATACCTCGGGAGGAAAAATGAGTAGTTACTTGTATGAGTAACGACCAGTGGCGGCATTTCCAGAGTAAAAAGAAATTAATGTAATGGCATGATTCGAAAAGTAAAGCTCTTAGTAATGGTGTGCTAGCCACAAAAATTGTGAAGAGGCCTTGTGCTTCACCACAAATAAAACCATACATGCACTATTATGTTGTATGCATAAGCATATACTATACATATACAATGTATGTTACAATGGTGTTGGAGCTGTTACAATGAATGTTACAATGGTGTTACATTGAATGTTACAATTTATCCCAGGCCCCCAGTCGTGAGAAGACAGCCATGAAGTACCACGGACAGCAGGACAGACTCGACGCCCTGAGGAAGGCGGCTTTCCAGCTGTTCCGCTCCGCCTCCATGAGTCCTGTGCTGTCCAAACTATCCTGGCACATCAGCAAGAACCTGATAGAAGTGCGCAAGGACCGCGACCTGCACTTGGATCAAGGTACTTTAACACGGGAAGCTTCTTGTGGTCAAGTAATTTATTTGAGAGTCTTTGTTAGGATTTTTGGCAGTGTGAGTTTGAGTTATTGCGACATCATGAAAGTGATTCCCCTTAAAAGTACAAAAGATATTGTACTTCAAGGGAATTGTAATTAAAAAACTGTAGAAAGAAATTATATACATTCCTAAAAAAAAAAAATTAAAACAAATATGGCAATTATATTCCCCAGGTCTGCAGCAGAAAGTGATCTCTCTCCTCCTGAGCTACAACCCCCTGTGGCTGCGCATAGGTCTGGAAGCCGTGTATGGCTGCACGGTGCCACTACACCACAAACAATGATGTGGTGGGCCTCACCAGCTTCATGAGGAAGCACCTGGTCAATGACCCCTACACCCGCCAGCAGCACTCCCATCCCAAGGTGCCCAACCTGATGGACGCTTCCTTTGCAGTGAGTTACTTACATTTTTTTGTAGTATTTTGTAATATGAGAAACCAAAGATACATGCAGTGTCTCCTATCTAATAATATAATAATAATATCGCCTTATTTATACTGCCCGATTAAGACTATTAAATGATAATGATAACTATCCCATTATTCCAGCAGTAAGCCCAAGACATATTATTATGTGGTAAAAATCCCAAATGTGAGGATAACTTGTCATGCCCCGGCTAGGTTTCGAACCCACGACCTCTGGAATATCTGGATTCACAGAGTGCCGCCTTTACCACTGAGCTACCGGGACGGACTTTAAGTGAGTCGACACCCTAATATCCTGCCAATTTTCCTCCCAAGTATTAAAACCATTTTTTGATAGTAAGCTTAGCTGATTTGAATGGTATAACAATAACGATCAATGTTTGTTCTATTTAAATAAAAAATAAGAAGGCCTCCGACACACTAACACCCACACCTTTATGATTAAAACAATGATAAATGTATTGTTTGTTCCAATTCCAGGATGCCATGAAAAAGTTCGTCCTGAGGAAGTTCCTGATGGTTGTGTACTTCCTGGATCGGGCCAAGAGCACCAAACTGATTCGACATGATCCCTGTCTCTTCATCAAGAAATCCAAGTACAAGGTAACAATCATTTATTTATTTAATACATGACAAGTAAATGGTTCAAATATAAATAACAATGACAGTTTACATAATTCAAAATATTTTTAACTGAACTTATGCTAGTTTCTTTGGGCTGTCGTTATCCCTCACTAAGGGCCACACCTATGAAGTATGGTTCTTGAGTCTTGGCATAATATGGGAAATATTGTTTTTGTTCTCGTAAAAACTTGTCTTTTGGTCGGCTAATCGAGAGGTCGCGGGTTCGAAACACAGCCGGAACATGACAAATGTATCCTCCCATTTGTGATTTTTACAATAATAACACATGTTGAGCTTACTGCTAGAATAATTTAACTTAGTCCTAGTCATCCAGTATAAATAAATATTATTCTGTTCTCCAGGAGAAGCGACCTCAGTAGTTTGATCCATAAGGCGGCTGGCTGACTAATAATCTGGAGGTCGGCAGCGGAATTAGCTTGGAAGTCCCAAGCTAAGCAAGAGTTTAGTGTAGCGATTTTGAGTAGTTGTGATAGCACGACCGTGACTAACACAAATATGAGAACTTACTTATAAATAAATCAACCAATAGGACACTTAATACATGATCTAGCCCAACACATGTCATTAACTATGACACAGCGGGCTAGACATCACACTTTTTTATTTAATAATTAAAATAGCAAATTGACAAAATTTTATTATATTTTTAACAGAAACTATCTGATTTCATTTTATATATTTCGTTGATTGTTGATTGTTATGTTTTGTAAATAAAAAAAGTAATTAATTGGAAAAAAACTTAACTTATGTTTCCCAGGAGAGCGCGCAGATATGAGAACTTACTTAACTTATGTTTCCCAGGAGAGCGCGCAGATATGAGAACTTACTTAACTTATGTTTCCCAGGAGAGCGCGCAGATATGAGAACTTACTTAACATAACTTAAATTATGTACCTTTAGTATAATATTGTAATGCTTGATTGGGTAGTCACTTAAACACTATGTGTCATTCAATCTTGCAAGTAACACACTTCTCTTAGAAGCTCTTCAAAGCTTAGGAGAAGTACCTTTGTATAAATGTTTCTTTATAAAGAAAATAAATAAATAAACTATTATTATTATGTTCCCCAGGAGAGCGCGCAGATAGTGATAGAGTTCAGCCGGGACCTGGTGTCCGGGGGAGACATCCTGCGACACCTCCGCACCATAGGCTACAGCCTGGAGCACAGGCAGACCTACCTCAACGAGTTCGACTTCTCCACCCAGGCCCTGCTAGACCTCAGGGACGGGGTCAGGCTGGCCCGCGCCATGGAGATCATCCTCCACCAGAAGTTCCTCACGAAGCGCCTGAGAGCCCCCGCTATATCGCGCCTGCAGAAAGTGCACAATGTGGAGATCAGCATGAGCGCGCTGCAAGAAGCGGGTTAGTCATTTCTTTTTCTATTTTTTTTTTATCTATTAATAATGAAAATTACATTAATTTTGTTCTCTTAAGTATAAAAGATTCATCATCGTGAACGATGGTGGAGGAATCACTTCTACCACTGTCTTTACAAGGAGGCTTTTCAAAGATTACAAATTCTAAAAGAGCAATTTAGAAATACAAATAGAAATTAAATTAATCCAATAAAGTTGACGAATTAAAATTCATCTTTGATAAATAATAACGTTTCTCATTTTACTTCCGAGAAATTTCTAATATTAGAAATCGGAAGTATTGTGTTCGTTTTTGTAAAAAAAAAATATTTTTTTGCTCCGATTTCAATTTTTTTCATATTTCTGGACGTTTCATAATCTCCTGAGCAAATTTGGTTTTGTGTCCGTCTGTCGGTCTGTCTGTCTGTCTGTCTGTTAAAACGATTCCTTGTAACGCGCAAATCTCGGAAACTACTCGACCGATTTTGATGAAATTTTGTAAACATCTAGGAGACATTCTGTAGATGGTCCCATTTTAAATTCATCGAATTCGTACTAGCGGCTCTGGGTGAAAGAGACCATGCGCCTGACCACTAACTTTTTACTTAAATGCTTATATCTCGTGAATGGTACACCCGATTTTGAATAAATTTTGTATTTATATGCATATTATTGTTTTACATAGGATATTTATATTTATTTTTTAATTAATTATAATTTGACTCTGATATTTAAGAAAATCCGAAATTTTGGACAATAAAGTCAAAAAATAAGAACCACGACTTGCCGATACAGAATTTTTTGTAGAATCTAGAATGTAGAAAAAACGGTTTTCTACCATATAAAACAAATTTGAAGAAAATCGGTTCAGCCGTTTTGGAGATACAAGTAATTTAGTATAAAAACTCAAAATTCGCACGTGTACACAATGTGAAACAATCACGAGGAAGTATTGTGTCCATAATTGGCAGTGTTTTTTTTATTTATTATTATATACAGGGTCTTCATAAAGTCTCACCCAGGCCTAGGTTCCTCGAAAACGACTCAGAATATCAAAAAACGCAAAAACCCGTATTCCTTTATATTTAGGGGGATTGATTTTCAGCCAAAAAAATTTTGCCTACACGGCCCCAGTCAGGCTGGGCATGGACCAACTTTAAAATCTTAAATAGAATGGTATGTCTTGTGGCATATTGTTTTAAAGGTCTTATTGAGAGAAGTTCATTACAATAAATTTCAGTGTGCTACGACTTACCGTTCTTGAGATATAGGGTCGGACGTCCTGCGTAATATCTCTATATTTTGACCTATAACTCGTTAACCGTAAATTATGGAGAAATTTTTTCTTGATAATAATAACTCCTTATAGCAAGAACTTTTGAACAAGTTAAAATTTGATTTGTTTTTTCGTTAAATTTTTTTCGACTGTTCGTCCGGCTGGCTGACGAAACCGACCAGAAACTAACATCAACAGAGTATGTCGAGTTATAACTTGTTCGAAAAGTCTCATCATAAGGAGTTATTATCAACAAGAAAAATTTTCTCCATAATTTACGGTTATCGAGTTATAGGTCAAAATAAATTGATATTACGCAGGACGTCCGACCCTGTATCTCAAGAACCGTAAGTTGTAGCACACTGAAATTTATTGTAATGAACTTCTCTCAATAAGACCTTTAAAACAATATGCCACAAGACATACCATTCTATTTAAGATTTTAAAGTTGGTCCATGCCCAGCCTGACTGGGGCCGTGTAGGCAAAAAATTTTTGGCTGAAAATCAATCCCCCTAAATATAAAGGAATACTGGTTTTTGCGTTTTTTGATATTCTGAGTCGTTTTCGAGAAACCTAGGCCTGGGTGAGACTTTATGAAGACCCTGTATAATTATTTCATCAACTTCAAAGGGTCCTGAATAAAGTGACTTATTTTTTGTTGCTAACACTAAATTTACAAACCTAATGTGTGCACAATTTCGATTTTGTTCAAAGAAACCTGGAAAGTACATCTTGGTTACAATAGATCTCATTCGGTCTCTGTGTTGATTGTATGGAGTTTCATGTAAAATCTTACAACCAGGTCATATAACTATTTAATTATACAATTTATAATAATATATAATAAAATATAAACGAGGTCATATAATAAACCTCGAAAGTAACCCAAATGAGCGGGAGTATATAAGCTACTAAATTTTTATTGAACTATAACACAAACGCTTCATTCGGTGAATTTGTGAAGGGGAATGAGCCCACAATGCTGGTTGCATTCTCCCTCTGAATGGCCAGGCTTAAACGTTGGATGAGGTATGATGCTGTAACCCAAATGAACATTACAGGCTACGACATCCAGGATGACATATCCGCCAAGGATATCGCGGATGGTCATCGCGAGAAGACCCTGTCCCTCCTCTGGCAGATCATCTACAAGTTCCAGGCTCCCCGCTACGACCAGGCGGCTCGCAGCATTCAGGCCTGGTGGCATCACAAGGGCCTCTGCAGGGAGATCAGGCGGAGGATCAGAGCCAAGCTCATGGCCAAACAGAACTCAGCTGCCACTCTGCTGCAGAGCAAATGGAAAGGTAAGAAAATGTTAATTTCTTGGTTATGTTT
>CM044959.1:33390572-33405317 GCA_024516035.1 Bactericera cockerelli
AATACATCTTGTCACTGATCGGGGGAAAAATATCCAAAGTAAACACTAGAATGAGAGCAGCTGTTTCAGCTGAGGATCGATTGGCAGTAACTCTTCGTTTCTTGGCAATGGGGGATTCGTATACAAGTTTACAGTAAACCATTTTTTTAACGTAAATATATCGAATTTTTTTTTTTGTAAAAAAAAATTCAAACCACAAACATCAGTAAATAAATCTCAAAACTCAACAGAACTACTAATTAGTAGGTACATTATTTGCATTGCATTGCACGGTGCTTTGCAAACACGTCCAAAGTAGTGCAACGCACATCAAAGACATTCGCCAGAAAACCACCAACCTCTCGGATACTCACAAACGTTGCTGCAATGTTCAAAAAACTTTGCAGCAATGTTCTCAAACACGTCCAAACTAACGAATTTCATTGCATCGCTCGTTGCATTGCACAAGTCTGGACCCACCTTAAGGGACAAATTATAAAACAGAATTTAAGCTAAGATAAGCCAAAGCCAAACTCTCAACTTGGGCTATATTGCACTATGATTGCTTGAAACTCTGACTTGAAGGTACGTCTGGCTTATCTTAACTTTAGTTCTGTATCATTATTTTGTATACTAGTTGAAACCAAATGTCACTTTATTGCAAGATAATTCTCAAATCAGAAATTATTTAATATCATCAATGATTATACAGAGATTTGCAGTTTTTTCTCTGCAATGGATAATTAATTGAGAAGAATATTATACCTGAGTAGGTACTTAATAGATAGCTACAATGATAGATAGCTTCAAGACTTTCAAGAGTCATTTTGAAGTGGCAGGAAATAAAAAAAAGAAAGAAATAAGAATAAAACGAGCGCTTGATTAGCTCAGTGGTTAAGCACTCGCTTGCCATGCGGAAGGTCCCAGGTTCAATCCCTCGTGCCAACAAAAATTTGTATTCTTCATTTGGTTACAATTTTTGTAAAGAGACCTTCCGGTGCACTCGTATTGACCCAGCACCTAATTGGGAAGTATTGTGTCACTCCTCGCCCATCAGAGGGGAGGTTTAGTATGGATGGGCAGTCTACAACACAGACCACAAGCATCTACAGTAGCTCCTGTTTCATGACTACAAAATAAAAACGGCTGTGAAACACTGATCTTTAAAAAAAAAATCTTAATGAATACTTAAGATGAGACACCAGAGTAAGAAATGGTGAATTAGGAACCAGTTACTGAATGATAAGCAGAATACCCTGATGCAATAGAAATATTTTAAGTTCTTTTTATTCTCATTCTAAATAGAATAAATAACAAAGAAGAAGATAAAAAAAGATATAAAAGTCAAAACTTAAATTTTCACCAAATAGTGCCAATTAAAAAATATTCTCATCTTTATGCTCATGTGATACACACCCAGACACATATTAATGTTTGTATTATTTTTTTTTAAATGTATAACACCTTCTCTAAAAAAGTCCTTGTCCAAAATAGCTCTTATGAGATGTAATTATGGATTTTGAAAGTACTAAAATATTATTTTAATACATAATATTACGTGTGACTGACATTTCATTCAAATATCTTCCAGATAAATAATTCTCCCCAAGAAAAGTTAAAGAAGAAGAAAAATGATGAGGCCTCTGAACCACCATCCTATCTGGTACTTATGCCATTTCAACCACCTGCAAAGTTATTCTTTGAGCATGTCAAAATGGGACAGGAAGCTGTAAAAGTTTTGAAAATTAGAAATCCATCTGACAATCCCCTCCATGTAAGTTACCATTTATTTTTTATCTTTTATGATACCTACCTATTTTAAAAGCATTTTACACAGAAGGTTCTGTTTTTGTGAAAAGATGTGAATGGTATTTCTTCAGTTCAACATTGTACTTTTTAAGCATGCTTTTTAATTATGCTTCTTTAACAAAGTTAACCTACTCCAGCACGATTCTCGATCATACACTGAGCGCGCGATTAGCTCAGTGGTTAAGCACTCGCTTGCCATGCGGAAGGTCCCGGTTGCGATCCCCCGTGCCGACAAAAATTTGAATTATTAATTTGGTTACAATTGTTTGTAAGGGATACCTTCCGGTGCGCTCGTGTTGACCCAGCACCTAATTGGGAAGTATTGTGTCACTTCTCGCCCATCAGGGGGGAGGCATACTACGGGATGGGTAAGCTACAACACAGACCAAGTAGCTCCTGTTTCATGGCTACGAAATAAAAACGGCTGTGAAACACTCATCTTAAAAAAATAAATAAAAAAAATACCTAGCTGATTTGAACTTTAGCCTCGTTCTTCTCAACCTCAAGAACACCACTTTGACAGTTGCTATTGGAATCTTGGCGTTCAAGCAATATTTAACTAATTTCGTGATCCATTGAATTTTTTCCTGGTGTAACAAGGAATTCCTTTAATTCAACATCAACAAGGCAATAAAAAAAAATGCTAGGATAAAATATACGTAACGTGCATCTACTGAGGTCCAAAGAAGACAAAATTCTCAATAAAAAGAAGCCGACCTCCGTGGCTCAGTGGTTAAGAGCATTGGTTACTGACCCGTAGGCTGCGGGTTTAAATCTCAGCCGTAGCGGAAAATTCTGACCGAGTTTTACCGTTTCCGTAATGGCAATGGCATGGATGTAAAGGTAAAGTGTTCTGAAGTAATGCAAAAGCGGTTCCGGAGCACAACTACCTTTTTAAAACTTGAGAGAAAGAAGATGACTAATGCTCTCCCTCAAGTCTGCAAACTGTAATAATGATATTTATGCAAACAAATTTGACAGTGTAATGTGAGTAATTCAGGATCCTTAACATTACAGCCTAAACTAATAATAATAACTTGAATATTTTTTTTCTTTTCTTTCTTAAAATAAAATTTAATTCTGTTTCTTTCAGATTGTTCTAGATAAACTTCCTGATCCAAAAATTGGATTATCCCTGACCGATACAGACTTTACTGTTGATGAGAAGAGTGAATTCATCATTCAAATAACATTTAAGCCTTTACTTGAGGGTAGTGGCAGAGAGTGTATCCATGTCAAAGATGTAAACAAAAACAAAAAAATGTCTGATATATTTATTAATTGGGACTCATTTAATCCTAATCCTACCAAGCCCAAGAAGAAAAAGCCTTTGGTTTTGGAAACAAAAATTCTGACCCAAAATAAAGTTATTGGAAAGAAAACTCATGTGAAAAATGCTAGTGTTCCTAACAAACCTCTTTGGAAAAGTTCTTATGGTTATCCTTCAGTAAGTATACACAAAATATGCATGGTACTTTTTTTATTTATTTTCTGGAACCAGTAAATGGTATCAGGCAGAAAGAACTGGTTTTTTTGTTCTTGTGAAAACTGAGATATTATAATAACCAGGCGAGGTTAATGCTCAAAGCATTTTCTACCACCTAACCCTCAAATTAATGAGGAAAAATTCATGCACTGGGTGGGATTCAAACCAACGGATCCCTACGCTACCTGGATTACCAGACTAGCGCGTTAACCAGTTGACTACCAGTGCACGGTACATTATAACACCTTAGGTGATAATACACTCCTCGGCAGAATTAACCAGACACTTGTTGTTTTTACATTTGACTCCATGTATTTCGTGATGGACTTAATTTGACATAACTTTTTTGTCATTAAAATTTTCTATGTTTTTTTTTTTGATAGAAAAGGAACAGTATAGAGATTAATACTAAACAGAAGAAACCTTTTTAACTTATTTGGTAAAAAATTTCTTGATAGAAAACAAAGCGTGTGATAAAAAAAAATCAGGTACTGGAAAAGTTAAACATGTGCCTCCTGTTTAGTATTAATATCCATAATGTTGGTTAACAGTAAGAAGAATAAACTAAAGAGTATTTTTGAAAATAGTAAAAGTCATCTGTTTGCGAATAGAAGAAAAAAAATATTTGAAAAGCTCAACTTTTGAAAAACTAACTTTTTGGACATTCGACCTCAATAGAATGTCATTGGTAATCATGAAAAATTTCAGATTAGTCCGACTTGTGGTTCTTGAGTTAAAGCAAGACAAACATAAACAAAGTGTTTTATAATACAAGATGTACATAAAAATACTTGTACCTACTGTTGAAATGGAAGGTAGGAAGGAATTTATTTAATTTCATTTTACAGTTTTTTCATTAAAATCCCCTTGAAGTACAATATTTTTTATTTTTCAAAGAATAAAACTATTCTTTTATATGTTTCTTCAAATAATGCTCTAAACTGTGTTCACTAAAACAAATGGAAGTCTCCAAAAAGTCTCGAGTATTGGACTATTGCTGAAATGTCCTCTTGTTTTAATAATTAGATTACTATCATTAAATACATAATGATTATTATTCATACATTACCTAATTAATCACAAATACTGTCATATTTTAAACAGGTTAAATCCACAACAACAAAAGCAAAGACGAATTATGAACCAACTGAAGATTTACCTCCCTGTGATGTTCCTGGTACCCCAACACGGAGACAAACTTACAATGTTGAAGACAAAGAGAACTTGGACACTAACTGTGGTATTTACAGTAATCAGAAGAAACGCAGCCCTCGTCTTGGTAGGACTACTGTTCTATCTCCTTTGCCATTGCTCACCAAAGGTAGACTCAGAACTGTAAACAACAAAATCGAAGACAAACCTGATCGCCATAGTATCTATGCTTCTGAGGATCCTAAAGTGAAAAAAAGTACAATCCATCCGGAATCTGCAAGTTTCTGAAGACATTTTGCACCTGGGCCCAAGTCCAAGTGATGATAGCGAAGATGAAATAGTTTATATAGGAAATAAAACTTATAGAAAACATAGTGGACAAGCTAGACGCGATACTTACCTTGTGGACCAAACAAACAACATGAAGCAACCATTGCCTACACAAAAAAGTCACCAAGACCGACGCAACACTTACCATGTTGACTTCCACAATGAATCAGAAACAAACGAAATCTACAGTCACCACATGATGCCAGATGTAGAGTTTACAGGACAAATTTTCATTGAAGAGGAAGAAATTCGCGAGACCACAATAACACGGACGCCTGCTGGCAAGAGAAGTTCATTTGGTAAAAGAGGCTCTTGGGATGATGGAGACACTTACGAGAGTCCACGGAGAAAGTCGATCGAAATGGTGAATGGAAAGTTGAGAATCAGGAGATCATCTTTAGGAAAGCTGTACAACGAATACAGACGGCGTTCAACTGATAGATTTTCCATTGATAGTTTAGAAGCTATTGAAGACATTGATGTGAAAGTGAACCCTGTAGAAAAAGATGTATTTGAGGATTTAAACTTTGACAATGAAATAATATCTTCTCCTATAGAGCTACCTGAATATTTTAATCCAAGGCGTACATCAACTGATTTAAAACAGAGAAGGTCGTCCTTTAAAAATTTGAAGCAATCAAAAAAGAAAATGGAATTTGTCAATGAACCATTAGAAAACATAAGCGAAAAAGCTAAAAATGCTTTTGATGACAGTCTCAACAGCGTGAAATTGGCAACAAATGATATGTTTGAAACGTTGTTCAGTGGGATCAAGCCTTTTGAAGATTTGGGAAACATAAGCGGCATATCTTCCATCAAATTTTCAGATGGCCTACAAGATCAATCTGAAGACAAAAAAGACAAAGTTTATGAGGCACATACTCATGATCCAGTGAAGAATAAATGTCTCGGGGAAACCTATATAAAAGAAAGACCATGTGAAAATAACTTCGTGAAAAGCACCCATGTTACCAGTGAAACTTTTCTCAAAGAGAAATCTGTGATACCTGCTGCTTGGGGTGAAACATTCAATAAATCTCGTAATGCTACACTTGATGTGAAGAACAATGCCACTTATTGTTTGCCAAGTCCTGAGGAGTCAGACTTGAATCTGTGTATGCCACCATTAGACGCAACCCGAATTATTTCTAAGAACACACATGAAGGCTCAATACCAGCTATAGATGTACCAGATCATGCCAATGCTGTTATCATGGAAAACCCTTTGAAAAGTCTCAATGAGAAAATTTCATCCATAGAGTTTGCTGTCAATCGTTGTGAACAGAAACGTGCCGAAGTTTTCAACAAATTCCAACCTGAAACACAAGGTAACAATCAGGACACAAAATTAGCATCCATTCCCGAATCAAACGAATCCAAGCTTCCAGATTCCACATTCATTTCATCTGACAGTTATCAATCTACCACCGGATCTGTTTCTCCTAAGCCCGAGGTCGCAATCACCGTGACAAGTCCTGACGATACCAGAAACGTCTCTGTGGAAACTAGTTCAGCTCGTGATAAACCCCGCAGTGCGTGGGCAATTGAAATTTCTCCACCATCAAAAGTTGTTGAAGAGAAAAAAAAGCCTGGGGGTTATGATTTCTTAATCAAATATCAACAAACAAGACAAGTGACGAGAAGTATCAGGAGACCTACAACCTCTAGAATCACTACAAATCTCACCAGTTCCACACCGAAATGGAACAACAAGACTGACAATGGCTCTCCTGAAGACACGAAGACTGACGGTTCCATGAACTCTTCCAATGATACTAAGACAAGTAAATCCATGGACACATCCACCTCGAGCTCTGACAGAAGCAAGAACTCTTCTGATCTCCTGGAGACTGGATCTGCTAAGAGAAGTGTTTCTCGCAAGAGACGTTCCAACATCAACATGGAGAGCTCAGAGAGGAGACAAGGACCTCCGCCTGGCAAGCTACTCCGCTCTTCCTCCTCTCACGATGTATTCAAGAAACCAGGTGAGTGCTCATTGATTCAAATAACAAATTAACCAACAGTAAATAAAATTAATCTCCATACATGTATGAAGTTGCGATTTCTTCCCATTTTGTTAAAGTGATAATAAGGGAGACACTGCTGAATTTGTATTCTTTCAAATTTTCCAATAAAATATACTAATACTATACAAACTATATCGATCATATTTATTCCAAAAAATGTCACTTGTAATCCAGAGAAGAAATTGCTCAAGTATTCTGAGTACTTTGCCCTCTGGATTGCAAATGACAGAAATTTATTATCTGTAAAATAAAATAAATAAAAAGATATATTTCTGAAAAAAAAAAAAAAAATACAAACTATACAGAGGTAATCATATCGAAGGAGGTGTCGCATGTCGATCCGATTGTACGTATGTTAAACCATACAGAGACAATGAGTTACTGTTCACTTATTTCAACCATGAAGTTACTAACAAAATTATATCAACTTAGTTTATCTATTGCAACAATGAGTGAAAATTTCATTCCAATGTACATATCAGGTATTGCTGACCCAGTAGATTATTCAAACACAATTTATTCTATTTTCAGTTCCAAAACAAATGCCCGTGAAAGCGCCTGTAAGGAAAGCAGGTGAGTTGTATTTCATTATAGTCAATTTGAAATTTATTTCTTCAACATCCCAGTTTGTAAAGATTCACTTTTGTCATCATTGGATTTTAATTTTTAATTATATCTAGCTACATACATTATTGAAATTTATATACAAGAATGATTAAATTAAATGTCTGAAGTGCAAGTTGTGATGTATGTATACTTGTATAGATTCTAAAACTCTTGATAATTTTCACGTCATACTGTATCCAGGTATTATAACTAAAACCTTAAATTCTTAAATGATTTAGTGGTTAGAAGTTGGACTTTTAATGTATTTTTGTAGTCAACTTCATTTTAATAAGCATAGGTATTTTTGGAAAACTTCTTTTTTTATTCTAAAAAGATATCTTCTACGAGGTCTTATTTCTTACACAGAAAAATAAGGGAGTAAATTCCGTTGGTAAGAATTTCAAATGTATTAATTATGTATACATATTTAAAATATCCCAACTCATGGAAACATATCTCGCGTTTTTCCAGCTGGACTTCCGATGAAAACGCTCAATTTAAACAAGAAGAAGAAGCCGAGGGAAGAGTCAGTTCAGTTTTACAATCCTGAAAAGATCATTTCCGACTACACAGATTCCAATTTGCTGATCGCTACCAGTGACAAATCTACGCCTTTTTCTGTTGGGTAAGCCATCGAAAATCTTCTTTGCTTTTTCCCGTTCAATGTTAATCAGAAGCACCAGAAGGTATCCCTTACAAACAACTGTAATCAAATTTAGAATACAAGTCCATCCCGATAGCTCGGTGGTAAATGCGGCACTCCAGAGATTCCAGAGGTCTCGGGTTCGAAACCCAGCCGGGTCATAAGTTATCCTCCCATTTGGGATTTTTGCTATATAATAATACGTGGGGTTACTGCTGGAACAACGGGACTTAATACTAATCGGGCAGTATAAATACTTGTAAATGCTTTATCGAATACTTATTTATACTTAGTCCTAATCGGGCAGTATAATCAATCAATCAATATTTTATTGTGTATAATATACGAGGTCCGACAATAAAGTTCCCGGACGACACCCATAGCTCCGGCTCTGGTGTACATAGCTCAACAAGTTTTTGCAGGAATTAACCATAGTTCCTCATGTTCAAATTTCATTAACTTAATTTCTTTCTGATCAGTAGTTTTCAAATAATAAGTCATAATCGAACACCTTCTCAGTGCACTTTGCCGGATTTTTCAAATTAAAATGTTGAGTAAAATTTTAGAACAATGTGTTAACCTGAAATTTCTTACAAAACTTAACAAAAGTCTTTCGGATTGTGTTTAAAATGTTAAAAGAAGTGTATGGTGATGAGTGTATGGGTAGGACAACGTTTTATGATTGGTTCAAAAGATTTAAGGAGCGTAGGGAGGACGTCGAAGATGATCAACAATCAGGCCAACCTACCACTTCAAAAACAGATGAGAACGTGGAAGAAATTGGACATTAATGGTATTATTTTGTGAAAATTGGTTCCGGAAGGTCAGACTGTTAACCAAACATACTATAAAGAACTTCTTACTAAACTTCGGTAAAGGATCCGGAAGAAAAGACCCGAGCTCTGGAGTTCCGGTGACTGGGTGCTGCATCAGGACAATGCACCAGCTCATACCGCGCTCTCTATACGACGATTTCTGGCCGACAAGAAAATCACGGTGCTTGAGCATGCACCGTACTCACCGGACTTGGCCCCTTGCGACTTTTTTCTATTCCCTAAAATCAAAAGTCAGCTCAAAGGAACCCATTTTGAGTCGATTGAAGTGGTTAAAACAAAAACGGCAGAACTAGTGAAGGCAGTTACACTTGACGACCTGCAGCACTGCTTCAACCAGTGGAAAATTCGAATGCAAGCATGTGTGCACTCCCAAGGAGAGTATATTGAAGGAGAACACCATTGAAACCCGGTAAGTTAACCTCCAAGCCAATAGGGACGGTCGTCCGGGAACTTTATTGTCGGACCTCGTACTTAGTATGTTCACTGTTCACAAATAATTCTTAAATCTAAACTAATTCTAATTAATGTTTATGGGATGTCTTTAAGATATAAAATTTACGGTGACTAGTGAGAAAGATAAATAAGGCAATATTATTATTATTCTTTTTTTGTCGACTCGGGGAATTGAAACCGAGACCTTCCGCACGGCAAGCGAGTACCTAACTACTGAGCTAATTGTGCGCTTTAACCCGGGATCAGTACGGTTCGGTTTTGTAAATTATCCAGTACACGGTAACGTATAAGGTTGTGAGAGAAATCTCACAACCGTACTGATTGCGGGTTAAATAAATGTTGTCAGGTCCCTGTACATGGACCCCAAGGTGCTGGATGACCTGGAGCGGGACAACATCAAGTGGCTCAACTCCCTGCTGACCCCGCCCCTAGAGCTGGAGTGTGATGCGGAGGGCGTGTGGTGTGTGGACATAGCAGAGCTCTGGCTCAAGAGCTCCCGGACCCACTCTGTGGAACTGGTAAGCAAGCTTTTAATTGGACAAAATATTACACAAATCAACGCCAGCCTCCGTGGCGTAATGGTTGTGACTACTGCCCGTAGTCCAGAGATCCCGAGTTCGATCCCCGGTTGGAGCAAACTTTTCGAAGAAAAATTCTGTTCCCTCCAAACACGTGAGGCTGGTATTTCCGGTCCTACCCAGGCTGGGTGAGGTTAATGTGGGTAGCTGGTACGATTCCCAGCGAATGGAGGGTAACACCCCCGTCCAGATCAGGACGTTAAAACCAAATAGAATCGTTGGCGTTAGGAAGGGCATCCAGCCATAAAAAACGTGCTCCACCCTACCAACCTCAACCATGAGGTTGAACAATGCCGACCAAAAAGCAACATAAGCTAATATGGGATAATGGCAAGGGAGATATATATTCATTGGACAAAAAACATGGAAATAAAATCAGAAGATTGAGTAGCAAGGTGTACTGCAGTTATTCAGCCTTCTGGCTGTTAACTATCTTCTTCGATAAAGCATTTACAATAATGCTTTATCAAACCGCCCTCAGTAACTTCATCGATAAGGCGGCGGTCTTGTAATCGGAGGTCGGTGGTTCAAGTCCCAAATTGAGCAAATATTTAGTAAAGCTAGTTTGAGTAGTTGTAATATCACAATTGTGATTAACACAAATATGATAACTTAATGCTTTGTCAAAGAAGATATAGAAATACTAATTACTTTGATAATTTGATGAATGAAATTTTATTCTACAATGTTAAATTGGTAACAAAAGAACAATAATATTAATTAAGAGTTTTCATTAACCGAGAACTCAGCTATTAAGCCCCTCGGTTGATTCCAATGCTCTCTTTGTGGCAGATGAATAAGATGATTTGTTTTACTTTCACAACTTTGAAAAATAATTGCACTGAATAGGAGCAACGAGTATAAAATAAACCTTAGTATTTATTCCATTGTAGTCTCAATCAATCAAATATATTTTTTTTTTCAATACTTTTTTCTTTATTTTTATTAGTTTTTATAATACAATACATAGGATGTTGTAAGAATAACAATACATGGTAAGTAAAAATACCGAAGAATAAGAATAAACTAAAGTAGAAATTACATATCATTTATTCCTTTAGTATTGTTTTGAATTCATAGGTTACAGTGTCGCCTAAATTAAAACCTATTTTTTTCATTTTTAAAGATTTTTCATTATTTATGCATGCCTCTACTAGCTTAGGTAGCGTCCGGATACAGCGACCATCCGGATATAACGACGGGAAAGTCTGGTTCCTTGGGCGTCGTTATAAGTGAACTTCACTGTAATTGAAAAATGTAAAAAAGAAAAGAAAAAAGTGTAAGCAACCCATTCAGCATAGTGCTGGTGTTGGGTTATTATAATTGTGTTTATTCAAATATATGTTACAATGGTGTCACATTAAATGTTACAATTTATCGCAGGCCCCGAGTCGTGAGAAGACAGCGATGAAGTACCACGGACAGCAGGACAGACTCGATGCCCTGAGGAAAGCCGCTTTCCAGCTGTTCCGCTCCGCCTCCATGAGCCCTGTGCTGTCCAAACTCTCCTGGCACATCAGCAAGAACCTGATAGAGGTGCGCAAGGACCGCGACCTGCACTTGGATCAAGGTACTTTATTTAACACGGGAAGCTTCTTGTGGTCAAGTAATTTATTTGTTTATTAATAATTGTAATAATATCGTCTTGTTTATACTGCCCGATTAGAACTATTAAGAAATATACATTATTATTATTTTTTTTTAATAAAAAAATATTTTTCCCCATTATTTCTTTACCACTGAGCTACCAGTTCAGACTTGACTTATTTATATTTATTTCAATAATAATGAACTTTGTAAATGATCATAAAAAAATATTTTCTGGAGAAAGAAAAAAACCGTGTTTTTTTTCTCTCAATGGATCACAAAATTAGTTAAATATTGGTTGAACGCCAAGATTCAAATAGCAACTGTCAAAGTGGTGTCCTTGAGGTTGATAAGCATAGTTACCTTCATAAGGTAACTATGCTTATTATTATTTCTCTTCGTGAATCTTAGTGTGGACATCTTTTAATAATGTACGTGTAAAGTAAAGACGTGTATAAATTCATCTTTGAATAAATATTTTTCTTAAATAAATATACCTTTATTTGGGGAAAAAAGTCCAAAGTTTCCTTAATATCTATACAAAAGTTTTTGATTAGATAAATGCAAGTTAATTTTTCAAATTCAGATGATTGCTGGGGTAGGTACCATTTTTCCCCAAAAGTTTCCTTACCTTACAATTTACCCGTAAAATACATAAGACCTGTTTGACTGCTGGAGTAAAGGGACTTTTCAGTCTTACCTCAGCAGTATAAACGATGTATATTCTATTCTATTCTACATTCCATAAAACAAATAATCCATTACTATGTCTCGCAGGTTCCAAAATCAGTAGCTTGACCGATAAGGCAGCAGACTTGTAACCTGTAGGTCAGTGGTTCAAGTTTGAAGTTTGGCATTTTTTTTTAGCAGTGTGAGTTTGAGTTATTGCGACATCACGAAAGTGATTAAAACAAATTTTAACTAAAAGGACAGATTATTAATAATATTATAAATATAATAAAAAGTAGCCCAACACATGCTTTGCATTATGGGTCACACTTGCCATATTTTAATTTTTAGTTAATTAAAGTTATTTCTTTATAATTAAATTTATTGATGAAGATGAAAAGTATTTGTTTAATAAAGAAAAATCTTTCGAAAGTAAAAAAAAAAAAATATGGCAATTATATTCCGCAGGTCTGCAGCAGAAAGTGATCTCTCTCCTCCTGAGCTACAACCCACTATGGCTGCGCATAGGTCTGGAAGCCGTGTATGGCTGCACGGTGCCACTACACCACAACAATGATGTGGTGGGCCTCACCAGCTTCATGAGGAAGCACCTGGTCAATGACCCCTACACCCGCCAGCAGCACTCTCATCCCAAGGTGCCCAACCTGATGGACGCTTCCTTTGCAGTGAGTTACTTACATTTTTTTTGGTAGTATTTTGTAATTTGAGAAACCAAAGATACATGCAGTGTCTTTGGTTTCACAAATACTCTAGCTTCACAGACACCCACATCGTCAAAATATTCGCTTCAGAGACCATGGGCCCATGGTGTAAAGAAGCTATAGAGTGGATAAAAGAAATTGGGATTCAACTGGAGTGTATTTCTGGCGAGAAGCGAGCCGCCGAATTCCTTAAACAAAGATTGAGTCTGGCAATTCAAAAAGGGAGCATAATGGGGTCCATCCCCGACGATAACAAAATGGACAAAGTTTTCTATTTGTAAAAATTAAATAAAGCATTTGTTGATAAAAAAAAATATCCTGTCAATTTTCCTCCCAAATAATAAAACTATTTTTTGATAATAAGCTTAGCTGATTTGAATCATATACAATAACGATCAATGTTTGTTCTATTTAAATAAAAATAAGAAGGCCTCCCACACACTAACACCCACACCTTTGTCATTAAAACAATGATAAATGTATTGTTTGTTCCAATTCCAGGATGCCATGAAGAAGTTCGTCCTGAGGAAGTTCCTGATGGTTGTGTACTTCCTGGATCGGGCCAAGAGCACCAAACTGATTCGACATGATCCCTGTCTCTTCATCAAGAAATCCAAGTACAAGGTAATTGTAAATTCCAAGAATAATATGGGAAATATTATTTTTGTTCTCGTAAAAACTTGGGCTTTATGTCTTTTGGTCGGCTCGAGAGGACACCACAAAGTTATTTGTGATTTTAGACACATGATAATTTGTTTAACAACAATAACACATGTTGAGCTTACTGCTGGAATAATTGAACTTATTCCTAGTCAGCCAGTATAAATAAAGCAATATTATGTTCCCCAGGAGAACGGACCTCAGTAGTTTGATCCATAAGGCGGCTGACTTATAATCTGGAGGTCTGCGGCGGACTTCGCTTGGAAGTCCCAAGCTAAGCAAAAGTTTAGTAAAGCGGGTTTGAGTAGTTGTGATAGCACGACCGTGACTAACACAAATATGAGAACTTACTTATAAATAAATCATTCAACCAATAGGTCACTTAATACATGATCTAGCCCAACACATGTCATTAACTATGACACAGCGGCTAGACATCACACTTTTTTATTTAATAATTAAAATAGCAAATTGACGAAATTTTATTATATTTTTAACATAAACTATGTGATTTCATTTTATATATTTCGTTGATTGTTGATTGTTATGTTTTGTAAATAAAAAAAGTAATTAATTGAGAAAAAAACTTAACTTATGTTTCCCAGGAGAGCGCGCAGATATGAGAACTTACTTAACTTATGTTTCCCAGGAGAGCGCGCAGATATGAGAACTTCCTTAACTTATGTTCCCCAGGAGAGTGTGCAGATATGAGAACTTACTTAACTTATGTTTCCCAGGAGAGCGCGCAGATATGAGAACTTACTTAACTTATGTTTCCCAGGAGAGCGTGCAGATATGAGAACTTACTTAACTTATGTTTCCCAGGAGAGCGCGCAGATATGAGAACTTACTTAACTTATGTTTCCCAGGAGAGCGCGCAGATATGAGAACTTACTTAACTTATGTTTCCCAGGAGAGCGCGCAGATATGAGAACTTACTTAACTTATGTTCCCCAGGAGAGCGCGCAGATATGAGAACTTACTTAACTTATGTTCCCCAGGAGAGCGCGCAGATATGAGAACTTACTTAACTTATGTTTCCCAGGAGAGCGCGCAGATATGAGAACTTACTTAACTTATGTTTCCCAGGAGAGCGCGCAGATATGAGAACTTACTTAACTTATGTTTCCCAGGAGAGCGCGCAGATATGAGAACTTACTTAACTTATGTTCCCCAGGAGAGCGCGCAGATATGAGAACTTACTTAAC
>CM044959.1:33405417-33532439 GCA_024516035.1 Bactericera cockerelli
TGGTCATATCACGACGGGGATTTTAGCCTCCATTCGCTGGAAACTCACAAACCAGCTACTCAAATTAACATCACCCAGCCTGAATGGGGCTGCGAATAGCTAGCCTTACGGGGGTTCAAATTTGAATGGTCACGCATCTAAATCGGAACGAGAATTGGTGTATTCAACGTGCCATCGACACTGCCTAATGAGATTACTAGTTATAATTATTTGTGTTATTCACAATCTTGATATCACACTTACTCAAACTCACCTTACTAATTTTTACTTTCGTTATCTTATAATAAGGAAATATTTTATTTTCGAGGGTCCCTATTAGACCAACTTTTTTATAAGGTATTGTAGATGGGGGTTCTGACTTATCAAATCGAATGATTTTGAGGTGCTGATTACGAATTTGACATTAATTTTTAGCTAACTGTTACCTTTGAGTCACCATCACCAGTGTCTTTTGGTCCTGTTCCCATTCCTAATATGATAAGGAAAGTCGTGTGATGTTTACACGTTTGTTACCAAGCCAATTTTTTCAAGTTTTACGTAAGGGACCAGGCGGTAAAGTCGCTGTCGCATCCTGGGTACCAAAATTATTTTTTTTGCATA
Organism: Bactericera cockerelli; assembly: GCA_024516035.1. Lineage (NCBI taxonomy): Eukaryota > Metazoa > Arthropoda > Insecta > Hemiptera > Triozidae > Bactericera > Bactericera cockerelli. Next base: position 33,406,018 of record CM044959.1, read on the forward strand.
TTTCGCATCGTATTTGCACAAGAATCGATCCTATATCTGTTCTAATACTAACAACCTACCTCAAAAAGGCCATATATGGTTGTCCGGTCCCTCGTTAAAATTTTGATAACAGCCACATGTGTGTTTTGGTCCCACAGAAAAACACAAAAACATCCACATATGGCCGTTCGGTAACGAACGTGTTAACACCAGATTTTTGTCCTATGTACACCGACCTCCAGGTTACGACCCCGCCACCTTTGGGCGGACGATAGGATGGACAGTCCGTGGTCCTATACTTTCCCCGGCTAACATGTGTATGACGAACAATTGGTCTATTACTGGTAGTCAAGTGGTTAACGCGCTGGTCTGGTAATCCAGGTAGCGTAGGGATCCGTTGGTTCGAATCCCACCCAGTGCATGAATTTTTCCTCATTAATTTGAGTTTGTGACCACATAAAACCGTTAGGTGGTAGAAATTGCTTTATTTTTTTTTATTTTTTTATTTAGAAACTCTTTAATAGTAGAACATAAATATATACAGACAAATAATGGTAAAAATTAAATATAAAAATTGACAATATTAATAATATAAACACGAAAAAAAAACAAAATATATATAAATTACATATGTCCTAACTGAAGAGCGGGGTTATTGCCTATGGCAATCTCTTCCACCCAACCCTCATGCTTTGATCATTAACCTCGCCTAGTGTTTACCTTCCACTGAAGAGTGAATTATTATTTATTGACTATTGGACTCCACCCCCAGGTGACTCTCATGGTGGATGGACTCAACACTATCGTGGACCTGATCAAGATCTGGCACGATAAGAATGATGAGCTCATGTGTGCGGCCACCACACTGCTGTGGCTCTTCGCCAAGGTCCCGGCCAACATTGAGGTAAGTGTGAAAGTGTCTATTCTTCATATCTTGTTTTTGATTTTCAATACCAGGTACTTGTGCTCGGTTACTAAACGTAGGAAAGAATAGCTGGGTGCTAGTAGACATTTAAAACTAACACATATTTATATTTTAACAGTTAAAAGAATTGGGTGTTAAATGTTTAATTGGCTATGTTCCTGTTGGTTCTGTGTCATAGAACGAGCCGGGATTTTCTGTGAGCTAAACTGATGAGAGAAAACTACTCTGGGATGAGCTAACAAGAATAGTATTTTAGTCAAAAAATAAAAAGTATAAGTAGTACATTAAACTTCCCTTCCCTTACAATTACAAATACCTACTTCATTTATTTTTTTCTAGAGAGGAGGTCAATCTTCTTGCTATTCAAGACGAACACCAGGGCCATCTCTGGGTCTGGTGGACAGTGTGAAGTTTAGGCACTGAAAACGATGTGCCATACCCACTAAACATCCTCCTCTCTTTCTAATCTCAGTACTGTTGCATAACATTACTTCATTTATACTGCCAGCCGTAGGACTAAAGAGCTCCTTTTTGCTAGCAGTTTCAACAAGTCTCATTCATTGGTTTGATAAGATTTACGAATAATATGAATACAATATTTGTTTTTTGTGTTAAATTTGAAATGTTCTCCTCCCACAGGTGATGAACACCACGGAACACCTCGCAAAGAAACTCCAGTTCGTATTCACTCAGCTAGACAAGAAGAAAAAACCAAAGAAGGCGTCTGGGCCGCTGATCCTGCCGAGTAGCAAGGCAGACTGGGGTCTGGGGTACAGAAGAAAAGTGTTCACGGATCCTCTGTACGCTGTGAGCACTCTCTGCCGGAAGCTAGGTCTGCTGGGAGCCAGGACCCAGGACACTGCCAGGAGTTCTGTAGCCAGCACGGGAGCCGGCGCGCGCACCCTCAGAAGTGCAAAGATCAAGCATTCGCTCTAATGCTGGTAGCAGAAATTCGTCGGCTAAATTTCAGAAGCAACAAATGTAGCAGTATTTTTTGCTTATTTCAAGAAAAAAATCTGTCACAGAAATTATTGCGTATTTCAAGAAAAGTTAATGAAAAAAATAACATTTCGTGCTACTTTTTGTTTGTTTCTTCGAGTTCAGCTGTAGTATAAAAGGTAGCGAAAAGTTATAAGTTAGGAAAATGATAGTATGAGGTGGAGCATGTATAGTTTATTTACTTTTCAATTAGTTCCCCCCAATTTTTAAAAAGAAAAGAAAAGCTTAAAAAATAGGACTGTCCAAATTTCGTCTTATTTTTTGGTTTGAAAATTTAAAAATTGCGAATTTTATTTGGTGAGAAACGCTCATCATCTTGTAATTATGTAAAGGATCATTATAAATTACACCTATAGCGTCAAGTCTCAAAACAAAATGTTTGAAAGAAGTTTGTAGCCGTGGTCATTTCAGGTATTGGTTACTGAGACGAGATTCAGGACCTTAATATGAAAGAGGATTAGTAAATTTAAGCCAACCTTTAGATTTTATCACCTGATAGATAGGTATTCTAAAAAAAAGGTTTTCCGCCACGAAGGCTGGCTACAGCTCCATACTGTCCATTAAGATTAACTAATCCTGTTTCATAATTTGGTCTTCAAAATTTTGTATATTGGACGTGACGTTCCTAGTGTTTAATTTTTTGTCTTTATTTTTTTTACCAAGTCAAGTCTAATTTTATGTGAAAAAATACTCATATGCTTAAAATCTTTTTACTGTAGCTTATCCGATTTTTTTTTTTTTTTTTTTTTTTTTTTGAAATAGGTAAAAGACACTCATCTGTCTGATTTCAATTGATCCGTCGCTACAACAACAACATTTCAATTGATCCCATCAAAGATGGAAACTTGATTCCAGGTATTCTATTGTTATTTTAATCAAGTTAAAATGTTAAACAAAATAGAATATCCAACTTACTCTTTGAGGATGGTTTGTGTTTCTTTCGGATCTATTGTTCCCTGATTATAAAAAACTATAAAAAAAACCTGCTCTGACTATAAAAAAATAACACCTTAAATGTATCAGTATAGTTACTTACTAGATTTTTTGTGTACATATTAAATTAGGATATTGTTTTATAATATGTGTCTAAAGTAATTTTACATTTCATATTTTATTTGTTTTAAGTTTTGTCATGAACAATAAACAAAAGGTATTTGCTGTGATGAAAGCCTTTTCAAAGTGCAAAAGCTGGATATTTTTTTTTTACCAATTCACCCGTTACAGAGATATTTCAGATTGATTTTTTCCTCTTAGAAAACTGGTCTGTTTTGATAGCTCCTAAAGGCTACGTATGAGTTCGGTGCGGAAAATAAAAAAATGTATGAGTTCGGTGCCGCCTAAAAAAGGTCATGTATGAATTCGGTGCCGCCTAAAAAAGGTCATGTATGAATTCGGTGCCCTGGTACTTGCCCTGATGATCAGGTAATTATAGTATTTTTTCCTTATAGGCATGGCCTTCAATGTATTTTACCTAACCCTACTATAAACCCAAGGCATGGCCTTCATTGTATTTTACCTAACCCTACTATAAACCCAAGGCATGGCCTTCATTGTATTTTACCTAACCCTACTATAAACCCAAGGCATGGCCTTCATTGTATTTTACCTAACCCTACTATTAACCCTAGGCATGGCCTTCAAGGAGGAAATGGACAGCCTTGCTGAATGTAACTGTCTACAACATAATCTACTAACTTAATAACAGCAGGATGACTGTTAACAAGCAACAGAGTACATCATAAAAAAAACAATCAATTTATAAGTCATTAGGACCGCACCGAACTCATACATCACCTTTTTTCGGCGGCACCGAATTCATACATGCGAAAAAGGTGCGGGTAATCTTCGCACCGAACTCACCTATTGCCCTCCTAAAATTTAGATTCAGGTTACAAGCCTACCTGAATAACTCTACCTTTTAAGATGCAAACTTTAAACCTGGAGGTCTTCATAAATTGAAGTTATGTTTTCAAGATGGCCTTGAGCAATTTTGACATCACACTTGTCAACACAGGAGTCAAACCTAGATCCAGAATTAGATAATTTAATTCGAGAGGCTATTTTAAAAGAGCTTCCAAATTAAATATAATAATACGTATGTATGTATGTTGATCAAGAACTGTAATGTGATGCACACAATTATCTGTACATATTATTTTTGAAGGCGTTTTTGTATTATTAAACAGATTGAAGGAACAGAGAGCTCCATAGTTTGTTCATTCGACGCAGCCGTTAAACGTAACGAAAAAAAAAACTAAAAATAAACCCAAGCGAAATTTTCGAAAACGAAAAAAACAAATCGAGTTCAAAATCAATTTCGAATTTTAATGAAAAATGAAGGTGTTGGAAAATGGCTGCTGTGCTGTGGTGTGAATTTTCAACGTAAACAATGATTCTGTGCAATTTAGTTTAATGTGTGTTTCCTACCAAGTTCTTAGTACTTGGTTGCAGTTTCCCGAATATTGCCCGCGTTGACCGTGGGCCTAACATGGGGAACTCATCCAGTCATCATCATAGAAAACATAACCATCAGCGGGTCAAGAAAAATGTGCAGTGGGCCCCGGAAAATGCAGGTAGATAATGGTTTAATTTTTCCCCCTTTTAGTGAGATATTTATTTTTGTGAGCTAAAAAATAATTTACATCCTAATTTTACACTTAAGATTCCTATAAGATCAACCATTATCGAGCAAGCTGTTTTTAAAATGAACCTCATTTATTTTTTATGCAAATAATTTATGATCGCGTACCTATAATTTCTCAATTATGGATTTTTTTAATTACTTCTTTACACCAAAAAGGCTACTCAGATATTTTTGTACATTGTTTTATTTTAGTACTTTTGTCAGCTTTATTGGCCGAGAGGATTGCGAAAGCTCTCAATTCTCTGTTGTAATTTTTGGTCCCAGATTTGCTAGATTCATATTATTTCTCAACTCTCTTCCGTTTCCGAATGAAATGTTTGAAACGAGAAAGAATTTTTCGACCATTTTGTGTCACAATAAAACATCTATTCTTCATCACAATTATTAATTCTCCTGAGATTTTTCGACAGTAGACAAAACACGCGCTCCTTGTATGCTATGTCCCTATTGTGTTCTCCACAGTGTTTCATCTGGGTGTAACAAGTTGTATTTGGGCACGCGTCCAAACTGTGAATACGTAGGGTAGGTGGCTGTTCTGAATTATCTCATGGTATTCATGAAGCGTGGTAAAATAAGTATGATGCGATGTGTATGCACAAAGTGTTTGTGCAAACACAGAGAATTAGATCACCCAAATCACCCATTAATGTTTGTCTTTTTTTAAATTGGACCGTGGCATAAGATAAGATCCATCAATTTTCATGATTAATGTTCTTCAGTTATCATAACAAGTAGGTAGATATTATGGTGTTGGAAATACTGTTGAACCCTCCTGGATGAATCCTCTTGTTTCTTCTTGGATACGCCACTCGTCACTGACCCCTCAGGGTTCATTGATAAAATTTATACTCGAGGTTATTGGAAGCGCTCTTATTCCCAAGGTATCCAGTTTAAGTAAACTATAAACATCTGAATGAAATTTCTTACAGCCAGATTTACGCGTATGAAAAAATGATGACTCAAAATTAGCCCGTGAAATCGTGCACAATGAAATCGTTGGAATTGATGCTTCAGGTCGAAATTAACAGAGAAAATTGGATTCACAAGTTTGAGTCTGTTATATTTCCCCATTTAAAACAATACGCATTACTCAAAAATCAAGTTCATTGAAGTATTACAAATGTCTATGAATTTCGCCCTAAGATTCCCACAAGAACAAGACATATTAAATGTCATTATAGAAATTCAAATGTTTTCTAACTTTTCCACGTCTGTAAATTCTAGATTGATCATTCTAAATTTACCTTTAGATTGATCATTCTAAATTTACCTTTAGATTGATCATTCTAAATTTACCTTTAGATTGATCATTCTAAATTTACCTTTAGATTGATCATTCTCAATGGACCTACTAAAAATTTATCATTCTAAATGTCCTTGTAGATTGACCATTCTAAAATTATCTATTTTATCGGAAAATCAAGGTAGACAAACGTGGAACTGCACCCGCAGCTTGTGATGTTGGGCACGCTTCAATTATGCTCGCTTGGATAAGTAATCAGATTCTGTACACGGGATGTTTTGCGGAAACTAATTTGGCAAACATCAGAGACAGTAAAAAATTGTGCACAATAACCAGTGAGGGAGAGAGGCGGCGGAGTTTTTACTGTCGTTTTTTCTCGACGAAAAAAGTGACACTGTAAATTTGAAAAATGACAGTCGCATTCATTTCTGTACGCTTAACGATGACACTTCAAACATATTTTTTGATCTTGGAGAAAATATGCAAGGTTCCTTCGAAAAAATACAGTTTGAGAAAATCGCGGAGTGTTTGAATTTTTCGTGGAGCCATACTCGGCGCCTGAATGGAAAGATAAATATCTAGAAATGGGGAAAAGGAAATAACCCGAACAGACCCGAGATTAAAAATGACACCAATTACATTATAATCTTCATAGGTATCTTATTTTTTATGCCTGATTCACATTATTTTTACATCTTAGGTTGCTTTTATTAACTGTCACACTAATCCGTTCATTATATCTAATCAATTCTTAAATTTATTTATGAGTTAACTTCATATGATTTACTTCTAAAAGTATTGATCAAAATTTCATTTGATAAATACAACAACAGCACTGATAAGTGCTGATAGCTTTAGTACCCTGTTTAAATATGATTGTTTATGATTAATTTTAAGCACCAATACTTCAAAGAGAACCATTAATTATTATGTTTTTCATTAAGTTTGAAGTTTTTTACTGAGCTACATGTAAATTTAGTTGAAGTTTTTTACTGAGCAATATGTAAATTTAGTAGATTCATTGACCCCACACATAATTTTACTTGGGTATTTGTTGAGAAATAAAAATCCCACGTAGGTAATTCTAGTTCTTTGTCAAAATTACCCAACTTCTTCCTCTGATACAATTCTATTCTTTATTAATTAATTTCCAGAGCCCCCCGCCCCCCCGGGGAAGCCCCAGCTGATACCAGACTCCCCCGGCACTGAGCGTGATGTATTCACCATACGCTGGGAGCCCCCTGAATACGATGGAGGGTCACCCGTTACAGGTAACTAGTCAGTACCCAGCTGTTATTACAGGTAACTAGTCAGTACTTAGCTGTAATTACAGGCAACTAGTCAGTACCCAGCTGTAATTACAGGTAACTAGTCAGTACCCAGCCGTAATTACAGGTAACTAGTCAGTACCCAGCTGTTATTACAGATAACTAGTCAGTACCCAGCTGTAATTACAGGTAACTAGTCAGTACCTAGCTGTAATTACAGGTAACTAGTCAGTACCCAGCCGTTATTACAGATAACTAGTCAGTATCCAGCTGTAATTACAGGTAACTAGTCAGTACCCAGCTGTAATTACAGGTAACTAGTAAGTACCCAGCTGTAATTACATTTAACTAGTCATTACCCAGCTGTAATTACAGGTAACTAGTCAGTACCCAGCTGTAATTACAGGTAACTAGTCAGTACCTAGCTGTAATTACAGGTAACTAGTCAGTACCCAGCTGTAATTACAGATAACTAGTCAGTACCCAGCTGTAATTACAGGTAACTAGTCAGTACCTAGCTGTAATTACAGGTAACTAGTCAGTACCCAGCCGTTATTACAGATAACTAGTCAGTATCCAGCTGTAATTACAGGTAACTAGTCAGTACCCAGCTGTAATTACAGGTAACTAGTAAGTACCCAGCTGTAATTACATTTAACTAGTCATTACCCAGCTGTAATTACAGGTAACTAGTCAGTACCCAGCTGTAATTACGGGTAACTAGTCAGTACCTATCTTTTATTACAGGTAACTAGTCAGTACCCAGTTGTAATTACAGGTAACTAGTCAGTACCCAGCTGTAATTACAGGTAACTAGTCAGTACCTAGCTGTAATTACAGGTAACTAGTATGTTATAGTCAGTTTTGAGCCTTCAGATGAAACTTGGTAGCTGAGTGGGTTATGGACTTAAAATCTGACACGTCATCGTAAAGTCTAGGTAATGAATGACCATTGTCACATACATACTTAATTAATATAATTATGTAGGTACCTATCTTTCTAATGAAATTGAAATTAGACCTAACACAATTACGATTACACGTACTGTATTTATAATGCCTACGTAGTACTAGTAAGAGTCCCTTTATGCTAGCAGTTTAAACAAAGTCTCATTTATTGGTTGCATAAAATTACAAATAATAATTATATCGCCTTAATTATACTGCGCGATTAGGACTATTAAGTCCCATTATTCCAGCATGTGATCAAAATTCCAAATGGGAGGATAACTTGTCATGTCCTGGCTGAGTTTCGAACCTGCGACCTCTGCATCACCAGTCGGGCGCCTTGACCACTGAGCTACCGGGACAGAATGTTGATTACAAGATTTCCTTCTGATGGAGGGTATTATTGACCGATTGGCCACACAGCCAAGTGCAACCCTTGACCTATTATTAGACTTCTCGGTGACATCCAACTCCTATTCACAGTCTGTCCAGTCTGTCCCGGTAGCTCAGTGGTAAAGGCGGCACTCTGTGAATCCAGAGTTTCCAGGTGTCGTGGGTTCAAAACCCAGCCGGGACATGACAAGTCATCCTTCCATTTGGGAATTTTACCACATAATAATACGTCTTGGGCTTACTGCTGGAATAATGGTTCTTAATAGTCCTAATCGGGCAGTATAAATAAGGCGATATTATTATTATTATTATTCACCCCCAGGATACCTCGTGGAGCACCGGCGCACTGGCTCCCCCTACTGGGTGCGTGCCTCCCCCCTCCTGGTGGCGGACACCCAGCTCCTGCTGAGCGGGCTGGAGCCAGGCTGGCGCTACCAGTTCCGGGTGAGCGCAGAGAACGGGGTGGGGTTCTCGGACCCGGGGCCCCTGTCTGAGGCCCTCACCGTGACCTACCAGAGGGCCCCGGCCGCGGCCCCCTCCTTCGTGAGGGCCCTGCACGACACCACGGCCCTGGAGGACGAGAAGGTACGTGACGTCACGCTAGGTGATGCTTTGTTTTATTAGCAAACCGTCTTTAGCTATTTTTTTTTTTTTTTTTTTAAGAAGAGGAGGAAATCTTTCAAAGACGAACACCCCCAGTTTGGTGGTGAACAGTGTGGGATTTATTTGCGCTGATAACAGTGCACTCTCAACCACTAAAACCACCTCTTCCTCTGTACCCCGGAACCGTTACATAACATAACTTCAGTCTTTAGCTATATCCGCACTTTTGCGCTTTCCTCTTTCTTTTCACTTTCAACTCAAAATAACGCATGTCTCTCGAAAAACATGTAAAAACAACTCAAAAAAGGCATATCATAGCGCATGCCTTACATTCCTCTTTCCATGCGTCATGTTGAAAGTGAAAGGGAAGACGAAAGCGCACGAGTGCGGACATAGCTTTTGACATTCATATTGTTATACTTCATGTTTTGGATTTTAACGTCCCTTCCAACTGCTTAGATTGAGAGTGGTATTTTACCTATTCGCTGGAAACTTATCAACCAGCTACCCAATTTAACTTCACCCAGCCTAGGTTGGGCCGAGAATATCCAGCAAAACAAGGGAATAGCCACCTAATCATGCTGTCGTTGTAGTTAACAAATCCCAGCAGAACTATCTTTGATTAACTCAAGATGCTAGTTTTACTAGGACATTCATGAACAATACCGTATTAATCAATTAATCATTTTTATTTTTTATTTTAACAAGATTCGTGCTTTATTTGTACACCATTTCATTGCAATGTTTTGAATAACATAATAAATATATAAGTACTTAAAATTAATCAAATAAAATAATTATGAGTATGCACTTATACTATCACACTAAGATATGTGACTATAAGGTATATCATAGGGTGGCGTCATCGTAAACGATGGTAGCCAGACAGTGGAGGAATGACTCAGCACTTCTACCACTGTCTTTACAAGGAGGCTAATAATTGACAAGGGCCCCCAGAACCAAGCCAGTGCTGGTCTACTCCCTGTTTACAGTCCCCCAGCCAGACTGGTGGTCTACTCCCTGTTTATAGTCCCCCAGCCAGATAAGATATGTATTTTTAAAAATTCTCAGGTGGAGTTCACAGTTCAAGTGGAGGGTATCCCCACACCTAAAGTGGCCTGGTACAAGGACGGCTTCGAGATCTTCAGCAGCCGCAGACAGAGGATAGTGACGGACAACGACATTAGTACCCTGATCATCCACCAGGCGGCGCTCATGGACGAGGGGGAGATCAAGTGTACAGCCACCAATAGGGCGGGGCACTCCATCAGCAAGGCGAGGTTGAGGCTGGAGGGTGAGACATAGCATACGATTTATATACCTAAAAAGAGTTGGGTGGAAGAGATTGCCACTGGCAATAACCCCGCTCTTTAGGTAGAACATTTCTCTTTTTTTTTTCTTTCTTGTATATTTTTGTTTAATCTTTTTGTTTTTCTATATATTTCATTGTATTCTACTGTATGTATTTTTTGTTCTACCCAATAAAGCTTTAAAAAAAGTACTGGGACGTCCTGTTTAGGCTTTACGGTTCAAATGAAGTACATACTATGTACTAGACTTATACATATGAAGACCACACGGGAAAAACGATGAGGGCACAAAAAATTAAAAAAAAAAAAAAATATGTTATTGGTGGTTTTGGATATTAGGGTACTGTAGGTTTGATGTGTATTGTAAAGTATTTAAAAATTGCAGAAAAGATGAGGGTACTGAGATATCTTAATCTAAAAAAATACCCATACGTGTGGTGTTCATATGTATATTATACAGTAAAATCTCGCTAACTTGAAATCACGATAAGTCGAAAATCCCGTTAACTCGAAAGAATTTTTCGGCCCTTGTCGAACTTCGCACCTTATTCGAAGTCTCGAAATGACTCTTCTATCCCTTGAACTTGAATTTATGCAAATTATTGTTTACAGTAAGTACAAGGTACATAGTTTCATACTTTGATATAGTAAAAACCGAATTACTCAATAAAAACTTGATCAAAAGTGGTCACCTCTTGTTAATGTTTGTTTCTTTTAAATTGGTCATGTACAGGTATCGCATTGTAGCATGGCGTATGAACTCGAGCTGCGCAGTAAACGATTTTATGAAAATGCGGCTCGAGTTTAAAATAGGAATAGTGTACTAAGAAGTACTTCGGTGTTTTAGAGAACCAGTTCTTCATCAACTCTTATAACCATCATAATAATACTATCATCATACTGACGATTTTGTCATTATTTTTCATTTAATTATTTATTCAAATGTCGTGCTTTTTAATTTTCAACGGATATTATATGTAATTATATTCTAATAATCTAATTCTTTAATAATTTTTAATATAATAATATAATTTTTGAACCCTAAAAAACAAAGTTTATCTACCTTATTTAAATTGCATCATACTATAATCGTTTTAATATTGTTATGATTTCATAATAAAGATACCAAAGGTTAGACGTTACCTAACACAATTATCTTGTCATGTTTTTGAAGAGTCTAGTTCTTATTGACCCCTTGTTCGAGACAGAGAAATTCCCAAATTAGATTATTGTATAACCTCATATTATTTTGATCTACAAACCTAAAAGCCGCCGCATTTTTCCCCTCATTTTTAACTTAATTCGGCGCGAGAGGAGAGGTTCATACGCCATGCTACCCTGCGATACCTGGGCCTTGTTCCTGAAAGAAAACTTTGCACTCCGCAATCCGCACTACGCACTCTGCAAAATTCGGGGAGTGCGGAGTTTTTTGGTTCCTGAAAGAATTTTTGTTTACTCTTCAAATAAACTTTGCATTACAAGAGACTCCGCAGAAGTTGTTTACATTTTTCATTTGTTTTGATTTTTTCTGTTGTTGTGATTTGTTGAAAATCTGAAATTCTGAAATTCAATGGCGCATTGAATGCACCGATTCTCGTAGTATCACAAAAGTTAAGCTACGTCCAGCGAGATATAATTACTTCATGATGCTATTGTAAATTGAATTTTTTTGTTGTTGTTGTTGTTTGTTGAAAATATTTGAAATTATTGGCTTCCTGGGCGAATTGAATCCCTCCATTCTCTTAGGATCACTGAAGTAAAGCAATATCCAGCGATGTGAAGACTTTGTGATGCAGGCTTTTGGACCAAATCAGGGTGGGTGAGGTTCCCAGGCAACCATTTTCAGTTGATGATATGAAGTTGACCATCTCAGCTAGTTGAAAAAATAATACAAATGAACTAACACTGAATGCACATTGAAATACTATCTTCACTACTCGAGAGTGAAGACAACATACATAGAAACGAGAGAAAAGAAAATCCAATATTTGTAAACAATACTTTCTTTTAACAATAAAACACATAAATTCCATCAATAAAATAATCTTCTCATTTAAATAAGTATTTTACCATCTCCAAAGTCGAAATTCTGATAAAAAGAAGAGACCGAGGAGTGAAATCTTTCTCTGCAAAAAAACTCCAAACTTTGCAAAATTTTACTCCGCACTCTGCAAAATAAAAGCTTTATGGAACAGAAACACGAAAATTACTCCGCATTACAACTCCCCGAATCGATCCGCAAAAAAACTTTGCAAAAGTGTTTCAGGAACAGAAATAGGATTCGCGGAGTGCGAAGTGCGGAATGCGGAGTCACTCCGCGCTTTCAGGAACAGAGCCCTGTACCGTAAAATATACAATACCTAACGGTATTTATTATTATTAATAATAATAATAAATCATTTGTTTTATTTTTCATATTTTTTTTATACAGAGGACCCATCCTAAGCCATTTTTATTTGGCTTCTAAGATGAGATTATAAAAAAGAAAATGTAATTATTGTACGTTGCTCTCCCCGCAGCCCCACCCAGCATCCGCCTCCCCAAGCAGTACGAGGACGGGCTCCTGTTCGAGATGGGCGAGATCATCAAGCTGAAGGTCTCCGTGGCGGGCATGCCCCCGCCCACCGCCCGCTGGCTCCACAACGGGGAGCCCCTCACCTCGGGCGGCCGCTACGAGATCGCCCACACGGACAAGTACCTCAGCCTGAGGGTCAGTGACGCCCGGCGCGGGGACAGGGGCGAGTACCAGGCCCATGCGGTGAACTCGCTGGGCGAGGATGTGGCCTCCTTCCTGGTCACCGTGACAGGTGAGTCTCAGGACTACTTTACTGGTATACGTGTTTATTGCGGCATTACCCTTTGTGTTATTATGTCACAATTTTAGTGGGTAGCGCAGAATCATAGGACTTTACCACTTTAATTACAATATCTTGTATTATTTTTTTGCCTATGATTCTGCCACTGGTCGCTGCTTCACATTAAAGCAGCTACTCATTTTTCCTCACGAGGTATGAGTGGACCCCGAACATCCAAGTACAGAGCAGAAAAAATCCTCCCCCGCTGGGAATCGAACCCAGGTCACCATGTGTGCAATGCCTAGCGCGCTAACTCACTCTGCCACAGTGACTACTACTTGCGGCATTACCCTTACCAATAGGCGCTACAGCCCGGGGTGGGCCTTGGCCTGTTCAACCACTCTCCTCCAGATTAGCCGGTCCTTTTCAGCGGATCCCCATCCAGTGACTTGCATCTCCTTCAGGTCGTTGCCGGTTCCGTCCAATCCGAGGGAATGTCAAATTCTTCGCAGCAGTTTGTTTTTTACAATGTTGGGGAGCTAACCCAACGCTCAACCCTCCTCCTTTATCCAGACTTGGGGCTGGCAGAGAGAACCTCTGGCGGAGTTATTGCGGCATTATAGTTTGATAAAGACGATGTATTGTATTGTATAGTCTATATTTTTGATGTATTTTTTATTCGCCGTCTTTCTAACTATTGACGACGCCAGATCAATCGTCCAAAACCAAATCCAATTACTAATGCATGGTAGAGTAGTCTCACCTAGAGTAATCCAGTGGAGATCGGTGGACTGCGTTCCAAAATTAATATGGCATATTAGGTTGAAGCCTTAAGAATAAATAACTACTGCTTTATTTAGACTGTCGGCAACAGACAGGTAGACCCGTTATGCCAACAGTTTGTTAGGATTAACACAAATAATGTGAAAACTTCTTGGGTTTCGTTGTTTTCCATTTGTGAAAACTTCCTCCTCAAAAGTTAGACTTAGCTTATAGGAGATGTATTGATTGTACTATCATTCTTGTACAAATAAATAAAAGTATTCAATTCAATTTCAGATCGACCGTTACGCCCTGGAAAAGCCAAGGTAGTAATGACCCTAGGAAAGTCCGTCACATTATCCTGGTCAGAACCTGAGGATGACGGAGGCTGCAAGATCGGAAACTACATTGTTGAGTACTTCCGGGTAAGATGTGGATGATTTTATTACTGCATTTTATTTGTTTAAAGAAATTACTGTTTGAATTAAAGTGGAAACATTACATTCTAGTAAAGCCGCCTTTATTGAAGAAAAAATAAATTACAATAAAATATAATACTGTCCCGGTAGCTCAGTGGTAATGGCGGCACTCTGTGAATCCAGAAGTTCCAGAGGTCGTGGGTTCGAAACCCAGCCGGGACATGACAAGTTATCCTCCCATTTGGGATTTTTACCACATAATAATATGTCTTGGGCTTACTGCTGGAATAATGGGACTTTAATAGTCCTTATCGGGCAGTATAAAAAAGGCGATATTATTATTATTATTCCTTTATGCATTATTTTTAGTCCTCTCGGATGTCTTGAAACAAACCAATAGAACACGCATTAAATCTAAAATGGGAACGATCTTTGTCACTTCACCTTTTCCTAAAGATATTGGGGCCAGAATTTGCTTCAAGAATCAAGAAGTCTACTACAACACTCAATTATAGAATACTGTTGTAAAGTTGGTAATTTCTCTAATTCATAAGGTGTTACAGATGATGTTAAAATCACGTATTACTATTATTAAATATGTTAGATCAAGTTTTATTTACAATAAAGTACATAGAATATTTACATAGAAATTGAAATTAATAAAACAAAACTTGATCAAGGGTGGTGCTAATGCCAACGGCATTCTCTTCCTGGATAAGTAATGCATACTGGAGTGTTTTACAAGAACATAATCTATATTTCCATGTAATATTTTCAATCTAATCAATTTCTTTTCCCTCAGATCGGCTGGAACATGTGGCTGAAGGCGGCCACATGTCGCCAGCTGACCACCACTCTAGGGGACCTGATAGAAGGGTCAGAGTACAAGTTCCGGGTGAAAGCTGAGAACCCTTACGGGGTCAGTGACCCTAGCGAGGAGTCTGATGTTGTGTTCATCCCGGACCCTAAGAGAGGGTGAGTTAGTTACACGTAAAAGGATTGAGGGAACAACATACACTCTAGGTATATACAATGTTCTATTCAGTATCATTCTTGCAGTTGTTTTTGTTGTAACCAGCTTGGCTACAGCGGGGGGGAGTGATGGTCTCCATCCAACTTAATCGGAAAAAGTGGCTCGTTCTGAACCACATACATATTTCTATGTGCGATCAACCATCGTGAGAACTCGGGCTTTTTCTTTATAAGCCATTAAACAAACCCTTGGGAAACTGCAAGCTAGGCTGGCTTGTTAGGGTTGACTAGTCCGTTCTCAGTTAATGGTCCTCTAGCGAGACACTGGTCTTCTCCCTGTTTAATGTCCCCCAGCCAGACATTCTTGCAGTATAAACTGAGTATTGTATTCAATAGTAAATAGTAAATTTTTACTGCATTGTAGCCATTATGACGTCTCAGATAATCTTGACGGAAAAAAAAAATCAAAAATCTACCTGTTTAAATATTGGTAAACTGACCCTCAAAATTGTTCATACTATCGATCTTATATTCCAGCCTTCTAGAGCCCCCGGTCAAAGGTCAACAGAGCCCCTTAGACAGCCCCAGTGGATTTGAAAATGAAATGTTCCTGGAAGATTGGTATGACGAGAAGAAAATCCGCGGCAGAGAAATCAAACAACCACAGGATCCTGTTCTAACTAAGAGGAAAGATAAAGTGTGGAGAGGAGGGGACGACAGCTTGTCCTCAGGATCCTCTGTGTTCCTGTCAGACAATGATATGAACAGACTGCGCAACTCTTCGTCCCTGGAGGGCACACCCGTGGTGCCCAAGCGAAGGTCAAAGCTACCCCACAAGGATTTTCACAAGAGTGGAAGTCTCGTGAGTGATTACGACGAGGAGGTGGAGGACAGACGGAAGAGGAACATCTCCATGGAGGGAAGATTTGCGGACAAGGAAAACGCCTCTCTGCACAGTCTGGACAATGGCAGACACTACGAGCAGAGGATGTCGCTGGAGAAAGAGAAACCTCTGTACGGCACGGACGATTCCCTCTATCGCGTGAGGAACGACTCATTGAATAGAGTGAAAAAATCGAAAAGTCCGAGTCCTTTGAGGCACAAACGCGAAACCACCAGGAGTCCTCCGACTATTGATAAGCACTCGAGCATGAGTCCGCCCCCTCGCAGGAGAAAGAAGTCGAAAAGCCGAAGTCCCTCCGACAGTAGAAGCCCAGGAAACAGAAGACGTCATAGTAGTAGCTCGTCTCTCAACAGGGAGAAAAAATCTGCCAGCAAAAGTCCTCTCAGCTCTCCAAAAATGGCACGAGACATCGCCAAACCCAGCACAAGTAAAACTGAGACAACTGGAACTGTTCATGTTGAAACTTCTATGAAAAAAGTTCCACTGGCAAACATTGCGACAACCTCCCGAGATGGAGCTTACAAGGACACTTCAGATGGTTACACTACCACTGATCTGGACGAGGAAGAAATGGAAGCGATGGCAGTCAAAACTGTGATACAAATCAAAATTAAACCGGACGATGCACCAATCACTAATAAAAGCGAAGAACACGTCCTGAACCAATACAGCGCCTTCAAAGAGGACAACAACAAACTGGGGCTGCATAATCTCTCAGAGGCGGAGAGGAAGAAGCTGAGTCTAGGGACGCAGAGGAGTTTCGAGGACAAGGCTGAGCGGGACCTGAGTGACATGCTGCACGGGAGCTCAGAGCTCATGCTGCTGCTCCTGCCTAACAGCAGCCGCGAGAACTCGGAGGAGAGAGGTTTGTGGTTTTATATTTTTATTTTTCTTTGTTTTAAGGACCATTTCAAGGTAAATTATACTACAAAACGAAAACCATGAATTAAATTGTTTGTGTAATCAGCCATTGAGTTAGATCTCTGTATTCCTTAACGTGAAACACGGCAAAAAAACCGTCTCTGTTCAATTAACACCTATATTTGTAATGCGGTTAAATGTTGTTTTATTTCTTCTTCGATTATAATTTTGTTTTTATAATAGAGAACCTATCAGTGTTCCAATCAATTTCATGTGAATGTTTCCAGAGCTCAGAAAGAAGGAAATGAAGATCAACCTGTCCATGGACACAATCATGGCGCCACCGGTGTCTTTGTCCGCGCCTGAAATCAACGATGCCAGCTTCTACATACAGGACAACTACGACATTCCCATCCGCGAGGCTTTCAGCTCCAGCGAGCTGCTGCATGAGAAGAAAATGGCTCGCCTCTATCAGAGCCTGGAGGAGATGGAAGCGGAGAACAAAGAGTATATGAAGAAGATCGCCGAGTCCCCGAAGAAGCTGATAAGGAAGAAGAGTTTGAACGAGAAGGAGAATCTGAAGAGGAGGATGTTGCTGGAGCGACGCAGGAGTTCGGAGACCGAGGAATCGGACCCTGGGCGGCGCTACGGCGTTGATAAGGTCAGAGGCAAGACCAAGTCCAGTGAGGATGAGATGAGTGACGGCAACTATCTGTCGGATGATAACAGCAGGGCTGAGATGTCGAGCAAGAGAATCTCTTTCGGATCGACGTATCATTCGGACTTGGAAACACGTGAGTTATTTCAACAAACCTTCTTGATTAATGTTAAGGGAGCGGCCTTGGTTATGCCAGAAATAATGAACTTTCGGTAGCTTTGTAAGAGTATAAGACTTTTTTTAAACTCTAAAATAATTGCCAGACAGTTAAGTCATTTGGGTTTTACTGTTCAACTTCTTGTGCATAATTTTATCCCTCACAAGCTCTATTATTTATGGAATCTTAGCCCGACTTATTGCCTGATTCCACTGATCATTTAATGGTGTTTTTTGTGACCTATAGAGACTATTGAGTTTTTTTTTCCAAACAAGCCATGGATTTTTACTAAAAAACATTACCGCTACTTCTCATTTAGATCGATTATAATTTTGTTTCAGATAACGAAGATGACTATGACATTGCGGAAACCATCGAGCACACCAGTGGCGGAGCTACAAGTGATAGAGACAATGACAGTGACTATTTTCCGGAAAAAACTCTCCACGAATCTGGCTACGACTATGACAGTGACGATCTGGACCCAGGGTTTCCCCAACTGGAGCATGACTCACGTGATGGCTCTCACACTCCTGTCGTCAAAGACGAGGAGTATTATGAAAACTTAGGAGACGTGCTTACCAAGAAGTACGCGCTGCCGCTCAACGACATCCAGATCACGATCGATAAGCCAGATGATGAACCGGACTTTGTGAAAGGTAAGAAGGAAGAGCTGGGGTGAAGAGTGAAGCACTAGTACAAGTAGTCCAATTCTCGTAACTAATACCTTACAGAATCCTCTACATGTTCAAATATGTCCAATTTGTCAATAAGAAGTAAATCACTTATTTCAAATAAAATTCAGGCTGGCTTAAACAACAAGCTTGTTGTCTTTTTAAGGTAGAGAGAGTAGGATAATTCAATCACTACTAATGGGTCATTTTTTTCATAGGAGTTTGAACTTTTTTGTATTTCATAGGAAACGTTGAGTCACAGACTGAACTATCATTAGGTTTTTCCTTTGTATTATTTTAAAGTAAATTGACATATTTTTATTGGATTGACTGAATGATTCTAATGATATTTTATTACAACGCCAAAGGTCTCATTCATTCCCAACTAACCTATCCTATTGATGTATTTTGATTTTTATTTCAGGAAAATACGAAGTGGACAACGACATGTTGCTGAAACGCTCCAAGCTGAAGCCTCAATACTCCAGCGAGCTGAGTGAAGCTAGCAACATTACTGACGACGAGTTGGATGAAGATGAGAATGCTGTTGACTTTGATGAGCTATTTGAGGAAAACCTTGATGAGGAAGAATCCGAATTAGATCAACCCATCAACTTTGCGAGGAACCGTTATAATAAGTGAGTATTTGTGATAGTAGATAGAGGTGAAGAACTTTAAATTTGTTTTGATAAAATATGCCTAGGGCTGGTTGCTTGAGTGCAATATTGGAGATGCTTTAAGAATGTCTACCCTGAGGTGAATCAAAGAATAGGAATTTTAGCTAGTCGGTATCGGACCTACTAATTGGCCACAGTGATCACCCAAAGGAAACAATTTTGTATCTCATTAATTTAAGCATGATAGACTGAGATATTTTTGATAAAAAATTGTTGTTCATGTTGTGTTCTTTTATTATTAAAACTCAAGTGATTAATATAGTTTAAAAAATCCACAGTTCATGTTGTATTGTTTGGTATAAAATTACAAGATATCCTACCTTCATTGACTTTTGAATTGTCTTGTTTTATTTTTCAGCTTTATGGAGGATGAAGGAGACACGATTTATCATCCAAAATTGATGACTGTGAAAACCAGTGAGGAGGATTTAGACGAGGCCCCTCCTGTGCCTGAACATCAGGATGACGGCCCTGAAATCCCTGAGCGAACCAGCTCTATGGAGAGAAACAAACTTTCCCCCCACTCCATGCTGAAGAAGCAACCAGTGAAACCTATCCTGAAGAACAGAGGCAAGAAAGTAGGAGAAGTGTTAGACGTAGAAATTCACATCGACAACAGTGAGCCAACCTTTGACAGTATAATTCTCAAATCTCCGAAAACGACGAAGAAGAAGAAACAGGATAATACCCCAGAAAATTCGAGAAAGTCAAAACTGAGTAATATTTTGAAACCAATCCTCAAGAAAGAAATGGTACACGACGTTGAAAAAGACAGCGAAAACTTCAAACAGTTCCCGGTTGCTGCCGGGGGCAATATCCTCCTAATTCCCAAATCTCTTCAGAAAGTTTCCGATGTTGACACAAGTGACACGGACACAGAGAAAACTCGCAAGAAGCATGTCCGCATCACAGAGCCAGGAAACACACCCGGATGAAAATGATCTTACAAAGAAAGCCATCATCAACCACTACAGCGATCTGGTGAAAGAATATGGAACTAGGGCAAAGAACTCTACACCGAAAATGATTCTCAATTATGAGGAGCTCAAAGCCAGGGCTACAGAAGTTGAAAACGGCGAGTCCGTAGATTGGGACAAGGTAGTGGAGCCCAGTACAGAGCAGGTGGTAGATCCACAGTATGAGAGCGAAATGAGGGATCCCTTCAGTGAAAATAAAATTGTTTTGGAGCAAACCAATCCCTTTGGAATGGAACCAACCAGAGAATATCCTATAACACAAAGAAATATTTCAAATCTCAATCATCACAATGAGAAGCATTCAAGTGAAGTACCTAAAAGAACATCAAGCTATACTAGAATCAATGGCAATGCAATATCAAAAGACATGAGCAGTGATCTCCAACTTGTACCAACTAATGAACAAACAAACAGTTCTCACGTGTCTAAGGACATCAGGCAAAACCGAATGCACTCGTACTTTGACTACACAGTTGACGTGTTTGTGTTTGGCATTGCCTGCTGGATCTACTTCTTCAAGCATCCCATCCTGTGCGTGCCCATCCTGCTCCTGTTGATATGCAAGCAGATCTACGAGAATAGGGAGAGCTTTCTGTTCTGGAAGAAATATTATAAACAATACGAACAGACGCCACCCAAGTAAAAATTAATGGCTACAGGATTGTGCGAAAATCTTGAAAAATAACATCGGCTCCACAAGACAGTGTAGAGGCACTTTAGTCCAGATGTTGCGGGTTCATCTTTTGGTCCAAGTTTTTTTATTTTTTAAGAGTAATTTTTTTGGGGACTGGCTAACTTTTTTAGGTTCTCTATTTTTGTCAACTTTAAAAAATGTGCATGTGCTCATGTCACAAATTCCTTCATCAAGAGAGGGATGAGAAGCTCCAGTTGTGTTGAAATTTTGGAACCAGAATTTTGAGGAAGGTAAAAAACAGAACTAGTTTTTTCTTGTTAGAATATTAAATAAACTGTCGATGGACTTAATAGTAAGGTATACTATTACACTGCTCTAGTTTATTTCATTCCACTCGAAATGAAATAACTACATATTATTGTACATGTTCAGTGTAAAATTCAACGTTGTAAGTAGATGTGTTGTCATAATTTATGCTTGTCATATCGGAGCGTTTTTTATACCATGTTTTATGTTCTTTTCTATATTATTCTTTTAAAGCGTTGAAATTCTGTACAAAAACAGGCAATTCGCGTCAAATTTAACACATTATCACTAAACACATTATCACCGGCTGCTGAGTCTGAATAAGGGAGTGTTCTGCAAAATGTAAATATTAATAATTCAAATGTATTTTTACTTACTGTACTTATCATTTTTCTTTAACACGAAAAATAAATGAAGAATCGAAAACATTCAATTAATTTTTATTATTTTTACATGCAAATTAGATACTCAGTATTACTTCCGAGTATGCTATAGATATTTTTCAAGTAATTGATTTTGTATAAGATAAACATCTCTTTCAACCACCGTCATTAGAGCGACGGTGGATCACCCACAATCTCTATGGGACTTACCTAATTAGGGCCGGAAATCTAGCAGATCATGGATTGCTTTATTCACCAGGGACGGATTCGAAACCAAAATGGTCACCAATGTACAACATCACCATGCTGTACGTTGTTAACTACAGTGCTTTGTGGAGATCTGGGCCTCAGTCCAGGAAGATTTCTTAATCTCATAATCTCCAAATCTCACTTTTTAGCTCATATTATTTTAACTAATTTTGCCGGTTGAAATTGAGGATTTTTGTGAAGGAGGTTGAAAGGAAGGACTCAGAAGCCAAAATCTTAGAAGCCAAATAAAAATAGCTTAGGATGGGTCCTTTATAATTATACAAAAAAAAAGAAATTGAAAAATAAAACAAATGATTTATTATTATTTTGAGAGTGAAAGTGCCTTCTAGAATGATGGCCTGGTGTATTCAAAGCATCATCTAATACTTACTAGGTAGATTGGGCTGAAAAAGAAAAATGACCACCCTGTATAAAGTGATCATCTTGCAAGGCCTACGTGTTTTTGGGTACACAAACATTGAACATATTAGAAATGCATTAATAAAAAAGTGTTATTATTAGCAGAAAATTTGTTCTAAAAATACGAAGCACTCTCGGGGAACGTGGAATCTTATTAACTTGTTTTGTTGTTTACATGAGTTCAGTATTTCTCGACAGCGGAGACTGCAGGATGAACACACCACTTCCCGATGGATCACTGAAGTTAAGCAACGTCGAACATGAAAAGGACATTATGTAGATGGCGCCCATCTTATTTTCGAATTCTTAATAAATGCCTTCTTGGTACGGTAGGTAGGTAGTAGGTAATTCTTTGTAGATTGTAGTAATAATGGCTTGTATTGTTTTAAACCATAGTAATAATTGTTATGTATGTACAAGTTATGTGTCCTTGTGTTATATCACAGCGTAGATGGGTAACTCAACTGGCTCAGCACTACAAACATCCTTATAACTTCATTAAATTTGCCTGGTAACTTATTGCATTCTCTGGTACATAATACCGCCAGTGCTTGTTTCTCATACAAGGAACAACTAATTTTTCCTCACGAGGTATGAGTGGACTCCGGACATTCAAGGAAAGAGACAGAAAATCCCTATTTATTCTATAAAATATATAAAACCTGTTTGACTGCTGGAGTAAAGGGACTTTTCAGTCTAACCTCGATCATATTTATTTCAAAAAATGTCACTTGTAATCCAGAGAGGAAATTGCTCAAGTATTCTGAGTACTTTGCCCTCTGGATTGCAAATGGCAGAAATTTATTATCTGTAAAATAAAATAAATAAAAAAATATTAAGATACCTCGGCAGTATAAACAAGGTATATTCTATTCTATTCTACCCTGCTGGGAATCGAACTCAGGAGTCAGGGCATACATGAAAGTCTAGTACGCTACGCCACTCGGGCACGGTGACTAATTTAAACCATAATTAATTGTTTTACATAATTTACAGAGTGCAATGTTAGTCAAGTGGTTAACGCGCTAGTCTGGTAATCCAGGTAGCGTAGGGATCCGTTAGTTCGAATCCCACCCAATATGAAAAGATTGACTGATAAGCAGGGAGTAGACCAGCATTGGCTTGCTTCTGGGGGCCCTTATCAATTATTAGCCTCCTTGTAAAGACAGTGGTAGAAGTGCTAAGTCATTCCTCAACTGTCTGGCTACCATCGTTCACGATGACGCCACCCTATGACGCGATGATGATATCAAAAGATATTAGAAGCGTTATTATTTTTCATAGTGAGATGTTAATTAAGGAGAGTGGCATTGATAAGTATCCTATAGGTATGACCTATATCTATCAATATTTGATTACATGCTATACCTACTTTAAAAACTTTGGCTCCCAGTCCCAACGTGATCTAACTAAGATCTTCATGACTTCAAGCCAGCACTCGTATGTAACTAGATGCAAGACCTTTGGTATTTCATGCTCTTGCACACGAAACGTTCGCCTGTCAATCAACTCCATTGTTATGTGGTCTACCTGTCTCATTGTGATTATTCTCCGCCCAGGTGAATCCAAGTACATCAATTATATTTCACAAATATTCGGGGAAATGCCAACAAATCAAAGCCAAAACATAAATCTACTTGAACAACAAAATAAGAGATAATAACAAGGTGGACATGGGACGAACGATCAGCCAGTGGGGGAGGGGGGCAGACTGTTAGCGTGATTTTTAAAAAGAGCGAAATTTAAAATTAAACATAGGTCATTATGCACAAAACGCGCATGCCAGTCGAAATTCTGTTTTATTCTGAGGTACTCATCTCGAAACTATGGAACAGTACGAAATAAAATAATCGAAAAAAATAAATAGATGAAAAAAACTTTAGAAATTTAAAATTGTGCTTATTGTACTCTTTTTAAATTAGGATTTTTAAGAACAATGTAGTTAACTTTATAGATGAAGTTAGAATTTTATCACTCTCGCGAATAATTTTAATTCAAACGAAAACTTAGATTTTTAGTTCATACAAAATGTTCGGTGCTGAAGTGCAAATGATCAAGATGGTGACCTGGTATCGGATTTGAAGGTGTTTCAAGACAGAGCTCTCCTCGAACTTCTAGAACAGAAAATGTCGACGTTAGAAACAGGTGGGTGCAGCTTTTCTTTATTGCCTAACTGGCGGTCATAGCATTCACTGGCGGCTACAGGGGCAATGTGACCCATCAGACTTGGAGTCGCCTAGAATAGACGACCTTGAAAAATATTTTGGTGAACTTGTTGCCTAATTTTGGATTTGACAACATTCCATCAAGGTAATGGGGTGTCTTCACATGCTCGGGATCTATAGTAGACTTAAAAAGCCAAACACTCTCATGACTTTACCTGAGATGGGGGCGTAAAATTATTTTGGTGAACTTGTTGCCTAATTTTGGATTTGACAACATTTCATAAAGGTATTGGTGCATGTGTGTCTTCACTTGCTCGGGATGTAGAGTAGACTTAAAAAGCCAAACACTGTCATGACTTTACCTGAGATAGTTGCGTTTTACGTCCAAATCTGACAGGTCATGAGCCCAAAGACTGAGAGATCACGTCACATATTACTACAATTAGATAAAAACAACACACCAATGATAGAAACTCACCACTCTCAACATCTCCGTTTCAACCATCACACTACGCACTCTGATTGATTATTGCCTTCAAAACCAATCAGAGTGCGTTGTGACCGTTGAAAGGGATATTGTGAGAATGAAAGAATGAGAGTTGGAACGAGGGCCAGGTATGAGATAAGATTCATGGGAAGGAGAGAGAAACAGACTTGCAAGAGACAAGGCTCAAATTATAAATTAGGATTACACCAAAGATAAGGGCTGACCGTCCTTCAAGTCGGACTATCCACCAATCACAATGCACTATAGTCCTACTTAAGGGACGGTGTACCCTTAGCATTGTTGTAATCTAATTTTTAATTTCGCCCTAAAGGTTAAATTTCATTGAGACAATTACAGTTGTAAATTGTGTTACACTGCAGTATACTTTTTTTTTTTAATTTAAATTTTTTGGCATTGGTTATTCCCTTATCATGGGAATTTGCCATACAGCCAACAGTATACTTTAACAAGCAGGCTGTCGCCCGCTTTGCGGGCCGAGGCATGGCCGTGAAAGCAAAAAATCCTTTTTCGCCAATGGCAGGTGTTGTAGTGGGAATTTCGAAAAATCCCGTCTTATTGCACATCTAGACTATAAGACAAAGCTACCTACCAAATTTCAGCTTCCTAGGACTTACGGTTTGGGCTGTAGAGCGATGATCAGTCAGTGGTCAGTGGTCAGTGGTCAGTGAGTGTCTTTGACATTTATATATAGAGATGTCATCTCAAACAAAAGCAACCCGGGGCAAATGTGTTTCAAATCAATGATTACGGTCAGGATTATTGTATCATACATCAGAACATGCTCCAGGCAACATTTTTTGCATGCCGCATGCGGCATGCAAAGACCCTGACAAGACCTCTGACACCACAAGTAAAGAGCCGGGATTCAACTGAGTGCAACATTTTGTTTCAAAAAGTTTCACAACATTTGTTTCTCGAATTTTGAATGGGAAGTACAGCAAGGGTTGTTCCAGTAGGTGGAATTTGATCTCATTTGACTTTAAAGGAAGAACCAAGCATAAAAAAAGCTTCGCAACGTTGCGAGATAAAATAATGTTGCACTAAACTTAGTAGAATCCCAGCCTTACAGAGGCAACAATATTTCTGATATAATTTCAGTATGTATACCTACTGTCTTGTACATAATAATATTATATGTGTGCCAGGTGTGCCTATGTACCTACCCTACACCCTATACCCTACATGGGGCTGCCAAATCTTGATACTCACAATAATCTACAGGAATTGTATATACTTTGTTAAATATCTATTCATAATACTCATCTATTTATGTATCGTACAGTGATGATTATGCTATTTTAGTGTGAAAATTGAAAGTATTAGTACCTACCCCCTAGAATCCATCTTATCGACTTCTTGTATGTCAATGAGCCATCACACTTCATAGACGACAAAAAATCATAGAAAGTCTCCTTCCAATCACTCGAGAAAGTTTTTTTTTTTTTTAAGTGGGGTTTAACGTCGCTTTCAACTGCCATGGTCATATCACGACGGGGGTTTTACCCTCCATTCGCAGGAAACTCACAAACCTGCTACTCACATTAACCTCACCCAGCCTGAGTGGGGCCGGGAAAAGCCAGCGTCACGAGAATTAGAATTTGAATGGTCACCCATCCAAGTCTTAACCTCGCTGGATGTCGCTTAACTTCGGTGTTCTGAAGGGAACCGGTGTATTCAACATGCCATCGACGCTGGCCGAGAAAGTTTAAAATAGCTAACCCATGAAAAATACACACGTCATAGGTATAATAAGTCTTCATCTTTGCCTTTTCGTCATGTTATAAGATAAGTAAAACCTTAATCAGCTGAAATGTTAGATAACACACACACTCGTCAGGTCGAAGCGATGAGTTTGGCCGCAAGCTTCGTGTATCAGTGGTCAGGGACGCAGATGCGGCATGTTTGGCCAAGTGCCGGCCCCGGGGGATCATAAATCAAATCCAGTGAGGGGAAAAGCTTACAGCGGCCAGATAATTAATGGAGCTCGGAACACTTTTCCTAGACGGGCCGAAAGAAAATTAATCGATATTCTCACCTCATCATCCCCGGTCAAAGCGATCGGAATCTTCTGCCCTTTACATCTTCAACAAGATTGCATAATGTATTGAATCATAAACAATCGCAAGACAATAGTGTTTGAATTATGATGCCATCTTTCATCGTTTGATTCTTATTCGCCATATTTTTGGCAATGTTCTTGCTAGAGATTGCGTTTTGATGTAATTTAAGATCAAATAATACTTTATACTTACTTATGCTTAAGTGAATAAATCTCTTGGGCTTTGTCGTGTGCTCAGTAAGCTATGTATTACCTAGGTAAACCATTTATATTGACTGATACATTGATTGATCATGATGAAAAGCATGTAGGAAAGTCTTATCTCACAGTGGATCTGTAATATTTGGTTTGCTGCATGGCATGACCATCATGTCTGCTAGGATAAGATTGCTACCATATCTATGAATTTTTTTTGCTGATTTTGAAGAAAGGACATCACCATCGAGTGTTGAAATCGCGTTTATGCCTGAAATTATAATTTTCCAAGAAGAAAAATATACCTCTTTTACTGTTAAACTATGTATTAAATACGCCTTTGAATAATACCTACTACAAATAAGTACATTACAAAAAATTGGCAAATTAACTGAATATTTATCGAATTTTGAACTCCAGTGAAAAATTCGACACACATTTAGAGCGCAAATCTCTGGTGTGGCATTACCCGGGAGTTTCATGATTGAGCACACATCAGATGGTGCACCGGGCAGAGAACAATAATATTTATTCCCATCATTAATTTACTCAGCTTGAGCCTGTAATTCCGATTGATTTTCGTTCAACGAGAGCCAAACGCTCATCTGAACGGTTTCTATTTTTACACCGAAGTAATGTTCATGAGGAGTATAATGTGGAATAGCGCTCCTCAAAATATTTCAAGTTTTCAGCATTATATCTCGAAACATTACTAAAATTAAAAATCAAAATAAAGTGAGGGTCAATGGCACGTTGAATACGTTATGACTTGGATAGATGACTATTAGAATTTCGTGATCCTGGCTATTCTCGGCCCCACTCAGACTGGGTGAGATTAATTTCAGTAGCTGCGTCCTGTGAGTTTCTAGTGAAAAGAGGGTAGAACGTCCGTCATGATAATATTGACCATGCAGTTGAAAGCGAAGTTAAACCCAAATTAAACATTGTCAAGTGAGGTGAAGACTGGGTGGGGAGCTCCTAGATTCAAACTTTCGTAATGCTGGCCATTTTCGGTCCAACTCAGGCTGGGTGAGATGTCGATGCTATAGGTTTGAAAGTTTTCTGTGAAAGGATGGTATAACCCCTTCCCAAATGACCTCGAAGATTAAGACTCTAAGAATCATTATTATTATTATTTTAAAATTTATTAAAAAGGACATATATTATAATTATACAACACAGATAATTTTTACAAATTAATATACAATATAAGAAGAACTAAAAAGAGAAGAAAAAAAAAAAAGAAAAATAAATAAATATATACATACGAATATGTCCTAACTAAAGAATCTGCTCTGATGTAACATATGTTATTCGAGACGGGAGTTATTCCTTCCAATCTCTGGAAACCCGCTACCCTATTGCTGGGTTGGATTGTTTATGATGTTGAGGTGAATGTACCTTAACCAACCATGGTTCAGCCAAAATACCCAACATGACGAGATTGAAATTTAAGTAGTCACCCACCAAGTTATTACCTCGCTGGAAGTTGCTTCATTACAGCAATCTTGAAAAATGGAGTACCTATTCAAAGAACCAATGAACGCTGGATTATTTTTCATTTAATTCTGAACCTCATACAAATTAATTGCTTGGGTTAGTAAGTTTTCCATCTTATTTATTAAAAAAAATTGTCTGTAAACACTTGAAGAGAAAACAACTATGTCCAAAATTTTATTGGCAAGAACAGTGAGCAATTAATGAGCAAAGTTAAGATTAGATATATTTTCTTTAATAGTCATTTATCAAGCTCGACGGGAGGCGAGCTCTCGTCAAGAGTAACGCACCAGCCGGCCTATGATAACACGAAACAGATTAATAAACATCTTGTATTGAAATACTGTCTTGATTCTACAAGAAGAGAAATTACGCGTGCATATTAAAAGCCAAAGTCTTTAAATCTAACATGGGGCCATTAAGAAATTATTCTCTAAAACTGATAGTATTCAGATTTTATGTCAATATTAAAGTAATTAGCCAGTCACAAGTTCATTAGATTGATGGAACCAATAATACTGGTACAAAAAGGAATTTGAGAAACGCTACCGTGCACTATTTTAACGTATGCCCACGTATTTTGCTGTACGAAATTATTAACCCATTGTTGTTATTTCGTGAGCATGTTACCATGGTAACTAACCAGCGAGAACGACGCTTTTTTTTCAATTTGGGTTT
This sequence comes from Bactericera cockerelli, assembly GCA_024516035.1. Classification (NCBI taxonomy): domain Eukaryota; kingdom Metazoa; phylum Arthropoda; class Insecta; order Hemiptera; family Triozidae; genus Bactericera; species Bactericera cockerelli. The sequence goes on from CM044959.1 coordinate 33,435,280, forward strand.
AACGTGGCTTTCAACTGCATGGTCATATCACGACGGAGGTGTTACCCTCCATTCACAGGAAACCCATAAACCTGCTACCCACATTAATCTCACCCAGCCAGGGTTAGGCCGCAATGCCAGCATCACGAAGTCTTCTCCTCGCAGGGCGTTGCTTAACTTCGGTGATCCTACGAGAACCGGTCCATCGACGCGACGCTGGCAAAAACGACGCTACTATGATGTGTGGAATCAAAATTTCGACGTTATGAAACAATATGTATGTTACTAAAAAAAGCAACCGTGGTCGAATGGAGGTTAAAACCCCATTTTGAATACAATGAAGTATGAAGTAGAAGAAACGTAATAATAATATCGCCTTATTTGAACGTATTATTAATAGGTCAAAATCACAAATTGGAGGATAACTTGTCATGACTCAGCTGGGTTTGGAACCCGCGACCTCTGGATAACCAGACTAACTACTTAACCACTGAGATGTAATGCGAAATGTAATGAAAAAATAATTATTATTTCTGATGGCTACAAGCTGCTCAGTTGTCTAAGAAAGATAGACAACAGTACTGATGCCGCCAATTCAAAGAGATTACAAAAAGATCTTAGCAAAATAATACCTACAGTAAAAAATTCCCAAGTATATCTTCTTGTGAGTCTTATGGCTCAATTAAAAAAAAAAAAAATCGTAACCAAGAGATACTAATGGATTAAGATTTTATTTCTCAATGTTATGAAAAGTATCCAAATATTTTGATAATATGAGTATATTATACTCGGTTATATAAAAAATATGAAAAATAGGGATAATAGGGTCATGGTCACATCAAGGCTTAAACACGTCTGTTTCTTTTATTGGAATAATTGCAGCAATGAGGATTAAATTTAACAAGTGCCTACCTACCAATACCTACATCATTACAACCAAAGCGTCAAATTGTCTCTATTGTCCTCTTTTCAGTTTTGTAGTAAAATTTATAATAATAATATGTAATAAAAATTCTCTTGGAAGATAATAAATTTGTACGTACATCTTACTACCGAGTACTATCAGATTTATTTGTATTCACGCCGTGTATCTATCTGGATATGCAATGTGCATTGTATAGTCCTACTTCATATAAATTTTTACTAATACATGTACTAGCCACGTTGCGGGGAGGCAAGTTCACTGAGGCATGGCCGACTTGTAATTAATATCTACATTATATTATGTACTAGCGGGCTGCACCCGCTTCACCATGCCATCGCACACACAAACTAATCATTTTATAATATAAGATAGGTACAAAGGTTATTCACGTTTTTGTTAAATAATCAATAGTTATTGGATAAGATTACTCAAGATCACAAGAAATTTAATTCAAGCTTTTATGTACAGGTGGCTTTTCTCATCCCTTATAAGTTTTAAATTTTAAAGAAATGGAAATCAGTTGTACCTCTACCTACAAATTTAAGTCAGAAGAGGAACATATTTTGTGTTAAGTATTGCTAATTTGTTTGTATCTGTAAAAAAAAATCTTACTTTTTGTTATGTTCGTTTCTTGTAATTGGTCATGTACCGTAAAATATACAATACCTGACGGTATTTATTATATTACATATTATTATATTGCAGACTCTACCATTGACTTCTCGCACTGTCTGACCCCACCCGTGGCCCCGCAGCTGGAGTGGACAGATCAGGACGAGAAGAAAACTTTCAAGGAGGACGACGATGTCACTTTGGTTGTTCCATTTTCACCCCAAGGTGGACCGCCCACTTTGGTGGAGTGGTAAGTGAACGATATTAATTCTACTGGTGTTCCCTAAAACTTGTAAAATCTGACTTTTACAGTCATATTCTATAATAACATAGACATCTATTATCAACATACTATACCTGTACATGTATACCTGTACAATGTACATCATACATAATAAACTCGTGTGAAAACTACGCAACTTTCCTTGTCCCTCTTAATTAAATAAAATTCCACGACTGGTGACTACATTAACACCTTCTATAGTTACCGTGGTCGAATGTCTTAGCGCACGAGACATTGCACGCATTGTGATCTGGGTTCAATCCCCAGTACCACAGGATTTTTTCTGATCTGTACTTGGATGTTCGGGTCCACTCTTACCTTGTAAAGTATGAGTCGACCTTGGATATCTGAAATAAGAAGAAAATTTTCAAACCTGTTGGGGATCGAACCCAGGTCACCCTCTACTTATATACACTGAGGCACAAATTTAGCGGAACGGGTAGGTATTTTCTCATATAACGTGTGTATTTCTTGTTGGACAAAAGCATTTTTCATATTTTTTCTAATTGAGGAAATCACACAAAAATTGGTACAGAGATAGCAAAAACATGAAGGCCAATTTTCATAATAGAATGAAGTGCTTGTCATTGTCGACCTTTCCCATACAGGGTGTAGAAAAAAACTGTTTTTCAATGATTTTTTCAAAATTCATTATTTTGGATTAAGAGTAATATTGTCTTGCTTTATGTATTGATCCTCATTCCTTCTTGTCTCAAAAATGTTGAGCCTTGATGGACACGTCACTATTCCTCTGAATCCAAAATAATGAATTTTGAAGAAATCATTGAAAAACAGTTTTTGTTCTACACCCTGTATAGGAAAGATCGACAGTGACAAGTACTTTATTCAATTTTGAAAATTGGCTTTCATGTCTTTGCTATCTCTGTACCAATTTTTGTGTGATTTCCGCAATCAGAAAAAAAATATGAAAAATGTTTTTGTCCAACAAGAAATACACAAGTTATACGAGAAAAAACTACCCGTTCCGCTAAATTTGTGCCTCAGTGTATTATGTTAGACATGATATGACCAGTGTCAAATAGTTGAAGGTGGTAACCTCAATCACACAAGACTGACAGACAGTCGAATTGCATAATGCATAACCACATGCCTACTAACTGTTATAAATATTATACTACCTATTTATGTACTAAAATATGCAACATGACTGTATTACTACCTAATCTATGTTTTAAAATATCGGATGAACTATTTCAATACATTATTAGCGACATAATATTATTATTTATGTGTCATATAATGTCAGTATTGGTGGAGATGCCAAAACGCCCAGAATTCTATACCTGCTACGTTGTCAACACTTGACATTTTCTTAACCTTCAATTTCATAATAAGACATGATGATGAGTTCAAAAATTGTTCGATACATGATTCTTGGTGTATTGGCAGAGATCTTCTTTTAAGCTGCAAAGTGCAATTTCTGACAATGTCCAGTCAATTATCCGTTGAATGTGGAGCGATACTTGAAAAATTGTTCATAAATTAAAGAATAGCTACAAACATTTGACTCGTTTCGTTTAAAACACATTGTTACTTTCTGAAGTGATTCGGTAGCAAATAAATTTAGAAATTTAGAACGAAAATAATTGAAAGTATTTTTTTTGGGAAATACAGTAATTTATCTTGGAGACGTTTCGCTCTCCGATCACCTACCGTGACAAAGGTAACGCAAAATATTTCGTTCGTGTGTTGTCATACCGTAATATTTGGCCTGGTATAGAGGGGAATCTCGCACGCTCTCGCTATTTTTGTAGAGGGAGACTTATTAAAATTTGAGAAAAATAGGGGCCATAGGGAAATCGTCTTTATGAATTCGAATTTTCGTTTTCAGTAATCGGTGGTACGCCTGCCAAAACCCTGTTGGGACGGTTCCGCTGTTGTTTGGCCCTCTGGGCTCCTAGATTTACGTTCGATATTCCGTCCTGGTGTTATAATTAAATTCAACAGCCTGTGTGGATCAACAAGTTGGTGATAGTATGTTTTTATATTTAGTTCAACTTTTAAGGTTACTTGGCAATGTTATTAAATCGTGCACTGTTTATAATTCCGATGTTTTTTTTACACTATTAATTTTTTTCTCCTAAACCGTCCAGAGTAAGATGTTGAAAAAGACATTTTTCAAACCATGTTTTTGTATCGAACTTTCATAGCATCTTTCAGTAATTCATTAGTGTTTTGGATTATTTTTAAATCCCATTACTATGAAAACCAGATTTTTTCTTTTACTTCTTTTCATTGATGGTTTTTTTTAACTTATCCAAAGCAAATGATAATTATTTATTATTGTTATATACTAAGCTCCTTCACTCTCTTTACGATGGATTTTAAACTCTTGTTGAAGTTTGGATTACTTACAAATAAATAAGATCCAACCTATGAGATACATTTTTTTTTCACACAACTACATATTTATATTTTAGGTCTTAAAATACAACCTAGCGTTTGGAATCAATTTTTCCTTTCATATAAGTAACACAACTTTTTAATAGTAAACAGAAACTTCAAAAAATATCTTCGAAAACGAACTTTAACGAACCAACTAACGAATTAACAAACGAAATAAAAGTAGCACTCGATCGGTGATCATCCGCTCCATATCATATTGTTAGAGAGATAGAAAGCCACAAATCTGGATACCCAGTTGATGCCACGAATCAGCATGTCTGGATTGTCCAGTTGAAAAGCCATGGGAGCCAAGTTGAGTAAATGTACCAAGAAGTGTTGTAGTTGCTCCAAGGATAATGGCAACTACGCCTCCTCGTAGCATCATCTACGATATACGACAGGTAAGATCAACAAATGAACATCCATATAGGATAGTAGGTAAGTCTGAGGAAGTTGTGGTGATTTTGGCATTTCCACTAAAAAGTAGTTGAAGTGACATTTTAACCAAATTAAAAGCACCAAGAACATTCCTGATTTAATTCATTTATTTTTAGAGTTTCTCTTAATCATTACTACTTAAATAATATAACCGACCTCAGTAGCTTGATCGATAAGGCGGCGGACTTGTAACCTGGGGTCGGTGGTTAAAGTCCCTGTTTCAGCGTAGATTTAGCAGAGCGAGTTTGATTCGTTGTGATATCACGAAAGTAGTCACTGTGGCAGAGCGAGTTAGCGCGCTAGGCATTGCACACATGGTGACCTGGGTTCGATTCCCAGCGGGGGAGGATTTTTTCTGCTCTGTACTTGGATGTTCGGGGTCCACTCATACCTCGTGAGGAAAAATGAGTAGCTGCTTTAATGTGAAGCAGCGACCAGTGGCAGAATCTTAGGCAAAAAAATAATACAAGGTATTGAAAATTAAAATGGTAAAGTCCTATGATTCTGCGCTACCCACTAAAATTGTGACATAATAACACAAAGAAAAAAAAAAAGCATATCACGAAAGTGATTAACACAAATATAACAACTTTAAAAAAAACTTCTTAAGTAATATAGATATCATTACTACCTATTACTCAAGTAACATTCATAAACTGTTAGACTCCCTGCCTGAAACCGACAGTCTAAATAAAACACTGCTTCAGGTACTATACCGTCTATCTCTATACCATACTGTTCATATTCAACCGTATCTACACTACTGGAAAATAATGATGGGAGAAAGTGAATTAGAAAAAGCAAATCTGTTTGGCTTAATCTAACTATGTTTTCAAAAGTGCGTTCTATGGTCTATTCAAAGTTGTAAGCACTTAATATTATTAAACACTTGGAAACGGCACGAACGAACATACAATAATTGGCTAAAGTGACTAATAAGAAGACAAAAAATTGGAAGTAATGAAATTATTGGCGCTTCCACTAAATATGACTATACCAAGTACATAGGTACATATATTACCAGACTAAATTTCTTCAGCTATTCAATGAATAGCGCTTGATTGCTTTGCCTTTATCCTTTTGGACTCATTAAAGAGGATAGTAATATTTGAATTGAGCTCTAGTAAGTTCAGTTGAGCTCTAGTAAGAGAATTCTATTCTAGCCCAAAAAATAAAATTGTTTCTGACGAAAAAATTGTTCTCGGATAGACTGGCTTCCTGTAATGACTCTCTCCTCTTCTGAATTGTGTGATGACATGGTCTCAGATAGTTAAAAGTGCATTCGTGAAGAACCTCTTGTGTATTTATCTACGTCTGTTTGGACTCTAATTTGACATCAGTATTGTGCTATCTAGTCTAGTGGATTAGCAAAGTTTCTGAAGATTAACTGCATTTAGGAATTCAGATACCTTTAATATTACGTATGAAATTTGGGCGTAGGTACTTCAGACGTAATAATTCATATAAGGAAATTCCATGTATCACCGAAAATATTTCTCTGGAACCACCTAATTCTCCATAAGAATACAGAGTGTTAACAAAAATCCCTAAAATCTGTACGTAGCAGGGATTAAATAAAATTAATAGAGGCGTCACTTGAACATCCGGTATCTCTCAACATACCCAAGTAGTTGATCACACGAAATGTGTTGTGGCGCCAAATAGCGGTCACTTAACCCTTAATTGGAAAGCTGCAAGGGCACCTTATTTACTTGGTTCTTGAAATGCAGCATCAAATAATATTGACAGAACTTTAAAGATTTGAGATAGGACGAACTGCACTTTCAAAACAGGGCGTTTTGTCATCTCCACCAATTTTTCAAGTTTCGAGAATACAACGTTATATCGGTTCTCGTCTTTTAAATGTTCTATATCAATGACTTTCCTCGGTACCCCGCCGATAAGAGCAACCTGTCTTGACGTCCCTGATCAATGAGATTTTTGAAGAGCGTTTCTTGAAAAATAAAGTTCTGTTCTTGTTTCAGAAAATCAATTTTCCGATCAGAAGTACTCTCGTACTCATTTCCGATAGTGAACTGTCCTTCTCAACAAAAAATTGTCTCAACGCAAACATGTCAGTATTTTTCACCTTGATGCAGCCCATTCAGTGCATTTCTCTAAAAAATGAAAGAAAGAGAAAACCCCCTCTTACATGTTTTCGACCATCCAAATAAAGGGCTAATTCTGTTCAACTCGTCAAATTCTATTTCCATTTATATATTTTTCTCAACATGTGACGCGCTGCGCTGGCTACCTCTTTTTCTTCCGAAACTATTGAATGGTGTTTAATTAGTCATCGGATGTTTTTCATTAGTTTTAAATGTGACGTTTTACATCCACCCATATTATTATAATCATTTATTCTGATGACAAAATATCCAGATTAATGTGTGCTTGATAAAAAAGTCATTTTTAAATAATTAGTTGATTAACTACACAATTATTTCAGAAGTTTGTCAAATAATAATAATAATAGATAATAATATAATTTAATTCATTCAACAGAAGTTCAGTAAAAAACTCAATTTCCAAAATCGTAAAAAAATAGAAAAATAATTTTAACGCATTAGATGATTAGACAGTTCAGACATGTGTTTTCATTTTAATACGCAAATAAATAATTTAGAATAAACTATAAATAAAACGTAAGATACTTACATCAAACATAATATTGCACTGCAAATTTTTTACGTAATTGTCTGCCATATAATAAATTAAATTCTTACGTAACGATTATTATTTTATACCCATTCTTCTTTGGGCAATGCAAATACACAACTAATGACGTCATACCTTTATATTCTCAAATACAGTGACGCCAGTTGTCTTAAATTTAAACGAATGTTATGATAAAAATTTAAATCTAATCTTTTTATTGCGTTTTAATGCGTCAGTCTGCGTCACTAGTGTAAGAGCCAGACGTTTCATTTTAGTGCGTGCGTGCGTCAGGGTCAGCTTAGTTTACTTAGAAAGGGATTTGAAGGACGGGCGTCTCAAGCTGTCTCAGGCGTATTCTGTGTTCTTAAAGCGTCTCAAGTCTTGAGAGGTTGAGACTCTTTGATCCAGTTTAGCTTTATTTTACCCTCGACGTCATTTTTGACATTTCGTTGGCAACCATACCACTTAAACCAAGTGATTGCATTGTTATACCATTAAGAACAAGTTTAGTTTGATACTGCAATTATGATACCTCCCCCATCAACTGTACGATGACCTATTGTGTGTCATTTGGAGTTTTCACCTGTGGATTTCACATAAACTGCTCTCAATCATTGGGTCTACAAACTGTTGTGTTATTGTTGACAGTTTATTTATTTTGAACATTTCAAATATAAAAGACCAGCAGCAGCTTTAGAAGCCCTAGGTTTTTGATGTTTTCTTCATCTGAGTTGAAATTCATACTCACAAGGATCTTCTAAAAATCTGTGAAACCCTACGATAGTTGATTCTTGGGAATAATCAAAGGAAGCTTCAAAACAAGAAGAATAGATGATAGTGCTGTTCTGGGAGGTACTGTACGGGTTGATTCTTGCGTACAGGAGGTGAGTCGAAACCGTTTTTGAGACGTTCACACTTTTCTGTGCATTTTTCAACTCGCGAAAGTGTATAGTTAAGTGTACAATGTGCACTGGTAGTCAAGTGGTTAACGCGCTAGTCTGATAATCCAGGTAGTGTAGGTATCCGTTGGTTCAAATCCCACACAGTGCATGAATTTTTCCTCATTAATTTGAGTTCATGACCACATTAATAAGACTCTGAGGGTTAGGTGGTAGGAAATGCTATGAGCATTAACTTCCTCTAAAGAGTGTTATTATTATTACAGTTTATATTCATATAGTAATACTAGAGGCCTAGATGAAAATGTTACAAAAGGCAAAATATTGAATTGAAAACTATCACAAGCGACAGTTGCAACACGTGCAACAGAATCTGGCAACAGTGGTGTCTAGCAGTTTAAGAGTTTACACTGATGATTTATTTACTAGGTTGTTGTGTCGACAGTGCTCTTGTTCCGCTAATAAAATCTGGTTTAAATGAAAAGCGTAAAGTATGGTTCAGTTGAAAAATATTGGTTCTTTCTCCGGTGCAGCCCGGCTGAATTAAGATCGCATTTTAAAGACTTTGCGTACCAACCTTTCTTCAGCTTCAGGGAGGGAACTGTACCAAAACTGTCAACTCTAATTAATAGAACTTACAAATTTAAATTAGTCCTGATTGTACTTTAATTATAATAATAAACTCTTTTGTGAAAGGTAACCACCAGGCGAGGTTAATACTCAAACCATTTTCTACCACCTAACTGACCTAACCCTGAGTGCCTTATTATTATGTGGTGACATACTCAAAGTAATGAGGTAAAATTCATGTAGTGGGTGGGATTTGGACCAACGGATCCCTACGCTATCTGTATTACTAGATTAGCGCGTCAACCACTTGACTACCAGCGCACGTTAGTTAATTGTTAATTAAAGTATTGTTCAATACAGTAAAGAAACTATAGCTATATATTTTCTAGACCATTTAAATGTGGTTTCTACAGGTTCTTATATTTTTATCAAGGAGTTGTCCAATGGTAGGTTGACATTTAGAACATTATCCCCAAGACAACGATTACATACATAGGTATGTAATAGCATTACATGCATATAATGAGACAGAATATAAACAAGAATGATGTCATCCCACATGGCATTTCGCCTGTTGGTCGACCTTTTCATCTTGGCTGCTCAGAAAAAGTTGTTTGAGTGCCAGAATGCAGAAAATTTAATTTCGTATTGTTTTTAAATTGACGAGAGCTATGACATAAAGTAGTGGTGACAAATGAGAGAGAGAGAGAAGAGAGAGAGGAGAGAGAGATTATAGAAGGAGTCCGAAATAATGTGGTCGGTTAACAACTTTGATATTTTCAAAGATTACGGAGCTATTTTTTTTTTTTTTTTTAACTTTTGTTGAGGGAAAAAATCGACCGCTGTAAGTAAAAGGTGCTTTCTTATATTATAATTCTGAGCTCAAATTTTAGGCGACCATCCAAATTTGAAAAAAAATGAGGTACACTGAGTTTTAAATATACCTAGGACACCTAGGTAACTCATTTATTGCACGTACCTGTCATTTCTCTCTCTCTCTCTCTCTCTCTCTCTCTCTCTCTCTCTCTTTCTCTCTCTCTAGCGCACACACAATATAAATATTATGAAATTTCGATCAGACAGTTTCATAAAAATTACTTTGAAATCTGGATCAAAAGAGACTAATTTAGTCAAGAAATGTGTCAAAAAGCTACAATGTTAAAAAGTGTGTCTTTTCAATTACCTAATTAATATTTTCCTGTTTTAAATAATAAAAAATAACCTAAGGATAAAAATATATAAATTATCCGTAACAGTCTCTATTCAAACCAACTTTCTTTCGTCTTTCAATCCAGCGGCTTAAAACAAGACCACAACTCTTCGACCTATGATATTAAGACCACATAAAGTATCAAATAAATGTAAAAAAACATCTAAATGCACGTGAAAAGATTCACATAATTATCTTACGCAATCTATATTTATATCACCATCACCACAAATGAATTTATGCACTACCGAGGTATTTAAAATGAAAGCAAAATAATGTCCGTCTGAATGAATTAATTGTTTACATGAAGTCCCAGCAGTCCCAGTAGTGCTCTAAAATCTGGGGCTTTTTGAACGGCTCTTTCAAGGTCATGCTCAGGGACTTTCTTGTGGGTTCGAGTCTCGAAAAGTTCAACAGATCGTTTACCATTTCTGCATGTTTCTTGTTTCTCTGTGAGGGGTAGTGGACAAACTGTTTTTTAAGATACTCGTAATGTGCTGACAAAGAAGAGAATCTGCGCCTCATTCCAGAAAGCTTTCTCACACTCATATTCTCCAGATCTTCATTTCAACTGCACTCTGATTGGGATATTTGGGTAGATAACACTTCAGATTGGGTTATTTGAACGACATTTGACGATTGAAAGGAAAGAAGATTTGGGGATTTCGAGTGTGAGAGTGCTCTCTGGAATGAGGCCCCTGTTGTCAATTTGTCATAAGTCAATCTGTTACTGAAGTAAAACAATTTTCTTCTTCGAAAAGTTACGCCTCCACCCAAAAATTCTCGTATCAGATTCTTTCTAGCAAACAAAAAAGAAATTTTGTATCTACATAAGTACCTACGAGTTGTTGTGCAGCGCCAATAAATATAATAATGTCTTTTACTGTCTGATTTCAGGGCTCAAGGGGACCATCCCATCTTCGGAAACCGGTTCCGTGCCGTCAACAGAGATGGCCGCACCGAGCTCAACATCCGCCGAATCAGACGGGACGATGGGGGGCGCTACTCGGTCAGCGCTTCCAACGAGTCCGGTTATTCGACGGCCAAGTTCGAACTGTCCGTGGAAAGCCAAGTGCCGGATGCGCCCACCTTCATACGACGCTTGCACGACATAGCGGTGAAAGTTGGAACTAGAGCTCGCCTGCTAGTCGAAGTGAAGAGTCCCACCGAGATCAAAGTGAGTCTCACTGACCGTGGTTTTTTTCAATTCATACAGACACACATTGACTTATTTTACAGAAATAATTAGAAGCCTAAAATGAATGCAGAACTATGGAGACAATGAAAGAAAATATGTTTTTACATGAACTTTTTTTGCCAAGCATTTCAAATAGATATAGCCTTACAGTCGAATTGTCAAACAGGATATATTTATTATTCTAAGTGAACTCTATCCCCTAATTCGGGCTATAGTGCTCTGTGATTGGTTGAAACTCCGCCTTGAAAGCATGTCAGGCTTTAACCCTATTTCATAATGTGGCCCTCAATAAGTTATCATATTTGTGTTAATCACTTTCGTGATATCACAACTACTAAAACTAGCTTCACTAAATATACGCTGAAACCGGGACTTGAACCACCGACCTCCAGATTACAAGTCCGCTGTCTTATCAATCAAGCTACTGATGTGGCCCTCAATAATCATCATTTAAATATGAATAACCGAAATCTATCGTCTTTTCAGATTCACTGGTATCGAAACGATCGAAGACTAGAGGAGAACAAAATCTACCGCAGCCAGCACGACGGCAAGTTTTACTTCATCGACCTGAGTTCTGTGAGCCTGGTGGACTCCGGGCGGTGGACCTGCCTGGCGGAGAACTCTGCCGGCCGCTCCCATTGCTCTTGTGAGCTCAGCGTGCTAGGTGAGTTACAATGATAGCTCCCATTGCTCCAGTGAGCTCAGCGTGCTAGGTGAGTTACAATGATAGCTCCCATTGCTCTTGTGAGCTCAGCGTGCTAGGTGAGTTACAATGATAGCTCCCATTGCTCCAGTGAGCTCAGCGTGCTAGGTGAGTTACAATGATAGCTCCCATTGCTCCAGTGAGCTCAGCGTGCTAGGTGAGTTACAATGATAGCTCCCATTGCTCCAGTGAGCTCAGCGTGCTAGGTGAGTTACAATGATAGCTCCCATTGCTCTTGTGAGCTCAGCGTGCTAGGTGAGTTACAATGATAGCTCCCATTGCTCCAGTGAGCTCAGCGTGCTAGGTGAGTTACAATGATAGCTCCCATTGCTCCAGTGAGCTCAGCGTGCTAGGTGAGTTACAATGATAGCTCCCATTGCTCTTGTGAGCTCAGCGTGCTAGGTGAGTTACAATGATAGCTCCCATTGCTCCAGTGAGCTCAGCGTGCTAGGTGAGTTACAATGATAGCTCCCATTGCTCCAGTGAGCTCAGCGTGCTAGGTGAGTTACAATGATAGCTCCCATTGCTCCAGTGAGCTCAGCGTGCTAGGTGAGTTACAATGATAGCTCCCATTGCTCCAGTGAGCTCAGCGTGCTAGGTGAGTTACAATGATAGCTCCCATTGCTCCAGTGAGCTCAGCGTGCTAGGTGAGTTACAATGATAGCTCCCATTGCTCTTGTGAGCTCAGCGTGCTAGGTGAGTTACAATGATAGCTCCCATTGCTCCAGTGAGCTCAGCGTGCTAGGTGAGTTACAATGATAGCTCCCATTGCTCCAGTGAGCTCAGCGTGCTAGGTGAGTTACAATGATAGCTCCCATTGCTCCAGTGAGCTCAGCGTGCTAGGTGAGTTACAATGATAGCTCCCATTGCTCCAGTGAGCTCAGCGTGCTAGGTGAGTTACAATGATAGCTCCCATTGCTCCTGTGAGCTCAGCGTGCTAGGTGAGTTACAATGATAGCTCCCATTGCTCCAGTGAGCTCAGCGTGCTAGGTGAGTTACAATGATAGCTCCCATTGCTCCTGTGAGCTCAGCGTGCTAGGTGAGTTACAATGATAGCTCCCATTGCTCCAGTGAGCTCAGCGTGCTAGGTGAGTTACAATGATAGCTCCCATTGCTCCAGTGAGCTCAGCGTGCTAGGTGAGTTACAATGATAGCTCCCATTGCTCCAGTGAGCTCAGCGTGCTAGGTGAGTTACAATGATAGCTATTATTGTGAAGATGTTGTCTGTCTCGGTAGCTCAGTGGTAAAGGCGGCACTCTGTGAATCCAGAGTTTCCAGAGGTCGTGGGTTCGAAACCCAACCGGAACATGACAAGTTATCCTCCCATTTGGGATTTTTACCACATAATAATATGTCTTGGGCTTACTGCTGGAATAATGGGACTTTAATAGTCCTAATCGGGCAGTATAAATAAGGCGATATTATTATTATATTGAAAATGGAAAGGCACTGTCAAATGATGGATATGACTGAAAACACTGCTAAGGACCGATATCAATGTTGTTGTTGTAACCAACTTGTAAAAAAAAATTGGTTCGTCCTGAACCACATTATTCAGGTTGATGAAACAGGTGAGACTGAAGTATATAAATACTCACACTTATAATCGGTATAATATAGTTACCATTTTTGTGTTGATCACAAGATCTATCAATTGCTTTCTTTATAATTTAGAACAAGCCCAATAGTTTAATGTAGCTGGTATAATTATATTATGTACATTATACTATTTTTTTAAAGATGAGTTTGTCACAGCCTTTTTTATTTCGTATTCATGAAATAAGAGCTACTGTAGACGCTTGTGGTCTATGTTGTAGCCTGCCCATCTCGTAGTATGCCTGCCCTCTGATGACCGAGAAGTAACAATACTTCCTATTTAGGTGCTGGGTCAACACGAGCGCACCGGAAGGTATCCCTTACAAACAACTATAACCAAATTTTGAATACATTTTTTTTTTTTATCGGCGCGGGGGTTCGAACTCGGGAGCTTCCTCATGACAGGCGAGTGCTTAACCACGGAGCCATTCGTGCGCTTATCAAACTATCAAATCTTATCTTCTGAAAATCTGCTTTCTTCCTACGTGTTCAAAATGTCTTTGACGGCGCGAACGACCTGTTTTAACACAAAGTTAATTAGAAGAAGAAAAAAAAATGTCTTTCGATATTTCTAAGATACTTCTTCAATGATTAATAGATAATAATATTTTTCTTTTTGTTCGAGTCCGCAATTTTTTATCTTGATTATATTAATAACTTGTTACTGATGTATACATTAGGTCGGTTCCAGATTCTTTTTTAAATCACAAGTTGAAATAAGATTAAAATAACTACGTTGTTTTCACAACTGACTAATATATTCGGGCCTGACCTAAAATAATAATAATGTATGCTGTTATGCACGTATACATCACTGTTGGGAGAAAACATTAGATTCTATTCTTGACGTTTTAGCATTATGTAAACAATTTAATATTATCACCTTACATCAATTTTGGTGAAAATATTTTACAAAAACTAGAAATTTCAAACAATTTTGGACAGGGTTCAAACACAGCACATGTTGACGGAATATCGAAACATTACGGGCTGCCCTTGTGAACGAATTTCACGTTGATGCTTCACTGGATTCTTTGTAAGGATTATCTTTCTGCTTGTCTAGTGTCTAATTTTACATATAAATTCGGTTTCGTGTTAATATAGGCCGGTTGGCTGGCGCTACTTGACGAGCTTGATTTTTTTGGAACTCTTTTTTCCACATCTTCACATTCCTTCGTGATGACACTATCACTAATAATAGTGTTTCTCTCATGTGTTAAGATTCAATCGGCTTATGTAATTTTAGAAATTGAAATAAGAAAAAGGAATAAAGATGGGATGGAAAGTCAGTCCTGTATGGGAACTAACATATTAATATACTCTCGAGGCGGAGGCGAAATATTCATTGGACACCGGCGATATTTAAATTTAAAGCTGAATCTCTTCACCACCGAGGGTGGTTAGTAGTGCTTTGATTTAGTAAATTTTTAATTCGATTTACCTATAGGCAAAGTCCTACGGTTCCTGATTCACGTTAAATCTGCTGACCTCAACAATTGATATTATATTTATCTGATTGCTGCCAATTCTCTTTTTGCTATACATTCCCTAAAACGCTCTAAACTTCATTTGTAATAAATAAAATAAAAAACAACCTAGGTAGCTGGAAAATGAGTTGCCGTTATATTTATTATAATCAGCAAAATTCCTGTAATTTATAGAGTAGTCGATCCTATAGACAGTCATATACATACAATTTTGTTTGTACTTTTATTTCACGTTAAAGAGAATGCTGTTGGCATTAGCACCACCCTTGATCAAGTTTTGTTCTATTTCAATTTCTATGTAAATATTCTATGTACCTACTTTACTGTAAATAAAACTTGATCCAACATGTTTAATAAATGTCTATTTTTCGTTCCAGTCCCTAAAGCGTACAAAGCGCCATTCTTCACCAAGGAGCTCGAAGCTATCCTCACAGAACAAGGCACGGTGTCTCTGGAGTGCAAGGTGATGGGTATTCCTACGCCCCAGCTCATCTGGTACAAGGACAGCAAGAAGATAAAGGCAGGAGACATCTTCGCTCTGACGGCGAACCCCAATGATCCCTCCTCCCTGGGAACCTACACCTGTGAGGCTGTCAACTGTATGGGGGCTGCCCTGTCCACGTCCAGAGTCATAGCAAGGGGAAAGCAGTCCTTCCTAGATGACGATGATTCTCCCTTCAATAGGTGGGTTCTGTTTAAACGCAAATTTTCAATTTTAATCTTTACGTATAAGTAGTGCTTTATTTAGACTGTCATCGCAAGACAGGTAGTCCCATCATGCCAACAGTTTACGTAAAGTAAAGTAAATATTCGCCGTCAGTTACGTAAAGTAAATATCACAGAAAACTGATTAGTGAAAAGCTGAACAGTGTAAATGTACATACATAGATATAACATAGATCCTGGTAACGAAAGTGGTTATAGGTAATTTTAATGTTGTATGGTAATGAATATGGAATTTTAGAATCAATACTTCATGAATCTTGAATTTATGGCACACTCCGGGGTAAGTCTGGAAAAAAACGTAACACTATCCATAAGAGAAAATATTGAGAAGAAAAATAGAAAATAAATAAATAATTGAAACGCCATTCATTACGTAGTAGGTATAAATAATATTTACTCATATAATTTATTTTCAGTCTGTTACCCCCTGGACCTCCTCCTATTTTCATCAAAGAGATGGAAAATGTCAAAGCGAAAATTGGTGCTTCCGCAATACTAGAGTGCCAAGGTACGTTCATTGTCAATAAATTCAGAATCATTTACTCTCATTTTAAGAGGGGAAAAAATAATGTGCAAAATAAGATATAGAGAAGAATTGAAAATAGACAAAGATGAGAAGGAAGAATATGCCAAATTATGAATAATTGTTTGGCTAGCCCCGGACGTTGAGGGAGAAGACCAGAGTCTCTCTAGGAGAATATAAACACTTAAACAGACAGTCAGACAAGCCTACCCTAAAAAGCTAGGCTATCTTATTTTGCAGCTCCCCTAAGGTTTAATGGCTTATAAAGAAAAAGCCAAGTTCTCATGATGGTTGATCGCACATAGATATACAATATACAATTATACATATATTATGTATGTGCTTCAGAAGGAGCCAAATTTTCAACTAAAGTTGGATGGAGACCTTCACTCCCCCAGCTGTAGCCAATTAAGATGGCTGCAACAACTATGAAAAACCTATTTAAAAAAATGAAAGGTAGTTATAGAAATAGATAAAGAAAATGAGGAGACAGAGAGATAATAAGAGATGGAGAAGAAAGGTTATTATTATTATTATTATTATACAATTCTTTATTAGATACAAAAGGACATTATGTACAATTGTACATAGGTATAAATAATAATTTTAACAGTGAAAAAATGAATGAAAATAAAAAAAAGAATAGAAAATATTTGAAAACATATGTCCTAACTAAAGGGTGGGGTTATTGCCTATGGCAATCTCTTCCACCCAACCCAAAGGTTCATGGTTATCTTTTTCTTCTGTTACGTATGGCAACTAACCTGAGTGCCCGCCCTCCCCCCACAGTGCTGGTGCCCCCCTGGCCCCGGAGCATCTACTGGTACAACAAGGAGGGGCTGGTGGAGGACAGCGAGAAGTACCACATCATGGCGGACGGGCTAGGAGGCTACTCCATGGAGATCAACTATCTGGAGGCTGTGGATGATGGAGAATGGAAGTGCGTTGCCACCAGCTCCAACGGGGTGAAGCAATTCACTGCCGCCTTCGTGCATGTTCAGAGTAAGTGCGCGAACGATCCATGCTATAAAATGTAAGCGGCCTCAACGGAATCCAAAATCGTCTATATCGAGGTGAAGGGACTAGGATCTAGGCCCAAAGTCCTCGTTGTGGCCGCCTAGTATGGTATCAAAAAAAAAAAAACAAACAAACAAAAAAACAAAAATATCAGCCAGCATCCTTGGTTTACTACCAGGGTCCTATGTGACAGTCATTCTAAAAGTTAAAAGCCAATTTAAAATTCTGACAAAATAATGAAATTCAGTGAACTAACAATTTTACTTTTAGTTTAAACCTAAAGTATTCGCATAACTTCATTTACCTGTTAATTTTTGATAAATTTCAGTCAAAATTTCCAAAATTCAAGTTTAAGGTTATACATTTTTATGGCATACATAGTTCAAACATGAGTTTAAAAAATTAAATAATTTTCATTGATTTAAAGAGAAGTTTAATATATGTACATAGTTATCAAAACTTCGATGTGAGATAAGAAAAAGCTTGTCAGTTAGGCAATCGCCGTTGCCGAGTGAGTTAGCGCGCTGGGTATTGCACGCATGGTGACCTGGGTTCGATCCCCAGCGGGACAGGAATTTTTCTGCTCTGTACTTGGATGTTCGGGGTCCACTCATACCTCGTGAGGAAAAATGAGTAGTTACTTGTATGAATAACGACCAGTGGCGGCATTACCAGAGTAAAAAGAACTTACTGTAATAGAATTTGAAAAGTGAAGGAGTCTCTTAGTAATGCTGCGCTACCCACAAAAATTGTGCTTCACCACAAATAAAATAATACATACATACATGATATACATATACATAAAAAGGAGAAATATTATTTTGCAGTGCCCAAGAATTATCGAAAACCCCGGTTTGTGGAAAGCTTGAAAGCGGTCATGACAGATGATGGTCTGGTGTCATTCGAATGCAAGGTTGTCGGCTTTCCCACCCCCACGTTGCAATGGTTCAAGGATAATGAAGAGCTGAAGCCTGGGGACGTCTACCAGCTCACTGGCACGAGCTCTCTGGGTAAGTAAGTGGGGGGAGAGGGGGGAATAACGGAACTCCAACATTCTTAAATTTTCATCAGAATGATGTTATTGAAAATTATTTTAAGCAAATAAAATTTTAAGGAGCTCACATATGTATGCCTATTGGAATAAACAGTGAAAAACCTCAAGTTTTTAACAATGGAAAACTTAAGGGGCTCTACCATCAGCTATTTTTTCCATAAATGTTAGGAATGCTTGTGATAAAAAGCATTGGCTGGATCTAAGGACAAGGCAAGTTATTGAGTCAATTGTCAAAGCTCCTAGAGACAATAGCTCTCGACTGCACCAATAGAAATAAGATACCACAAAATCTTCCTTGAAACAATAACTCTTTGTCTCCAGGCTCATACTGTTGTGTGGCGAAAAACGTAATGGGCCAAGCTGAGAGCTCTACTCAGTTGACTATTGAAGACATTCGAAACCATCTCAGTGAGGAAGACAAACTGCTGCTCCTTACTAACAACAAGGCGCCCAAATTTATAGAAGGACTAAAATCCTGCCAAGCAACTGTCAACGAGGAATTCAAATTCACTGTACAAGGTAAATAATCCCATGCGAAATATTAAATTTAGTACCAACTTTTAAATAATGACATTAGATAAAGACGACGAAATAAAGGAATTGAGAGGCCTACACTGTTTTCTCGTACCTACTGCAATATGGAATTGCAATATGGAATCTTGATGGAATTTCCTGTTGCAAGTTTCTAAAGTATGTTTTGAAATATACAAATTTGAGAGGATAAAGAAAAGAGATGAAATTTTATCAAATTATTTAAAAGTTTGTTCATCTTACAATAATCTCTTTACAAATTCCAGTGAGTATCTCTCCTGAACCCAAAGTGTCCTGGTTCAGGGACGATCAACAGGTGGTTGAATCCGACAACGTGAAGATACTCAAAGAAACCTTGGGCTTCTGTCACTTGAAGATTCAAATGCTGGAAGTTGCAGATCAGGCAGAGTGGAAATGCATCGCCACCAATGATTTCGGACAGAGCATCACTTCTTGTTTCTTGAAACTGAACGTGCCGAAACATTACAAGAAACCCAAGTTTCTTGAGGAACTCAAAGCTGTGCTCTCCGAAGGTGGCGCTGTTAATTTGGAATGCAAAGTAAGTTGGATGTTGTTTTATTCAATTTCTACAGCACTTGATTTGAAAAATATACCGCGTGTACTTTACATAATCAAACAACATCAGGCTAAAAACTGATTTGAATAATAGGTATTAGGAATTTGACTTAAGTTCAGTATAATCAGTATAAACAGAAAAGTGAGAAGTTGTATTAGATGTACATGAATATCAGAACATACCTGGACAGTTGTTTCGTGCTTATTTACCTTCACCAGTTCTACCCTTGCTTTGGTTCTACCATTCTACAATTTTTGAATATTATTATTTTCATTTCAGGTGATAGGTGTTCCTCAGCCCACACTGAAATGGTTCAAGGATGGCCGGGAGCTCAAGGCAGGAGATATTCACAAGATAATATCAGGGGAGGATGGCACGTGTTGCCTAGGCATGTACACGTGTGAAGCACACAACTGTATGGGAACTACGTCTAGCTCGGCAGCTTTGTTAGGATTTGAAGGTAAGATTATTTTACATGAAATACAAGACTTTTACAAATAAAAAGGAGTATGTTTCAAAGACTATTAGAACTAATTTCAAGTTTATATAATATGCATCAGGTACATAATTATGATTTAGTAATAATTATAAGTCTGGCTAGGGGACTATAAACAAGGAGTAGACCAGAAATCTCCCTGGGTTACTATAAATAGGGAGTAGTCCAGCATTGGCTTGGTTCTGGGGGCCCTTGTCAATTATTAGTCTCCTTGTAAAGATAGTGGTAGAAATGATGAGTCATTCCTCCATTGTCTGGCTACTATCGTTCACGATGACGCCACCCTATGATGATGATGAATAATTATAATGAGTAATGAGAATCATTCATTTTGCAAATTTGTGTTTCAGATAAATCTCAAATAGAAAAAGCAGAGGAGGCTAAGAAATCCTGCCTCGTTAAAGACCCATCTCTGTCAACCATTCAAGAAGAAGGAACGTCGGAAATTTATGACACGCCCATGGCTTCCATTGAAGAGCGAGAAATTTCATTTTCGTTTGATGGCAAGGAGGTGTCGGTTTCTCTGTACGAAACTCCTGATCTCACTGAAGAAGAAGCAATCAAGGTGGTTGAAATGTATGCTGATGAACTATCGGAGCATATTTCTGGTATGTTGAAAACTCAGAGAGAAAAGATAATAAAATACTATGTGACTATGTATTATTTAAAAGATAAAAAATGTATTGTTTGAGGGTAGTAGAGGTAAGTAAAGTAAACTAGTAAAAGTACACAATTTTTGATTTTTTTATTTTCAAATGTGCAGTAGGAATCATTTTGTTCAGAAATAGGTATGATAAAGGGCTAAATAATTTTTTTCTCCAAATAATTGACGGATAACATAAAAAGTTTAAAAAGACGTTAAAAAGACGGATAACATAAAAAGAGTCTTCAAAAAATCAGACTATATTCATGAAAATATACATTTTACTAAATAAAATGTCTTCCACCATTTGGTCTGTGACATTAACATTAAAAAGGTGACATTTAGAACACAAGGTGAACCTACTAAGTACCTACATTAGTACATATAATATTTCAACTCTTAAACTGTTACAGTTCCAAAGATATTGCAATCAATGAGTCAATCAACTTATTCAAAATTTAATGAAGATTTTCAATATTAATATATACCTATTACACATAAATTTAATCAAACCGTATATTTTATTATAGATAAAAATAAAATCGAGCTACCTCCGCTCCGCTTCACAAAAGAATCCTCCAAATCTCAGAACATTCAAATGGAAGCTGTTATCATCGATGTCAACCACAAGGCAGTCAATGAAGATGATGATCTTAGAACTGATGCCGGATTGGATGAGATCTCGGAAGACGTGATGTCTCCTAAGACAACGTTTGAATCATTTGACACTCCAGTCGATGATATACCTTATGACGTCATCAACAGCGAGTTCTTGGAGAAAACATTAGCAGGTTACATCAAAACAGATGAAGCTGATGTCAAAGGTAAATTTTGAATAGTATGTTTGGTCATTGAACTTCTATGTCATTATCTAATTAAAAAATCTGGTGTAAACATCACACGACTTTCCTTATCATATTAGGAATGGAAACAGGACCAAAAGCCACTAATGACTCAAAGGTAACAGTGAGCTAAAAATCAAAGCCAAATTCGTAATCAGCACCTCAAAATCATTGGATTTGATATGTCACAATCCCCATCTAGGATGAATAATAAAAAAGTTAGTCTGAGCGGGTCCCCCCAAAATACCGGTAAATTGGGGCCGAGGTCCAAAAA
This sequence comes from Bactericera cockerelli, assembly GCA_024516035.1. Taxonomy (NCBI): domain Eukaryota; kingdom Metazoa; phylum Arthropoda; class Insecta; order Hemiptera; family Triozidae; genus Bactericera; species Bactericera cockerelli. Next base: position 33,456,930 of record CM044959.1, read on the forward strand.
GTTCAAGATATCAAAAAAATGATAAGAAGAGACCCCCATTATTTTTTTAATCTAAGAAATTGTTGTTCTGTAATTTTTTTTGTATCTTTAACCAATTCATAGAAGCGGCGCTTGCGGCCGATTTCAACCAAAAGTTTCGTGGTTCGTCTGGTGTATAAAATTGATTTGCATACCAAATTTCACGTCTCTAGCTCTTACCGTTCTTGAGATATCCTGTTCACAGACAGACAGACAGACAGACAGACAGACAGACGCACGGACCAATGGCTGAAAACAACATTTTTGGTATCCTGAGGCTATGATTCGTCCAGAAATGTGAAAAACTGGGTAGGTCAAATTTTCGACGAATACAATACTTTCCTTATTATAGGATAAGGAAAGTAAAAAACTATTGTGATTACATTATTGTATTTTCAAGTATAAACCGACCTCAGTAGCTTGATCGATAAGGTGGCGGACTTGTGATCGGAGGTCGGTGATTCAAGTCCCAAGTTGAGCAAATATTTCGTAAAGTGAGTTTGAGTAGTTGTGATATCACTATTGTGATCAACCAAAACTTGATAACTTATTATTATATTATTGTATTTTCAAGTATAATTATTACTTATCATTAAATATTACATTAACATGTAGTGCAACATGTTATCATGACTTTTGGTTCATATTACAACCAAAACATTTTTTTTTTTTTTTCATTTCTTTACTAATTATTTTCATTATGTATTAATGCCCACAATTGTGTATTTGTTTCTCTCTTTATAACCTGCCATTTACCATACTATGATTGTGTGAATTGATTAATCCCTTTTTTCAGCAGCAGATGTATACCCTCCAATAAAACCTCCAAGAAGAAAAGATAATAAAGACAGTTCTAAATCAAAGTCCTTGGAAAAATCATCTAAATCAGATCCAAACGAGCCATTTTTGGATGCCTTGTCAGATGAACCTACGCAACTTACAACCAAAACCAGTTTTGATACAGCAAAAGAAAGTTCTAAGACGAAAAATGTCAAATCCAAGAGCAAACTCGAAACCTCAAGTGTAGTTGAAAGTCATTTGACGATCAACGAAGTAGAAACTAAAATCGCCACTGTAGATACTAAAGCTCTTGGGAAATCTGAAATTTCCACTGTACGAGATGATGACTCTCTTATAGAGTTTGAGAGACAAAAAATATCCAATGTAGCTCAAGAAAAAGAAAATATTGAAAACACCGATAAAACTAAGAGTAATGTTTCTAAAACCAAAAGAAAACAAAAAGGCTCTGAATCATCTGAAAAAGAAGATGATTCTCTAATAGAATATGAGAAGAGAAAGTCTAAACCAACTCGCACTTCACCCGAAAGCAAATGCAAGAAAGCAAGTCCTGAAGACAATTTTGATCTCGAGAGTAAATGCGATGGTAAGAGATGTTCAAATTTTAACTGGTCTATTCCATGAGTGTTTTTTTCAGGACTGTTCTGTTTATAGTTTTCTTTAAATATGTTTCATGAATGCTAGTTTCATCAATTCTTATAACTATGATGATCATAAAAAATGTATTCAAATTCGAACACCAAGTCCTAACCATGACGTTTTAGTTCTTAATGCATTTAAAACTCATTGTTGTCACAAAAAAATGATACATAGGCTTTAATTATTATCTTTACATCTTAACTTTCAGACAAAACTAGCCGCTCCACATCATCTGAAGATTCTGAAAACAGATTGGGAAAAACTCAAAGTGATTTGGAACTCAAGAAGAGCAAAAAACCCAGACGAAAACTGAAATCAACAGAGAGCCACAGTGAAGCCAGAAAAGCGATGTCCTCTCCAGAGACAGGTATTTCAGAATATAATATATCTGAAGATTTAGAAGAGTCTGACATGCGAACTAGTGCCGCGGAGCAGCAAGCTAGCCTGCCCACTGATTTATCCATTGAAACAGAAGGTATGTTTTGTGATCTCACGTTATCACACATATGCACTTAATGTATGTACGTCTTGTAAATAGCATGTTCGTGTGATGTTCCTGGCATGGAAATCTCGCATTAAACAAATTGAAATTTGAATAAGAGTCTTGAAGTTTTTTTTTTACATTAACTATCGCATGAATCAGATCTGGGTATTTTGATATACACATTGTAATCTTTAGCTAGGACCTCTTTACAGATCCGTGATCAACATTTTATTTTAACATAAACCATAGAACATATTATACTTTATCTTTAGCTTTCACAATATGTCACCCCAAATGTGTAAAAATATTGTTTACCTACCTTTTGATTTGAAGAAAATACAAGTCTGTTATCAGGCATTTGTAACCAATGAAGTTTGTAGCATGGCAATAGAAGATACTTTACACCTACAAATTAGAAACAAATTAGCACTCATAATCCTAATAAGTTGTTATACTGTTAATATATTATTTAAAAGTTAGGCATTGCAGTTGCTGATTAGTGAACTAGCTACTACTTATTAAGAATAGCTCAAAGCTCTGCTTGAAGCCTACTTGAATGATGTGGGATAGAATAATTTTTGTCGTGAGCTCTTTTCGTGTCCTGTCTGAAATTTTGACTATGTGAGTTTTAATTTTTTTGTCATGCTAATCGATATCTATTCTCAGTGCTTTTTTATTTATGAAATTTATAATGATTTCAGGTGACAGTGCTATAGAAAAAACAGAAATGACGGTATTTGATTCCATAAAACATTCCTTGAGAGAAATTGAGGTTAATTTAAGTGAAGTTGAAAATCAAATGTATACAGATAATACTAACAATGATTCTAAAGCATTGATCCATAAGCTAATACAACCTTTGAAAGAAATAGAAAATGGTTTGGAGTTTATTGAAAGAGAAGTTGATATTGAGGCCATACGTCAATGTCCTGAAAAAGAAACAAGAATCGGTAAGTACGATGAAAATAGGAAAAAACACATTTCTCTGTAACGTGATATTTTTCGTTACCCAATAATTTATTATTCTGTTTTGTTGTAGTCCTTACTACAACAAAACAAAAAAATACCGTGATATTATACCAATGAATTTATTATTTTGTACTACTACTTTGTGTTTCTAGATTTTCATTTTTTAGTTTTTCTTTACATTCGTTTTATTGTCCCCGGGAAGTAATATACTTGAAGCTTTATCACAACCTATTGAAGAATTTGAACTTAGCTTGTCTAAAATTGATAGTGAATCAAATCAGTCTATAGCATTAGCTTTTGCACCTGCTCTTCAAGAATTACATAGAGAAATGTCATTATTGCAACAACAAGCGTGTTTTGAATCAACAGAAGATATGTTGTCAGTAGCAAATAGTTTTAGTCCTAGACTTCTCGAAGTAGAAGGTGGCATTGAACAAAGTGTGTCAACTATAAAAGAGGAAGTGTCGGAACTATCAGAATTTGTTATTCCTAGCTTTGAGGAGGCAAGGTCCTTTGATATCAAAGAAGACGAAAGTATAGGTCCTCTTAATGTCTCAGTGCCAAATATAATTTTACATAAAAATAGCTCCTCCAAGGAATTGGATATTCCAGTTGAAATAGTTTCATACGATTCCGACGACAAAGAATTTGGAAGAGATAAAATAAAAGAAGAAGAAGTTTATAGCACAAATAAATCTACAACTATATCAACCTTTAAAAGTAGTAAAATAAACACTGAAACTATTGATGATAACTCTGAGAAATCACAAAAATCAGATGTGTCTAAATCGGGTGCAACTGTGGATACAACACTACGAAAATTAATAAAGTATTCTAATAAAATAAATACTAGCCTTTCAAGGATACAAGAATACCTGCATGAAGCGAGGACTGATGAAGAAAAGCAAACACTACAAGATCTAATTTCATTTATACAGCCATTAAAAGATTTACAGAGTATTACTCTAAATAGTGTGTCGGAAATTATGTCTAACGAACAATTGAATGCGTTCGAAAATGAAGAAGTTGTTAGTAAACTTTTAAATTTAGTGGAAAAACCTCTAGAAATGTTGGAAATAACAGTAGGTAGCATTCAATCTATATGTGATGAACTCAACAACCCTTGCATGTATGGTCAGCTCAAAAATATGCTAAAAAAATTAGATAAAAATAAAAATGAAGTTGAAACCATGTTAAAACTAATAGAAAATCTTTCACCTTTTACTAAATTGGAAAAACTATCAACACCTGTGGATAACTTCATTATAATTTTCAAAAATATTGAGTATTATAATGAAAACATACTTCAAGATGGTGTCGAAATATTGAAAAATATTGACGATACATCAGAAATAATAATGAACTGTTTGAAAACTCTTGAAAAATGTATAGATGATGAAAAGTCTTACAAAAAACGGAAAAAAATACTATCATTACTCAATTTACTGAAACCGATAACCGATTTGAGTAATGAAATTAAAAACATACAGGAAACAACAGTTAGTATTGATAATTTCAAGAAGCATAATATTAAGGTAGTAACAGGGAATGAAGTATATCAGATAATACAAAATATTAGTACTCCATTACAAATGTTGAGAATGGAATCAAGTGTTACTCAACACCATATTGAACTGGATGAATATGGAAGTTTAGTTGAAAAAGAGGATGATTTATCTCTGATCAATTTGATTGACAGTCTCAAAAGCATACAGAATTCTGTTAGTTTATTCCACGATACTATTGTTTGTAAAGCTCCTAAAGATGAAAAAGATATTACTACGAATGATTTACTATTAGCACTTAAAATTATTACCAATCCTTTAAATGATTTATGTATAAAATTAATGAAAACTGAAGAAACTGTTCTCAAAAATGCTACAATAATATCTGATCCTAACATAGGTATACGTATTGTAACTAAAGCACTCAATGAACTTACATCTCTTTTAGAAAAGGAATCCGTTAATCAAATTACAACTTTATTAGGTACTTTAAAGAATCCATTAAATACCGTTAGAGGAAATTTAATTTCAATTAATGATCAAGTTTTTGATCATGATAAACACATTTTGAACATGAATATGTTGAGTTTACTTTCAGAGCCTTTCAATGAATTACAAAAAGTATTATTATTCTTAGAAAAAGAGATAGGTAAAATAGATAATCAAATATTTCAACCCTATATTAGTGATGTTTTAATTCCTATTCAAGAACTTCAAAGAACAATATTGGTCATTCAAGACCAGGTTTCCTTTGAATACGGAACAGAACCAGCATCAATTGAATACAACATAATAACTCTCCAGTCATTGGTACAACCTCTGCAAAAATTGAAGCTAAGTTATCTGACTATACAAAACATTTTAGATCATACAACAAGTGTATCTGATGAAATAAGCATTTTAGAATCTAAAGATTTGCATGAAATCAAGGATAAAACATCTAAGGAAAAGGAACATTCACTCGAATCAAATATTATTAAGGATACTAATGTGTTACAGTTCAAAAAAATCACGGTTGAAATGGAAGTTTTGAATAAACATAAATCCATTGTGAAAATAATGAAATCTAAACTGAAATCGATTTGTACCCACTATCAAGATGACAAAGCTACGATAGAAACGATTGGTGATCTGAGAAAAGTCTTATTACAGTATGAAGATCACTTGAGTTCTTCTGAGTTCCTAAAAAATACATTTTTATTAAATCAGGCTTTAAAGGTTCATAATACTTTTATAGATATCGGAAATCGAGAAAATTTTCAAGTTTTGAGACCGGAAATAGATGATTTAATAAACTACTATGAGATTTTAATTTCTACCAAATCCAATCTGAAGGATGCAGAATTTAAAGAATCTTTAAATTTGTTGAATAATCTTTATATCAAGTTCGATGTTTTAGATGAAAAACTGAAAAATACAACATTAACAATTGAAAATAATTCTTCAATATTTGATAACATCATTTTAAAACTCAATGAAACTTTACACATTATTGATTGCATTGAAAAAGATGATGATGAAATTATTCTTAAAGTTAATTTAGTGAAAAAATTACATCCTGCTCTTGAAACATTTAAATTGAATCTTGAAAATATAGTTGAATATACAAAACCAAATGTAGCAAATACCACAATCAATTCTTTGTTAGCAGATTTAAGAAAGGATTTTCTTGACATCATAGATCAGAGAGAGTTTAAGAATGAAATTGAGCTCCTAAGTTTAATTAATAATATTCGACAAGTCATCGACAGTATTCGGAACACTAATAGTATTGATGATAATAATAATGTAATGAACAAAATTAGAGCAATATTCGATGAAAAAGACTCTGAAAATAGTTTATCTCCTGTATCTATCTCTGAGAACTCTATATATATTATTGAAAAGATATCAAAATCATTAAATGATCTCGATAAAGAAAACATTAAAATCCAGAAAATTATTGAAAAGCAAGTCCGTGAGGAAGAAAAACTAGTTAACATTGAAAATTTGTTAGAACCTAGCAATGAACTCATCAAAAATATAAATAAAATTAACCATAGTGAAGTTGATTTGTTGAAAACACTTATTGAGCCTATAGAAACTGTCAAAGATGCTATTTGTGAAATAAAAAATCAGACAGGTGATCACCAAGGGTATATTGACATCAATGATACGAAAAACAAACATATTATGAAAAATATAACAAGGTCTATATCAGATCTTAAAACAGTGTTAGAAATCATGCAAAGCCAAATAGAATCTAGTGAAGATATGGCTGGTACTTTGGAGGATATGACAAACTTGGAAGCATTAGCTAATCATTTGCAAGATCTAAAAGACAAATTAGTTGTTGTAATGAAAGAGACACCTTTGTTGGAGTTAAATAAATATTCACGAAATGACATGACAAGGAATGTATTTGAATTAATATTAAAACCCGTTGAGGATTTGAATAATGGTTTAGTGAAAATTGAGAACTATGCTTTAGAACCAGTGGTAAATGAATGGACAGCTCGTGAAGTATTGAAGGGTATAACAAAGCCTATAGAGGATTTATTAGTCAGCATAGGAATTATTAAGAACAGTTTTCCTATGTCTGAATTAATAAAAATACCTTCATTAGAATTAGTTGAAAAATTAATAAAACCTCTTGAGTGCGTTGAAAAGGGCATTGCTGCATTGACTATAAAAGAATTTCCTGATGAGAGATTTTCCGATGAAGATTCTTACATGTCAGAGGGTACAACACTTGCTAGCATTAGCGAAATTACAAATGAAGAAGCGTCTATGGGTTACGATACAGTGTTAGAACCAACATTCCAGAAGAAATTTACTGTTGATCAATATAAATCTGATTCCTCATCAACTGAGCAATGTATATATTCACCCAAAGAATTACAAAAAGTATTACGAGAAAAGACATTATCACCTCAGAGCTCAAAAAGTGAAGAAGAGGGAAAGAAAGTTGAGCATAAACAGAAAAGTGAATCCGAAAATGCCGTGAATAAAGAAAGCCTAAGTCTGACAGGCATAACTTCTCTCAGCTATGATAACCTTTCAAAGGAAATTACGAATGACTCATCAGAATCAGAAAAAACATTACTAATGCCACCACCTGACAACCAAACAGGAAATGAGTTAGATAGAGGTAAGATGATAAAAGAACTACTACAGAAAGAATCTTCTCATAGAGGCGTTTTTCCCCAAAAACTAAGCTCTAGCCAAGAGAAGGCTCTCTCACACAAAGCTAAACTAATAGAGTCATTCATGAGAACAGAAAGTTTACTCAGTGACATTCTAGATACCAGTGAACCCAAAAAACCACAGATAACTGAAGTAAAGGCTCAATTAGCCCAAAAAGCGGAAATAATAAAAAATCTATTGAATGCTGAAGAGCTTGTAAATAAAGAACTTGAATCTTCCGCTAATGAACAAAATATTGAAAATTTGAAATCAACTCAAGCTTTGAATTTAGATGAAAAGAAAAAATTAAGCAAGGAATTACAATTTATAGAAGATATTATTCGAAAAGAGGAAATAAAAGTTGAAACTATTCAAAAAGCTCAAGTTCAATTTATCCAAACTCATGAAATTGAAAATCTCATGATGAAAGCAAATATCATAAACAGTATATTAGAAAAAGAAAGCGTCAACCAGGATTTGAAAACTATTCATGTTACGACAGAGGAGATAAACAAAGTATCTTCTCAACAAGCTATTCTTGATGAACAGATTCCAATAAGTAAGAATGATGAATCAAACAAGTTGAGTAAAATTTACTCAAAACTAGAAGAAAATTTTACCGAAAAATTACAATCCAACCAAGAGAAGGCTCTTTTACACAAAGCTGAACTTATCGATTTATTAGTGAGAACAGAATGTTTACTCAGTGATATTTTAAATATTAGTGAAGCAAAAAAACCGCTAACGGTAGAATTAAAGTCACATTTGGCTCAAAAAGCCAAAATAATATCAAATCTATTGATAGCAGAAGAGTTTGTAAACAAAGAATTTGAATCTTCAGCCATCAAGGAAAATATTGAAGTTTTGAAATCAAACCAAGCTTTAACGTCAGATGACAAACAAATATTACACGAGGAATTAGAATCCATAAAAAGTATTATTCAAAAAGAGAACATTAAAATAGAAGTTCTTAAACAAGCTCAAATTCAATTTGCTCAAACTCATGAAATTGAAGATCTTGTGAAAAAAGTAAATATTATAAATAGTATATTAAAAAAAGAGAAGAACAATCAAGATAATTTGGATACTCATAATAAAACACATAGCCTAAACAAGGAACCTAATCAAACATCACTGGAAGAAAATGGTTCGATAAATAATGGCGTATCAGAGAAGTTGAGTGAAATTAATTTCATTTTAGGAGACAATTTATACCAAAAATTAACTGCAACTCAAGAGAAATCTCTCTTACACAAAGCTGAGCTTATCAATTCATTAGTGAGAACAGACATTTTACTGAATGACATTTTGGATATCAGTGAAGCCAAAAAACCTTTGATAACTGAAGTAAAGACTCACCTGGCTAAAAAAGCAGATATTATTAAAAATCTATTAAAAACGGAAGATATAGTAAATGAAGATCTAAATGAAATATCAGCTAGTTATAAAATTGAAATTAGGAATTTAAAATCAACCCAAGCTTTAGATTCAGATGAAATAATGAAATTAAACAGTGAATTAATATTAATTAATTCTATGATTCAAAAAGAGGGAATTAAATTGGAAACTCTTCAACAAGCTCAAGCTCAGTTTACACAAACTCATCAAATGGATAATCTTGCAAAGAAAGCAAATATCATAAATAGTCTATTAAAGAAAGTAGAACCAACCAAGAACCGGCAATCTATCATATCACACCAAAAGAACTTCACACTATACCTCAACAAGCTAAACTAAACATTGGCCAAGAGAAAGCTCTACTACAAAAAGTTGATTTGATCGACTCATTGATGAGAAAAGAAATTCTTATTAACGAAAGATTACATATCAGTGGAGTCAATAAACCTTTAACAGTTGAATTAAAATCTCACTTGGCTCAAAAAGCGGAAATAATTTCAAATCTATTGAAAGCAGAAGAACTTATTACTGTAGAACTTGATAACTCAGACAGTAAACAAAATTTGGAAAATTTGAAATCAACTCAAGCTTTGTCATTAGATGATAAGCAAAAATTATTTACGGAATTGAAATCCATAAAAGGCATGATTGTACGAGAAGACATTAAAGTAGAAACTCTTCAACATGCTCAAATTAATTTTGCACAAACACACAACATCGAAGATCTTGTAAAAAAAGCTAATATCATAAACAATATTTTAAACAAAGAAGCTATAAATGAAGAACATCTCAACACATTGCTTTTAATAACTGAAGATCTCGACAACTCATCAAAGAAATCTGAACTGGACGAACAAGAACCATTAAGAAAAAATGAGAAAATAGATAAAACTGAATCTACTGTAGAAGAAATTTCACCTCATATACTAACTATTGGTCAAGAAAAGGCTCTCTTGTACAAAAACGAACTAATCGATTCGTTAGTTGAAACAGAGAGTTTACTCAGTGTCATTTTAGATACTACTGAACCCAAAACACCTCTAATTACTGAAGCAAAAGCTCGTTTAGCTCAAAGAGCTGAAATAATTTCAAATCTATTAAAAATAGAAGATGTTGTGAATGAAGAACTTAATACTTCAGCCAATAAACAAGATATGGAAATTTTTAAATTGACCCAAGCTTTGTCTCCAAATGAAAAGAAAATCTTAAGCAGGGAATTACAATCTATACAAAGCATCATTCAAAAAGAAAATATTAAAATTGAAACTCTTAAACAGTTTCAAACTCAATTCACAAATACTCATGAAATAGAAAATCTCGTGAAAAAAGCAAATATCATAAAAAATGAACTAAACAAAGAAGATATCGAGCAAGAACAGCTGAAATCCCAACATTTTATAACAAAGAATATTGATAGTTTATCTCAACAAGACAAGCTGGACGAACCAAACTTGTCACAAGAAAAGGATAACAAATTAAAAAAGATGAGTAAAATTAATTCTGGAGTAGAAGAAAGTTTGCCTAAAAAATTAAGTATTAGCCAAGAAAAAGCTCTTACACATAAAGTTGAACTAATAGACTCATTGATGAGAAAAGAAAGTGTTATCATTGAAATATTGGAAGTAAGTGAACCTCATAAACCTTTGATATTAGATTTGAAAAACCACTTGATTCAGAAGGCAGAAATTATTAAAGATTTATTGAACGTGGACACTAAAGTAAATGATGAATTTAAAAAAGAATTAGTAAAGTCTACAGACAGTATAATAATTGAAGAGTTGAGGAGGTCTCAAGCACTTACTCAGAGTGATAAAGAAGTATTGCAAAAGAGGTTAAAAAAATTGAAAATATTTGCAAGGAGGGGATTAAATTGGAAACTCTACAAACATCTGAAGCTCAATTTGCACAGACAAATGAAGTAGAATTGCTTTTAAAAAAGGCAAAGATCATAGAAAGTATATTGGAAAAGGACGTTGTTTCCCGAGAAAAGGTAAAAAAACACAAATTATCAATAGGAGAAGTAGAAAATATACCTCAACAAGCTGAGTTGCATAAATCAGTCTCAGAAAATAAAGAAACATTAAGTAAGGATATTTCTAAAATTAATGAAGTTGAATCTTCAGTGGAAATACTCCAAACCCAAACACTTGTTAGTAGCCAAGAGAGAGCACTGTCACACAAAAATGAACTAATTGATTCAATATTGAAAAAAGAAAGTTTAATAAATGAACTATTAGAAAAAAGTGACTCTCAGAAACCCTTAACTAACGAATTGAAAACTCAGTTATTTCAAAAAGCAGACATTATAAAAGACCTTTTGGAAGTAGAAGTGTTAGTGACTGCAGAATTTGAAAAATATTCAGCCCTCGCACAAAACAATGATATTGAAAAGATGAAATCCACACAAGCTCTAAGTCAAAATGACAAGGAACAACTATGCAATGCAATAAAATCAATAGAAAATATTTGTAATGTGGAAGGAGTCAAAATAGAAGCTGTTCAAAATCTATTTGCAAAAACTAACGAAGTAAATATTCTCATTGAAAAAGCAAATATTATAGATGAAATTATCAGAAAAGAGTGTTTAACAAGTGAAAAAGTTAGAACATGTGAAAAAGTTGAAAATATTCCTGTAACAAAATCTAACGAGGCCATTAAAAAACTCAAAATAAACCAAGAACAAAAAGAGCCCTTGAAAAATATAACCAAGGAAAATGTTGAAATTTTAATGGAACAGTTAAAGTGCATCGAAGTAATATTAAATTTGGACGTAAAAGAGGAATATTTATTAATAAATTTAGTGGAATCGCAACAAATTTTACCAGTGCAAATGTATGAATTATCCAAATTGAATGAAAGCATAATATGTAGCTCAAAGAAATTATCAGATGATCGTAATTCCAATGAGTCTGAAAAGTTTCATCAAATGTCAAAACTTATTACGTCCCTGTTAAAAGTAGAAGATCTTATAATAAACGAATTTTATGAGAAAGAGAAAAAGTACCTATCTGAAAATGGACGAAAATTATTTTCGCAAAAAGCTGAAATCATTAATTCACTATTGAAAGTTGAAGAAGTTTTTAATGTGGAAAACTTCAATCTGAATGAATCCAGAAGATTATCATTTGGTGAACTCAACAATTTAGCACAGCAAGCTAAATGCATCGAAATTTTATTAAAAGCAGATACAGCATCTGAAGAAAAAAGTAAATTGAAAAAACTTCAGAAACTTACAACAAAACAACAAAATAATCTATCTATCAAAGCAATGAATATCGACACAATGCACAAAGAATATGAAAAAATACTCACTACTTCAAATGAAAATGATACAATTCAATCCACAATTATCAAATCACTATTAGAATTAGAATCTAAAATATCGATAGAAAAAGGTGCAGTCCAACCCAAAATCCTGAAGCAAAAAGAAGAACTGATTCAAACATTACTTGAAACTGAAGCGTTAGATTTAGACAAAATACAGATTTTTCAAATAAAAGATATCAAAATGCTATCACAAAGAGATAAAATAAATGGTGAACTTATCAATAAACTCAAAAATAAGACTGATTTTAGTAAAGGTCATTTTGTAACAAATGATGAATTACTTAACGAATTAATGAACAAGTCAAAAGCTGCACATGATATCTTGAAAAAAGGAGAACTCTACATGGACGTAGTGGAATTAAGTAATAACCAAAAGATTAATATACAGAAAAAACTTAGCGCCATAGAAGAACAATCAACACTTCTTGATAAATTAATTCGAGTTGAAGAATTGCTAAATGAATCCACTGAACCAGTGGTGATGAGACGATTTCTCTATTAAAAGAAGAAGGTGAATTAATTCAAATATTCTCTAAATGAAGTTACAAAGAAACCTTTTATTTTTAATACAGTAGCATTCGAAAAGAATACAACTAACGACCAAAGAAGAGGCGAAAACTGAACAACGGCAAATTAGGGCGAAGGATGAAAATAAAAAAGGAAAGAAGGAAGAAGTTGCTAAGCTAGAGGCTGTGAAAAAGCAGAAAAGAAGAGGAAGATAAAGCTAAGATAGAGCCTGAGAAGAAAGAAAGAAGAAAAAGAAGCGTAAGTTTAGACAAAAACAGATTTTTCAAATAAAAGAGATCAAAATGCTACACAAGAGGTAATGAAATGGAATATCAAAAACTCAAAAAAAGACGATTCTAGTAAGGTCTTTTGAACAAATGATGAATATAAGAGAATTAAGCAGTCAAAAGCTGAATCTGAACAAAAAGGAGAACACATGGACGTAGGGAATTAAGTAAAGCAAAAGATAAAACAGAAAAAATAGGCATGAGAAGAACAATAAACATTCTGATAAAATAAATTCGAGTTGAAGAATGCAAATGAACACTGAAAGTGGTTGATGAAGACGACATAAAAGAAGAAGGTGAAAATCAAATATACTGATAAAGAAAAGTACAAAAGAAACCTTAAACTAAGAGCATTGAAAGAAACAAAAGAAAGAAGAGGAAAGAAAAGCTAATAGGGCGGATGAAAATAAAAAAGGAAAAGGAAGAAGTGCTAAGCTAGAGGCTGTGAAAAAAAGAAAGAAGAGGAAGAGAAAAGCTAAGTAGAGCCTGAGAAGAAAAGAAGAAGAAAAGAAGTCGAAGCTAGAGGATGAGATAAAGGGAGAAAGAAGAACGATCAAATCTAAGCTAGAGGCGAGGAGAAAAAGAAGGAAGGCAAAGCTAAGCTAGAGGCTGAAAGAAAGAGAAGAAAAGAAGCTAATAGAGCGAAAGACAAAAAGAGAGAAGAAAAGCTACGTGAGCTGAAAAGAACAAAAGAGGAGAAAATAAGAGAGCTGAAAGAAAAGAAAGAAGAGAAGAAAAACTAAGTAGAAGCTGAAAGAAAAAGAAAGAAGAGAAAAGAAGCTAAATAGAAGCTGAGAAAAGAGAAAGAAGAGAAGAAAGCTAAGCTAGAGCTAGAAAGAAAAAGAAAGAAGAGAAGAAAGCTAAGCTAGAGGCTGAAAGAAAAAAAAGAGGAAGAGAAGCAACTAGAGGAGAGAAAAAAGAAAGAAGAGAAGAGAAAGCTAACTAGAGGCTGAAAGAAAAAGAAGAAAAGAAAGACTAGGGGAAAAAGAAAGAAGGAAGAGAAAGCTAAGCTAGAGGCTGAAAGAAAAAGAAAAGAAGAGAAGAGAAGCTAGCTAGAAGCAGAAGAAAAAAGAAGAAAAGAAGAAAAAGTAAGCTAGAGGCTGAAAGAAAAAGAAAGAAGAGAAGAGAAAGCTAAAGAGAAGGCGAGAAAAGAAAAGAAAGAGAAGAGAGAAAGCTAGCTAGAGTGAAGAAAAAGAAGAAGTAAGAGCAAGAGAAAGCTAAGCTAAGGCTGAAAGAAAAAGAAAGAAGAGGAAGAGAAAAGCTAAGCTAGAGGCTGAAAAAAAAAAGAAGAGAAGAGAAACTAAGCTAGAGCTGAAAGGAAAAAGAAAGAAGAGAAGAGAAAGCTAAGCTAGAGGCGAGAAAAAGAGAAAGAAGAAGAAGAAAGCTAAGCTAGAGGCTGAAAGAAAAAGAAAAAGAGAGAAAAGTAAGCTAGAGGCTGAAAGAAAAGAAAGAGGAAGAGAAGCTAAGCTAGAGGCGAAAAAAGAAGAAAGAAGAAGAAGAAAAGCTAAGCTAGAGGCTGAAAGAAAAAAGAAAGAAGAGAAGAGAAAGCTAAACTAGAGGCTGAAAGGAAAAAGAAAGAAGAGGAAGAAAAGCTAACTAGAGGCTGAAAAAAAAGAAAAGAGGAAGAGAAAGCTAAGCTAGAGGCTGAAAGAAAAGAAAGAAGAGGAAGAGAAAGCTAAGCTAGAGGCGAGAAAAAGAAGAAAGAAGAGGAAGAGAAAGCTAAGCTAGAGGCTGAAAGAAAAAGAAAGAAGAGGAAGAGAAGCTAAGCTAGAGCAGAGAAAAAAAAGAAAGAAGAAGAAGAGAAAGCTAAGCTAGAAGCTAGAGGCTGAAAGAAAAAAGAAAGAAGAGGAAGAAAAGCTAAGCTAGAGCTGAGAAAAAGAAGAAGAGGAAGAAAAAAGCTAAGCTAGAGGCTGAAAAAAAAAAGAAAGAAGAGGAAGAGAAAGCTAAGCTAGAGGCTGAAAAAAAAGAAAGAAGAAGGAAGAGAAAGCTAAGCTAGAGGCGAAGAAAAAGAAAAGAAGAAGAGAAAGCTAAGCTAGAGGCTGAAAGAAAAGAAGAAAGAAGAGAAGAGAAAGCTAAAGCTAGAGGCTAAGAGAAAAAGAAAGAAGAAGGAAGAGAAAGCTAAGCTAGAGGCGAGAAAGGAAGAAGAAAGAAGAGAAGAAGAAAGCTAAGCTAGAGGCAGAGAAAAAAAGAAAGAAGAGGAAGAGAAAGCTAAGCTAGAGGCTGAAAGGAAAAAAAAGAAGAAGAAGAGAAAGCTAAGCTAGAGGCTGAAAGGAAAAAGAAAGAAGAGGAAGAGAAAGCTAAGCTAGAGGCAGAGAAAAAGAAGAAAGAAGAAGAAGAGAAAGCTAAGCTAGAGGCTGAAAGAAAAAGAAAGAAGAGGAAGAGAAAGCTAAGCTAGAGCTGAAAGAAAAAAAAGAAGAAGAAGAAGAGAAAGCTAAGCTAGAGGCAGAGAAAAAGAAAGAAGAGGAAGAGAAAGCTAAGCTAGAGGCTAGAAAAAGAAAGAAGAAAAGAGAGAGGAAGAGAAGAAAGCTAAGCTAGAGGCTGAAAGGAAAAAGAAAGAAGAGGAAGAGAAAGCTAAGCTAGAGGCAGAGAAAAAGAAGAAAGAAGAAGAAGAGAAAGCTAAGCTAGAGGCTGAAAGGAAAAAGAAAGAAGAAGAAGAGAAAGCTAAGCTAGAGGCTGAAAAGAAAAAGAAAGAAGAGGAAGAGAAAGCTAAGCTAGAGGCAGAGAAAAAGAAGAAAGAAGAAGAAGAGAAAGCTAAGCTAGAGGCTGAAAAGAAAAAGAAAGAAGAAGAAGAAGGGAAGGCTAAAGTAGAAGCAGAGAAAAAGAAGAAAGAAGAGGAAGAAAAAGCTAAGCTAGAGGCTGAAAGGAAAAAGAAAGAAGAGGAAGAAAAAGCTAAGCTAGAGGCTGAAAGGAAAAAGAAAGAAGAGGAAGAGAAAGCTAAGCTAGAGGCAGAGAAAAAGAAGAAAGAAGAGGAAGAAAAAGCTAAGCTAGAGGCAGAAAGAAAAAAGAAAGAAGAGGAAGATAATGATAAAGAAAGATCCAAGCTAGAGGTTGAAAGGAAAAAGAAAGAAGAGGAAGAGAAAACTAAGCTAGAGGCTGAGAAGAAGAAGAATGAAGAAGAAGAGAAATCTAAGCTAGAGGCTGAAAGGAAAAAGGAAGAAGAGGAACAGAAGACTAAACTAGAGGCTGAGAAAAAGAAGCAAGAAGAGGAACAAAAAGCTAAGGTAGAGGCTGAAAGAAAAAAGAAAAAAGAGGAAGAAACGACTAAACTAGAGGTTGAAAGGAAGAAGAAAGGAGAGGAAGAAAAATCTAAGCTAGAGACTGAAAAGAAAAAGAAAGAAGAGGAAGAGAAGGAAAAGCTAGAGGCTGAAAGAAAAAAGAAAGAAGAGGAAAAGGTACAGAAGACAATTCGAGGAGAAGAAAAAAAGCCAAAGCTAGGAGTAGAAAAAGTAGATGAGAAATTGGAAAAAACAAATTTTGAGGAAACATTATGTCTGCAAGAGTCCAAGGAAATACTTTCCAAAATCGAAAAAGATCAGGATAAATACGAATTGAACAATTCTCTAGAAAATAAATCACAAGGAGATAAAGTCGAAAATATAAATCTACTACAAGACAAAAAAGCCAGAAGTGGATCAACTGATAAAAAGGTGAATGACACGATTATATGGAAGAGCTCGATAAAGACAGACACAAAACTGACGGAAAGTAATGATCTTGATGATGTTGAGAAAACACGCTTGCTAGATAAAAATGATGCTTTAAGAGAGGTTGCACAATGCTGCGAAGACAAACCTGTAGAAATGAAAACCTTCGCGGAAAATTACGAGGACAAAAATAGACACGCACAATTTCTACCCAAGGACTTCAAAGTAGAAAAAGAATACTCAAGGGATCGTGGAGATAAGTTATCACATCCATACATTAAACAGGCCACCAAAGACTTGACAATCAGGAACCAAATGATTGATGATGCTCTATTTGACGTAAGTTTTTCATTCTATTTTTGTACTTATCAACCTAACCTAACCTAACATTATAGGTCGTCCGTTATGTTTAGATGTTTTGAGGGGAAAATAAGTGACAAGATAATTATTTCCTGGCTATTTCTCCTTTTCTATCATGTTTCAAGACATATATGTACATTTGTACACACAAGTGTGTTCTAGAATCAGGTCATATCTAATGTAATTACTAATTACCAATTAATGTATAATACATTCCATATAATTGAAAAACAAGAATTTGACAAAATGTGATTGAATTCGTTCAATGGTTTTTTTAATGTCTGTTTTTGTGAGCATACTGAATTCACAAGTATTCGACCCCGAGGCATTTATCCAGTCTTCAGTAGGATTGAGCGTACTTACTAATGAGCGTACCAATATTTTATATTTTACTAGCCGTTTGCCCGTGCTTTGCAACGGGACTAAATTTCAAATTTACTAAGGCATGGCCGTACTGCTGGACAGCAATGCCTTTTTGAACTTTTTATAATTTTTCTGGACAAAACGATAATGGTTTTGGGGGGGTCAATTCTGAGACATTTTTCGCTATCTCTTACCGTTTTGGCTATACAACTCCGGACAAACAAACAAACATAGGTAGTGTCTCTGTGTGGGGGGCAAGATAGAGCAGGGCTATCGCCATATGTTGGGGTGTTAGAATCACGTAACGCGAAAAACTTGGTCGCGACGCCTTGCTTCGGTAGCAATAAGAGCATAAATAACAATAAGGGCGGATGATTAAAAACACTGCAAGTTAAATTAGTAACAACTAAAGAGAGTAGAGTTTATTGATAAAAGCACAATTAATTTACACGTGAAACTTATATGAAATTATACAAGTTGTAAGTTATGAGTTATTAAAGTGGACTGTATGATTTAGATGATGAAAAGGTCTGAGCTATGCCAAGCAACAATTATCACCGAAGAAGTATCTTGGTGATTTAAACTGTATAGCACTTTAGGCAGTCAGAAACTCAAGTATCAACTGGTTCCTGTTCGCGAGAGTAATTAAAAACACAGAATGAAAACTTGAGGGAAAAAGAACTGGTAAACAAAATAACACTTTGTACCAAAAGCCGAGTTGACAGTTAATGCACAACCGGGGAGCAACTGCTGGTGAGTTGGAGTTAGTTTTACAACTGCGAGTGAGTTGGAGTGTAAAGCACAACTACGAGTGACTTGACGACTAGTTGGTGACTTCACAGTTTGTTAGTGACTTTACGACTTGTTAGTGACTGCACTACTTGTTTGTGGCTTTACAACTTATTAGTGACTGCACTACTTGTTTGTGGCTTTACAACTGACTTGAGATTTGAACTCAAGTCCTTTAAGAAGATTTCTTCCGAAGGGGAAATCGGCAGAAGTTTGTTCCGACCTTTAAACCATAATCGGTAAAACCAATCAGAGTCAAGGAGGAGGTCCCAAAGGTTTAAATCTTGGGATTTCCCATGAGGGGAAGTTAAGAGGAAAAATTGACTAAATATATGGTCCGTCCCTGATATTCCATGATCGAGACGGTATGTCTAAATCGATTAGGTAAGATTCTTAAAACAATGAAAAATAGTAACTGTAATAGGTTATGAGGAAAAAATATGATTTATGAGGGTATGTCACCCAATGAACAATATTAGAGGCATTCATTCTCTGTCACATACCAAGAAAAAGATTACAAGTAATAAATGTAAAATACCTACAAAAAGGATGTCGGAAATCGGTAATAAATGAATGGGCTATCATAAAAATATAGAAAGCGATATTAGATCCTTAAGACAAAGGACTTTTGCGAGGAAAGATCACAAGAAATATTACGTTAGGTAATATCTATTCTTGGAAAATCAAATGAGTCTCGTGAGATATTATGTTTGGGAAAAAACCCAAATTGTGTTCGGTTGAAAGACTGAACATGCCGGCCCCCGTTGGAAAACTTTAGTTTCCAACAGAATACCTTAGATAAATTTAATGAAAAGTATGCGACATTATAGAATTTTATGTATGGACAGTTGAACATACATAATAATATCAAGCCATGTTTTGGCTTTAAAGATGTGCAATTTTGTTAATGGCAAAATGACATTTTTAAGAAAGCATTACAATATAAGAATGTAATCAATAAAGTTAGGTAAAAGGCAAATGTAAAATAAAAATAGTACGTAAATAGTACAAGTACAAAATAAAATAGCATACAATAAAATAAATATAAATGTGTAAAATGGACAATGGTAGTAAAACATTAAAAATAATATTAATAGCTAAGAATAATAAAGGGTTACTGTATTGGTAATGGATATAACCATTGAACGCACTGTTTGAAAGTGCCTGTAGCGGCTTTAACAGTAGCAACTCGGACGTTGTCGTTTTTGCCAGCATGGACGCTTACGTCCGATCGCCCCTTTGCCAGCGGTTCCGACGATTTATTGAAACGCCTGAAACATCCCTTTCAGGTTGTGCCTGTAACGCGTCACCTATCAAGAAATGTCCAGGATTTAAGAAAGAGGGTTCAGAAAGATCCTTAGATATATGAGTTAAAGGACGTGAATTGAGTGGATTAAAATTGAATGTGTTCGATTCACGCAAAGAAACATTTTTGGGTTTTGATTCAACCAGACTGGCATGGAAATTATTTTTAATAGTAGGTCTCTTTGAAGAAGAGTGAAGAGGACCTGATATAATCCAGCCGAGCCTGGTTTTAGTAAGAATGGGCAAAGATGGGCCCAGTTTCTTCTGCCCAATACACAAGAGAGAGAAGAATAATTCTGAGCCTATGATAAGATCAATAGGACCAGACATGTAGAAGTTTGGATCAGCTAGATTTATGGAGTTAGGGATATTGAGTCTAGAAATGTCAATATTTTCACTTGGCAAGTTTTGAGTTAACTTGGCCAAGATGATAAAGTCAAGTGACTGTTTGTAAGCATAGTCACTTGAATGAATGGTGTGAGTAATGAAATGAGTGGAGGCGAGTTTTGCCCCACCAATACCAGCAAGTGTTGTATTGGATTTTTTCCCTTTCAACTTAAGCAGTTGACATGCATTCTGGGAAATGAAGTTAGATTGTGAGCCGTTATCTAACAAGGCTCTGAGTTTGTGTGGATTACCATTGCGGTCGTGCATAGTGACGACAGCTGTGGCTAGTAAAACCGTTTTAGTCTGACGATTAGACGTATTTTGAGAGCAAGAACTCACGAGAACGTTTTGAAAGCTCTGTGAGGCGGTAGAGAAATTACGCGTGAGATTAACTGCTTGCGCTTTCTCGCGGTCAGTGCCTTGTGAGGTACAAGGACCATTGTTCACGGGTGTGATTGGAGCTGACCGGGGTAGTTCATCTTGATATTGATGAAGTAGTGTGTGGTGCTTCTTCTTACATTTAGAGCAAGAATACCTAGACTTGCAGTCAGGTTTAATGTGTGAAGGAGACAGACAGTTTATACAGAGGTGAAAGTTTTTAACTTGATAAATTCTGTCTTTCACTGAGAGTGACTTAAATTTATCACATGAATGTAAAAAGTGATTTGACAGACAGAAAGGACAGCTAGGACTAGAGTTAGGAGCTGGACACTTCTTAATAGAGGACGCTAGGCACATACCTTTATTTGGTCCTTGGAGATTGCTCCTTCCAGAACTGCCGCTAACTGTTTGCCCTGGACGATTCTCTGAAGTGAACTGCATCGCCTCTTGAACTCGAGAGTGTTTCAGCAGGAACTCCAGGAATTGCGCCAGGGTGGGAAGCTCGTCTTGGAGATGGTGAATTGTAAGTTCCCATTCCTTGAGCAAGTGGTTGTTGAGCTTCTGCTTGACGACATGGATCAGAATGATGTCGCCGCAGCCAGAGGACGGGTCTAGATCGAGCGCAGCTAAGGCCTTGAGGTTTTTCTGAACCTCGTTGTACAGATGTGATAGGGCCTTACCGCTGTCGAACTTGGGGAGAGCAGGAATGCTGAAGACGGCATTGAGATGAGTCTCCACTATGCGTCTTCGGTTTTGGTACTGCTGCACTAGAAGATCCCAAGCGACCTTATAATTGTCTTCTGAGATGGAAGTAGCTGAAATTACCTCGGCAGCTTGTCCCTTGAGGCACGACCGGAGGTAATGAAGCTTCTGAACTGCAGTGAGTGAAGAGTTCTCATGCACCAGCGACTGGAAGGTGTTGTGAAAATCAGTGAACTGGCCATGAGAGCCATTGAACGTAGGGAGTTCAATTTGTGGAAGTTTTATTTGTGGTAGAGCTGCCACACTGGAGTTTTGAGATGAAGGCGACAGAGAAGGTTCTGGAGAAGAAGATTTTCGCCGCTCAATTTCTTTGGAAGATTTATGGATCAATCCAAGCACCTGGGAGGTTAAGGTGTCCGCTTCTGACTCGTACTTATCGAAATCAGATTTGTCTTGATGGTCATCATCGCATGTGATGTCCAAAATATTACTTGTCAGAGATTTTAATTGATCTGCAAGTAATATTAGGTCTTGGCGCATTGTTTCAAGTATTTCCAGTTCTGCTTCATCTGGTGATTCAATATAGTGCTTTGAGGGAGTCACTAATTTAGTTATTTTTAAGAGGTCACGTTTGACCATGGCTTTTGTAGGAGCCATTTTTAATTTTAGTTAGAGAATGATTTAAACAAAAAACACGAGAAAAATGAGAGTTAGTTGTGGCCGTGTGATAGACCAATGTTAAATACAAAATGTGATAAAAAATAGTTAAATGTCAATGGTTATTATAATTTTTATACACTTATAGGCAAAGTTAGGCAAAAGTTTATCCGGCCCGAAGGACCAATGTCTCTGTGTGGGGGGCAAGATAGAGCAGGGCTATCGCCATATGTTGGGGTGTTAGAATCACGTAACGCGAAAAACTTGGTCGCGACGCCTTGCTTCGGTAGCAATAAGAGCATAAATAACAATAAGGGCGGATGATTAAAAACACTGCAAGTTATATTAGTAACAACTAAAGAGAGTAGAGTTTATTGATAAAAGCACAATTAATTTACACGTGAAACTTATATGAAATTATACAAGTTGTAAGTTATGAGTTATTAAAGTGGACTGTATGATTTAGATGATGAAAAGGTCTGAGCTATGCCAAGCAACAATTATCACCGAAGAAGTATCTTGGTGATTTAAACTGTATAGCACTTTAGGCAGTCAGAAACTCAAGTATCAACTGGTTCCTGTTCGCGAGAGAACTTAGAGTAATTAAAAACACAGAATGAAAACTTGAGGGAAAAAGAACTGGTAAACAAAATAACACTTTGTACCAAAAGCCGAGTTGACAGTTAATGCACAACCGGGGAGCAACTGCTGGTGAGTTGGAGTTAGTTTTACAACTGCGAGTGAGTTGGAGTGTAAAGCACAACTACGAGTGACTTGACGACTAGTTGGTGACTTCACAGTTTGTTAGTGACTTTACGACTTGTTAGTGACTGCACTACTTGTTTGTGGCTTTACAACTTATTAGTGACTGCACTACTTGTTTGTGGCTTTACAACTGACTTGAGATTTGAACTCAAGTCCTTTAAGAAGATTTCTTCCGAAGGGGAAATCGGCAGAAGTTTGTTCCGACCTTTAAACCATAATCGGTAAAACCAATCAGAGTCAAGGAGGAGGTCCCAAAGGTTTAAATCTTGGGATTTCCCATGAGGGGAAGTTAAGAGGAAAAATTGACTAAATATATGGTCCGTCCCTGATATTCCATGATCGAGACGGTATGTCTAAATCGATTAGGTAAGATTCTTAAAACAATGAAAAATAGTAACTGTAATAGGTTATGAGGAAAAAATATGATTTATGAGGGTATGTCACCCAATGAACAATATTAGAGGCATTCATTCTCTGTCACATACCAAGAAAAAGATTACAAGTAATAAATGTAAAATACCTACAAAAAGGATGTCGGAAATCGGTAATAAATGAATGGGCTATCATAAAAATATAGAAAGCGATATTAGATCCTTAAGACAAAGGACTTTTGCGAGGAAAGATCACAAGAAATATTACGTTAGGTAATATCTATTCTTGGAAAATCAAATGAGTCTCGTGAGATATTATGTTTGGGAAAAAACCCAAATTGTGTTCGGTTGAAAGACTGAACAGGTAGGTAGTCCTTTTTTCTGTTTTATATATAGAGATTTCATGCTAAAGACAACAACAAATAAATCTCCAAACCATCCCGTATGATAATTTAATCAATATATTTGTTATGATTTTAAAAACTTATAAAAAAGTTAATATTGCACGTTTAAAAAAATCTCAAGTACCTTCATTATTATTATTTACAGTCCAAACCGAAATTTTCTCAAAAGTTGTTCGACAAATCTGGAACTCAAGGACATACAATATGTCTGTCATGCTCCATTTTGTACACGAAGGATTCGGTGAAATACGCCCCCTACTATGCCCCTGACTTGGTTGAATGGCACAAAGATGGTCAGAACTTGAAAACTGTTGCCGATAGTAAAAGGTATGTTAAGTGAAATCTCATAATGATCATCAAATAAATGGATAAAAGCTAACCATTGTTTTTTTATTGGCTATTTAAATGTTATTAAGATTATTAAAAACAAAATCGGTATATGTTATCGACAACACTCTTTTGTTATCTTTCACATTCTTTCAGAAGAAGTTAGTAAGGTCGAATTAGGGTAATTTAATATTGTATTGTAATGTAAATTGTAATGTACATATATTTAATATAATTCGCATGATTTTATCACAGGTACCGCTCATTTTTCTGTGACAATATATCAACTTTGGAAATCCAAGACTGCAAGTTAGTAGATTCTGGACAGTACACATGTCTTGCCCGGAACAAATATGGAAGCAGTTCAACTTCTTGCATGGTGAAAGTTTACGCTAATCTAGAACCAACACCCATGGGACCCGTCTTCAGTAAAATCATTAAAGGTAGGTAAATGAGAACTTACTTATGCAGCGATGCTTCAGAATTCAATTGATTGATTTTTTTTTTTTCTTTTCTTATCAATAAATAAACATTGTAGTGGAAATAGTTATAACAGGGAAAAATTACAAAATATGTATAATGGAATAGATGAAGAACATCACATTGGAAATTACCCTTGATCACGGATTGTGAAATAAAACGGAAACAAAAACTTACAGACGAATAGTATTTAATAATCTACAAGTGAAGCGTTGTTCGACTTAAAAAATGCAAAAAAATTATACAGGTTTATTTTGAATGTAGAGTATCTTTTTTATGGTACCTATACTGCAAAACTCAAGACTATCTTTGTGTTATGTTTTATAAACTGGATATTTCATCTTACACGATTAAATTTCATTTTGACCTCAGAACAAGATTCAGCCAAATGTGAGACCAATTAGGTACAATCATGTCTAGAAGTATACATATATGTTTTCATATAACGTATCAACAAATGGGCACGTACTGTTTATTTAGAAAACATTACAGAACTGGCAAAAAAAAACATTTTCTTTACAGAAAATTACAAATTCGTGGATGATGAGCTCACATTGGAATGCAGAGTCAAGTGTGTCCCTCCCGCCAAGATCACTTGGCTAAAGGACAATGTGCCCATTCGACCTATCAACCGATATTACCAGACAGAGCTAGCGGATGGGACGTGCAGACTGACCATCTGCTCGCCTGATGGGGATGTGGACAATGGGAAGTACACCTGCCGAGCCGAGCACGATGTGTGGACGGAACACAGCTACTACTTCCTCAACTTCCAAGGTAAGACATTGTCAATATAGCCATCTTTGAAGATCGAACTTACAGAGTCTAGCTGGAGGACGTTAAACAGGAAGAAGACCAGTGTCTCGCTAGAGGACTATAAACAGAGAACAGACTAGCCAACCCTAACAAGCCAGGCTAGCTTGCAGTTTCCTAAGGGTTTAAAGGCTTATAAAGAAAAGTCCAAGTCCTCATGATGGTTGATCCCACATAGAAATATGTGGTTCAGGACGAGCCAACTTTGAAATAAAGTTGACTGGAGACCATCACTCAGCTGTAGCCAAGCTGGCTACAACAACAACAAAAACAACATCGAACTTACAATACATTGTCTGATTGGCTGGTCTGCCTGTCTGACAATACCTGCAAAAACTGACCAACTCACATCAATGTGTGAGACTTTATTTGGACTGTAAAATTCTCTGTCCCATTCTTACAGGATAAACAGAGTATTTGATTGTATTTTAATTTACCTTTACTCTACTTTCAAAATTCGAATTTCTCTCCAAGTCAGAAGCATTCACAAGGTGTGAAGATTAGAATGTCTATAATCCACCCTCTATTAATTCATGTTATGTTTAATCAAATTTCTTTCTTATTATCTCTACGAGTATGATAGCGTAAAAATTCAAACTGAGATAGATTTGCAGACCATTATTTCCTATCACAGAATGTGAAGATGTATTGTTCTTTAATAAACTTTCAGGCAGGGACTATCACACGATGGGCAAAGTCGGACGAAGGTCTCACTCGTCAGGATCCCTGGCAGTGGTGGAGAAGCACATGTGGCATCCTCAGAAGCCGTCCATACTGCGAGGTCTCTTGGATGACGTGGTGCCTTCCGGGGGGACTCTTGCCCTGCATGTGCAAGTGCAAGGTGAGACGAGTGACCTCAGTGTCTACTTTGTTTAGGCAATTTATTTATTTACACTTTATTTTTTACAAAACAATCATCAACACATTTTAAAAACAATAAATTAAAAGAAAACTTAGAAGTATGTGCAAAAAAATAAAATAAAGATCAATATTAATTTTTAATTACAATTGTTTTGTTATCCTGGGCGAAGTTAATGCCTTAGGCATTCTCTGCAACTTAACCTGGGCTCAGCAATGGGCATGAGCCTGAAGATAGACACAACAAGTCTTGAGCGTTTCAAATTCTAGCAAGATGTAAGTTATAGTGCAATTATTTTTGTGATCTACAAAAGAATATGTGACCATGCATTTGTACAAGGTAAGACAGATAGGTGGTAAAACAGGATAAGATGAGATGATGACAACTGGAATTTTCAAATTCAATAATAATTTACCTTTCCTCAGAATGTTTATGCTACACAAAGAGGTTCCACTAGATGAAGAGATTAATGTTGCCTTGAATAATCCGTTGAGCATTGCTGCAATCTCGTTGTGTTTACTTTCGAATTTCGTTTCATTCCAGGATTTGTCAAGCCAGAAGTCATCTGGTTGCGCGGCAACACCCCTCTGCCCAAATCATCGTCCAGGTTCAAATATATTGAAGACTCTAACAATCTCCACACCCTCATCTTGTCGGGAGTCACTACGGAGGAATCTGGCAAGTACACTTGCAGGTAAGCAGTTTGTGGGTCGAATTCTTGATGTGAATTTGAGAATAGATATTACTAGTCTGGCTGGGGGACGTTAAACAGGGAGTAGACCAGTGTCCCGCTAGAGGACTATAAACAGATAACAGACTAGCCAACCCTTACAAGCCAGGCTAGCTTGCAGTTTCCTAAGGGTTTAATGGCTTATAAAGAAAAGTCCAAGTCCTCATGATGGTTGATCGCACATAGAAATATGTGGTTCAGGACGAGCCAACTTTGAAATAAAGTTGGCTGGAGACCATCACTCACCCCTCCAGCTGTAGTCAAGC
This sequence comes from Bactericera cockerelli, assembly GCA_024516035.1. NCBI lineage: Eukaryota > Metazoa > Arthropoda > Insecta > Hemiptera > Triozidae > Bactericera > Bactericera cockerelli. The sequence continues at coordinate 33,483,630 of CM044959.1, forward strand.
TGGCTACAACAACAACAACAGAATAGATATTGTCCGGATTTTCTTTTGTAATTTTGAAAATTGACGCAATCATTGTAATACCTAATTTGATTTGTAAACTTTCGGTTGATTTTTCTTCCTAGGGTGTCCAATGAGTTTGGCTACTCGGAGACCTTTGCCAGAGTGGATGTGATCACTGTGAGCAGTGGTGGCGCCAAGTACGAGAAGCCGGCCATGTTCCTGACCCGACCTGACACCATGATGAGTGTGGGTCTGGGGAGGACGTCTCCTTCTCATTCCGCCTCGCAGGATCTCCTAAACCGAAAGGTAAATTCGGCGAAATGTTTGATTGACACCTATCTATTTGTATTTTTTGTGTTCACAGTGCTGAAAGTAGTTTTGTAAGACGAAATTTCAGATGACAATTCAAGATTAATTTTGGAGTGTTTTTAGTCGTTTTAAAAGAAAAGAAATATGGAAGAAGAAGCAGAATAAGAATGAAACAAATGAGCCATTATATTTTTGATCTGTGTGATCATCTTCTTCTTCTTTCACTGTGCCTTTTCTCAAACCTACTTGAGGTCGGCATTGGTCGTCCTCTTCCTCATTGTTGAGGTTGTTTGGTTCTAGCACTCCTTCTTCCACATTTTAAAAATAGATGGTCTTCCTAACGCCAACCCTGTTATGGGAATCAACGATTTGTGTTATTGTCTTTTGGCCTAACATGGCTGGTACCGCATCTGTTTAACTTCCCCCCGCGATACTAAAATACGTGATGATCTCTGAAGAATAATGCCCTTGTATTTTACTTTTAATTATGTGGCACTGCAAAATAATAGCATGTAGTAATTGTTTTTTAAAAATTTATTCTGTAATTTTAGAATTATGTTTAACTAACCTGCATCCCAACCTCTATTGTAAACTCTTATTGAGAAATACAATTATATTTTTATTCTATTCTTATTTCCAATTCTTCATACTTCCAGTGACCTGGATGAAAGGGATTCGCGACATCACCACCAGCTCCAGAACCATGACCGAGACAGTCAACGACTATGTGCGACTCACGCTGAAGCGAGCAACAGATGACGACAACGGAACGTACTTCATTGTAGCACGCAACATCTACGGGTCGGATCGCGCCTTTGTGACGGTCCGCGTAAGTCGCTTTCTGCACATTGACTATCCTGACCTGAAGTGAACGGACAATCCTTTTTGCCATCTGTAAAGTCTGGCTGGAGGACTATAAACAGGGAGGAGACCAGCAGTCTGGCTGGGGGACTATAAACAGGGAGTAGACCAGCAGTCTGGCTGGGGGACTACAAACAGAGAGGAGACCAGCAGTTGGCTGGGGGACTATAAACAGGGAGTAGACCAGCATTGGCTTGGTCCTGGGGGCCCTTGTCAATTATTAGCCTCCTTGTAAAGACAGTGGTAGAAGTGCTGAGTCATTCCTCCACTGTCTGGCTACCATCGTTCACGATGACGCCACCCTATGATGATGATGATGATGAAAGGCGAAAATAATGCTTCTTTTTCAAATCCGAATTTGTTTACAATTTTTATACGGTAAATATTGAAATAACATAAAGATATTAAACGAAGCCTGATGAATGGTAGGGTTGTGATCAATTGATCATGCCTGTCGCAATGGCCTTCTTTATCATATTTTAGTAAGAAAATTGAATCGAGTTTTTAAAAAGTAATGCTTTTAATACTTGAACAGGTAAATATCAATCAGTTTAATATGTAAACTGGTAAAACAACTCTTTCTACCTGATATTATTTGTAGGCTTAAGACTTTTTTGTTAACTATCTCGAAGTTATTGCTTTCTACATAACCCATCTTATAAATGATGCTTCAAGTTTGCCTGTAGATCGAGAGAAAATTTACGTAGAATTTCTTGTAATGTAATTTATCAAAAAAATAATCACACTGCAATTTATCTTGAATTTTCGGAATTTATAAATTCCTTTATCTTGAAAATCATTTTAATTTTATTTTTCTTATAAAAGATTCTCTCTCGTTTGATGGATTTCTAACTTTTTTTTACCACTTTTGTCAATAATTTTTGAAGTAGTTCTTTGTTTATACTGATAGTGTGTGTTATCTCTAGTTAGTTATTTGTATGATAGTATTATGATTTGAAATACAACATTTATTTATTCTTTTTAACCTAAGCCTTTTTACTCTATTCTACGCTTTCTCTTTCTCACGAGTGAAGTTACTTACCTACATATGTTGATAAGTTTATTTTATATAAGAAGGTATGCCGACATGAGAGTGTAATTAAAACTGGTCTTTTCTAGTGGTGAAGATATGTCAAAAGTAGGTGACTCTCTAATTTTTTATAGTAATCAACCTTGAAACCACGTGAATATTCTTCCAAAGAAATATAAATATGTAAACAGGAGTAGAAATATAGAGATAGAATATCCTAATTGTTTTCTATTTTCTTGTAGATCCGTCAGAGAGCTCGATCTATGCATGCTTTATCTTTCTACAAGCCTGAAATATCCAGCATTTACCAAGGAATCCATGACAATTTTAAGGAACAGTTTAACCAGAAAGGTTTGCAATTTCTCTAAAGATAACATTTTACCTACTTGGTTATTTATTTAATTTTCTAATGCCTACTTATTGACTAATGCTTATTTTGTTATAACTGACGTATAAAAATGAAATGTGTGAAGAAGATTTTCTTTTAACGTCACAAACCTATTATTAATAATTAACACGTTTTATTAAAACAATATATACGATATTTTGAACTGGAAATTGTTCGAAAAGAATTTTCGGTTTCTTATTAATACCTACCTTTCTAAATTTGAGAAGGAATCTGTATGAAAATTCCAGTTTTAGTCATCGTCAAGCTACGTTTAATGTTACTGCAGTTATCATCTGGGCTTTGCTTTTCACAAGTATAAATAAATAGGGAACTATGAATGCTAAGGTAAAGACAAGGAGAAGGAGAAAGAGAGAAATAGAGAGAGAGAGAGGAGAAAATTAGAAAAGTAGACTTCAAGTCCAAGTAGAACAACGTCCTCATGTAATGGGTCATTGGGATTAATTAGCAACATTTATTCAAGATATCATTCCTAGTGGCGAGGGTGTCTTCAATTTGATAAGATAATACGCAACATGAAACACAACATAGTGATATTCCACCAGATATTTCACTGCACAATCTCAAAGACACAAAACTTCATCTCCCTCCATCGTGTTATTTTTAGACATAGTTCTTATGATATTTTTTACGAAAATTATTTGTGTTGGTTGGGTCACACATTCTACGAGAACAATATTAATTTGATTTTCATTTCGGAACAAAATACTTCGTAGGTCTCTTTCAGTGTGGGTGACCGTGCATTCAAATATCTTGATGGTGGAAAAAAAATCTGCTGTGTTTTTATTCCAAGTATCATTTTAGTCTTGAATAATCATTTAGGATATTTTGATTGTTATTAGTACATTGAGGAAGTTTTTATCTGATGATTAAAAATACATTGAGGGGGTGTCAACGTCTTTTTTTCTTTCTTTTTTTGGGAATTCGTTTCAACTTTTGTTTATAAACACTGTCGTCATCTTTGACTCATAATATCTGCTTAATCTTTTCTTTCTTCTGCTGATTTTCTTCTACCTATTTTATCTTATTCCATTTTTTTCATAATTATATTAATCGCGTTGTTTTTTGTAACCTATGTGCCTAGCTATTTCTAATTGCTTATAATCGTATTTTGAGTTTATTTGTAATTTCCTGTAAAATTCATACACAATAACTAAAAGTACTAGTCGTAACATTCTTATTTATTAGTTATAGTTAATCATAACATTCTTATTTATTAACTATAGTTAATCAAATATTACCTGAACCAGGGTCTCTAGGAAAGTTCAATCAATAAATCTTGCTTTGAACCTCGGTGTGTTGAATTCTGAAAAGTAACTTCTGTTTGAAGTTTATTCTAAAAATTATCTTCTCCCCTCTACAAATAATCAAACTACAAATAATTCAAACTTACACAAATATTTAGGTAGAAGGACATAACACATCTCAAAATTAGGACCTGTGGCTACTAAAGTCATAGATAATGAAAAACAAAGAACAGAATCAAGACGATGGGCTTCAGAAAATCAAGGACTCCTGGACCAATAGGGAGTGGACATCGGATTATGTGGAGGATTTTCTCAACGATCTAACGGCGTTCCCAGGTAAGAATCTTACTGTGGATGAAAATACTTATCTCAAAAAGTCCCTTTCTTACATCTACGAATCATACCCAGTAAAATCAATATCATCACTGATTGATGACAGGCTATGTGACAAACATTGGTGCTGTAGTTCTTCTCGAAAAGTAAGTTTCCATACTTGTGTTAATCACAATCCTGTCACAAGTTGTGACTCAAAACTACTCAAAGTCCCCTTTACTAAATATATGCCACACTTGGGATTCGAACCATCGATCTCAAGGTTACAAGTCACTGTCTTATATTCGATCGAAGTACTAAGGTTGGTTCTCGAACAGTATTAGCACCTTGCTATTATGGTTCTTATTAATCAAAATTTAATGAGCTCTCCCTGTCTCCTTCAGATGTTCCGGAGCAGATCCCTGAGCCTCCCATCGTGTCAGCCAGTGGCCGCAACTGGCTGACACTCACCTGGCCCAAGCCGCAGAGCGACATACTGGCGCCAGTGCTGGCCTACAAGGTGGAGGCATGGAGGCTGGGGCCTGACGGTGGAGGCTTCTGGAATGAGGTGAGTCCTGCTGGATGGTAAGGCAGAATCTGTGTAGCGAGCATCGAATATTGCGGTCTTCGGTAATTTGTTCTTAATCTCTGAAGTTAGAAATTAACATGCAACTATTGGAAAATTTGTCAATAAACAAAATTTAGTTAACTTTGAGTCTATTGCCGGCATTCAGAACTATTCCTAGTTGATTCAATACGCCTTAAACATCACAGTGATTTGTTTTTAGTGGTTCAGCCAAACGATTTGTATGATTTCAAAGAACTCCAATTGATTTTCTTTCACTGAAGAATCTCTACATTAGTTTAGTTTATTAAACTCTTTATAATGAAGAGATTTAATGTGCAGAATCAAGTAAATTGGGAATTTCCATTTCAGTTGGGCATTTCTGCGACGAACAATTTTGACGCTTTCAACCTGACTCCTGGCTGCCAGTACAGGTTCCGGGTGACTCCCAGGAACCGCTACGGGTGGGGGGAGGCGACTATAACCACTGACCCCGTCACTATTGGCGAACACATGGGTCTGCCGGAGTTTGCGGAGGATTTGCCTGGGCAGTTGAAAGTTCTGGTGGGGACAGATGTGACTCTGGATGGAGTGGTAAGTAATTGATGTAAATGTAGTTTCTTTGTGTTATGGTGTTTCAACGTTATTAGATAGTAAAGCATTACGAGAATTTCAAGCCCGCGACAACCATGTTTCGAGGGTCAAGCGACGCTGTCCATGCAAATGTCTGCTCATTTGTGTCTCATGAGGTTTGTTTCTCAAGTTGACTGACCCCAGCCATCTAAATTACAAACTAAAATTGTTTGTGATTTGAACCCGACTGAACTTGGTTTGTCTGCCGATTTTGGCAATGTTCAGAAAAGAAAGTTTTAACACTCCGTTGAAGGGACCCTGTTCAAAAAGGGACACTGTTTGGCTAAGAAGATAACTTGATTGCCCTTCAACCTCTTGAAAAAATCTTTTGATGTTCAATTTATTTGTAATCAATTCCTACAACAACACGTTTTTACCTTTTGCCTGACTTCAGTCAAATCATTTCTTTTCTATTTCTCCTATCAGGTACACAGTTCAACCTCACCGGATATCAAATGGCTCAAAGATGGCTCTATTCTACAAATCAACGAAAATGAGCGATTGGTGACGAAGTTTGACGCCGGGAAAGTATCGCTCACCATCAGTAATCTTCAAGTTGAGGACTCAGGACGCTACATCTGCGAGGCTATCAACAAAGTTGGCAGAGTGTCTTCCTATTCTAGACTGATGGTTGTGACGGATCCTAAGCTGATAGAGGCTGACCATGGACTGCGGAAGTAAGTGTGATGGTACTTTAAACGAGGAAAACCAAATTGAGACGAAGGGTTACTCTCTCCGCAAAAGTCAACCCTGTAGTACAGCCAAAAAGTCGTTTAATATACCAGTTCCCATCACTGAAGTTAAGGAACGTCCAGAAAGGTATGGACTTGATCAGTTATCACTCAAATCAAAAGCCTCGTCTCGTGACGTTGGCTATTTTGTGGGTCAAATCAACTTGTTTGGCTCAAAAAGGGATCCTGTTTGGCTAAGAAGATAGCTTGATTGTCCTTGAACCTCTTGATAGTCTTGATATTGTGTTCGATTCCCTCTTGGAACAAACATGTAGTGTAGTACTGTAAGTGTGGCACAATATTTATTCCTGGATCTGATAAATCTCTGTTACTTCGCCTCATTTTCCATTTAATTTGTTAGGATGGGATGAAATGGTTCCCTGTTAAATATTTTTTCAACTCTGTAAACGAAACTACATAATAAAATTTTCAATGTTGAGGTTGCCAAATAAAATGCATATACGATTTTATATTAAGTTGCAGTAATTTGATCGTGCGCTATCAAGCATTTTTCTCTGTATGGAAAAAAACTGAAGATTGCTTCATTATTTGAACAAAGAGTACCACTATCCGCTTCCAGAAAATATAATTGTATGCTATTCTATAATTACGACACGAACTTAATAAGTAGGTATTTAGGTATGTGCTAGGTATACAATAATATACTTATTCGTACCTACGCTATATTATGTAATGTAGAATAGTGTATAGCATTCTCATTAAACGGCTCATGCTAATTAGTAATATGTGAATGTGTGTAACACTTGCTTGTTGGCAAAAGAGGCCCATTACCGAAAGGAATAATCCCATTATTGTACTACTTTTAATTTCCAAATTTCATGCAAAAAAGTCGAGAGGATTTTCGGATCTTCAAGCATGGAAAAAAATTAAGCAGTTTATTTAATTACACTTTATTTTTTACATTTAAAAAAATATTAAAAAAAAAAACTTAAAAATATATACAAGAAAATTTAGAACAACATTAATTAATTTATATTTAGAATTTTTAGTTTTGTAATCCGGAGCGAAGTTAATGGCTAGGCATTTTCTGCCCCTTAACCCCGATTATTCTGTGTATACACTTAAGCAGTGTATTATTCTACATAATAAAACAGAGAAAAAAAAAACTATATTCTAGAAGTTTGAACTGATGAAAGAATGTGTGCACATATTACGTACATACATTATAGTATTCATAAGTACTTCAACTAGATATTTTTGTTTATCTGAGGATATTAGTTATGTCTTGTAGGACATAATACAATATGCATGTCCAATGTAACCTCTCGCTATCATGTCCCTCTTCTACTCCCTAGGATAACTCAAGAAGCATGCCCGATAGTGAACACAGCCCCACAGTTCACCATGCGTCTTAGAGATCGGAGGGTCCAAGTATCGTACCCTGTGCGACTCACCTGTCAGATTGTGGCGTTTCCTGTTGCCATGGTTACCTGGCACAAGGATGACATCCAGATATTCCCTGACGGTAAGAGAGGTCATTATTCTGGGGTTTTTTAAATCCGTTTGTTAAAGGAATAATAAAAGTTTTAGAAAAAAATCTTGCTGGAATTCTTTTGGCTAAACGATAAGTGTTGTCTGAAATTTTGAACGAAGGTCTGTCGAAAACTCAGCTTCTCACATAAACTTCACTTGGTCTGGGTTGAGTCAAGAATAGTCAGCATCCAGAATTACGAGGGTTCCAATCTGAGCGGTCACGCACCAAGTCCTGACCTCGCTTGGTGTATGTGACGAGAAGGGTGTATCCTCTTCGCGCCCAATGTCCTCGTAAGAGGAGATTTATTTTATAGTCCTAAGTGCCCAAGCTAAAATTTTATACTACCAAGTAGTATAAAATGTTTGTCCTCGGGTGAGGACACCGGTCACTTTGTACTACAAAACAAAAAATGGTGTTGGGCGCGGAGAGGTTATACAACGTGCCTTCGGCGCCAGCTACAATGCGACTTTCTGATATATTTTAGCGCCTCTTTATTGATTGTGCCATTCTGGTTCCATCTCCCCTCAGAGCGTCACGACTTCATCACAGATGGCAACTTCCACACGCTCGAGATCAGCCACACAGAGTTGGACGATTCCGGGGAGTACAGCGTGACTGCGAGCAACAAAGTGGGCGGGTCCATTACATGCAAAGCCAGCCTCATAGTGGACAAAGGTTGGTTGATATGGTCATAATTGATTAATGGTTTAGGTGCCAGTCTGGTGATTCAGGAAGCGCAGTGAATAGTAAAATTATCCCACCCCATAAAGATACAGTTCCAGCTATCTCAGGCCAAAAGAAAATAACACAAGGTCTTAGGAAGGACATCCAGGAGTAAAATGTGCAAGTAGAAGTGCCAGAACCAAACAAATTTATCCATCAGGAAGATATTGATCATGACCAATGTCGACGCCAAGCATGCTTGCGGAAAGGCAAAGTGAAAGAAGAAGAATACACTTTTAGATTCATTCATCCTTTGAGAAATAATTATAAAAGACTTAAGCATTAGTTTCCCTTTTAAAATAAAACCAAAATCTAGACCTAATCACAGAAGTATAAGAAAAGTCTTTTAGTTACACCTAAATTCCCTGATTAATTTGTATCTCAGTATCGCGGTACATAGCCCTGAGTTCACCATAATCTGCCGGCCTCTATACAGTGAAGGAACATGAGGAGCTCAGTTTTTGCCACGTCGAGCCCTATCCCTGGTGGGATCACTTCGTAGTATCCCTGTGTGGGGAATACTGGTAAGTATCCTGTGTGGGGTACACTTGGTAAGATCCTGTGGGAGATCACTTGGTAAAATCCCTGTGTGGGGATCATTGGTAAGTACCCTGTGTGGGATTACTTGGTAAGTATCCCTTGTGGGATCATTGGTAAGTTCCTGTGTGGATTACTGGTAAGTATCCTGTGTGGGAATTATTGGTAAGTATCCTGTGTGGGGATTACTTGGTAAGTATCCCTGTGTGGGGATCACTTGGTAGTATCCCTGTGTGGGGATACTGGTAAGTATCCCGGGTTGGGATCATTGTAATATCCTGTGTAGGATTAGGTAAGTATCCCTGTGTGGGGATTACTTTAAGTATCCTGTGTGGGATCACTTGGTGAGTACCTTTTGTGGAGATCACTAGGTAACCGTGTGGTGATCAATTGAAGTCCTGTGTGGGCATCACTTGGTAGTCCTATATGTGGATCACTTGGTAAGGAGAGCAGTTGTCAGTGAGTCAATGTAGAGGTTTGGGGGATTTGGGATTAATGATTATGAATACGATAGAACAGCATTCATGTAAATGATTCATGGCTGGAATTAGCCATCCATTTTTGAATTATGGTAATAATATTTGAAAAACTTGATATCGTCATCTGAAACTGAAACCTGGGTTTTCAAAAGCTTCATTGACTAACAATAAATTAGTATTTAATCAGGGAACTGATTTTCTACAAGATTAATTAGAAAAAACTAAAATATACATTGTGTCATACATTTCGAATCATTTCCAGGCATCGTAATGGAGTCAAACTGCGACCCACCCGACGTCAAGTCATGACCTTGGACCACGACGGTAACGTGAACTTCACTCTCGTGCACATCTCCCGTAAGGAGGAAGGCGTCTACACCTGCACCGCTTCCAATGAGACGGGAAAAGTGGAGAGCCACTGTCAAGTGACCGTACACAGAGAGCATGGTTCTGCAGAACGTAGACCCAGCCAGACGAGCAACATTCCAAAATTAAATTCTTCAATGCACCGTGAGTTTTGGTAGCGCTGCACAAAAAATTGGGGAAAAAATAATCTAGAGATTTTTTAATTTTAAAGTGTCCAAAGAGTTTTATTATTAATTATTTTGTAGAAACAATAATACAGTAGAATCCCGCTAATTTGAAATCCAAGGGCAGAATTGTCATTTCGAGTTATCGGGCCGAAGAATTCTTTCGATTTAACTGGATTTTCGATCTATCGGATTGGGAGTTAGAGAAATTCTACTGTATGTTGATAGAAGTTAGACGAGTTCTACTTTCAAATTATTATACTTAAGTCAGTAGTTTAAAGTCTACTCCAAGAATTTGTTGAAATGTGTGTTTTCTTCATTGCACATTGCATATACATAAGAAATCAGGCGTGCATACAAATTGTAGATCTAACTGCCACATTTTGACATTTTAAAAATATAGATCTTTATAAATTCTTAATTGTTTTTTTTTTTACTGTAGGTATTTTCTTGTTGATATCGTATGTGAGAATTCGTCGTTTACATTCTGAGGAATGAAGGTATCGTTGCTTACCTAACAGGGAATATTATTATTTAATTTCCGCATTGAGAAATTAATAAAATTGATATGAGATTCAATGGAGTAGTGGAAATAATGGATCTCTTTCGCAAATGAGAGACCTTTATTTATATATTACTTCCGAGCCTTATCATGTATACTATGATGTCGGAAATATTGTGTTTTCTTCTTCTTTTTTTATGAACATAAGAAGTAATTTTTATTTATTGATAACATCACAGATTATAAATTGCATTTAAAATCATTGGGTGCGGAAAAGACCTTTCAATACTTGCAGCATTTCCGCGCTGCACGGCAACTTGAAACTGAGTTTCGGGTTTATTAACTTCAGTTATGCCTTCCTGAAAATGTCTCTGGATCTCTGGTTTCAGATACAGCAAGGAGCCCCAGTTCCTGACCAAGCCCAGGTCTACAGACTGTGTTGAGGGGGACACTGTGGAGATCCTGTGCGAGGTGATTGGGGACCCCATGCCCAAAGTCACATGGACCAGGGATTGGCTCAAGGTAAGTGGACTGAATTCATTTCAAAACCCTAAGTTGGATTTATTTATATATTTTTTGAATTTTTAAAAAAAATTATCTCCCTAATATGCCGACTTAACTGGCTGAGTCATTAATGAAGATAACTTTTACACAAATCAACATTAACAGTAAATTAATTAAGTATTTCAAAAGTCGCCTATAACCAACAACCACTGATCATTGTGATAAACTTTACTTTTTGTAAGTAATGTTCCTGAAAAAAATATAGTTTTTATTGATACTTTTTTGCTTTAAAATAATGTTCAACTGATATTTTCTACTCCAGGCCGGCCTTGAGATTTTTTTCTTTATCAAGAAAATATACGAACTTTGTCTAAATAAATTATTGACCAATGCTCCTGGAGTAGGTACTTCTTACCTGATTAATTTTTTTCAAATTCCTGAATATCTGTGAAGATACAAAAAATAATGTAGGGTAAGACAAAAGACTTTTTAAAAAAGCTAGACTCGAAAGTCGATTTATTTCGAACATAGAAAATTACAATTATTATAATGAAAACTTAAAATTACGGGTGAGGACTGACTTGCTCGATGCAGGTAACAGAACTGAGGAGAGAATGTCAGTCGGAAATAGATCAAGTCCAAAAGTTGTGGATCAGCATTAATAATTAGGAAGTCAGCAAGTATGGGGATATAACTTACACATAAAGAGATATTATCTTACCGCTTATCAATAAGGCTGACTCGGACCTGAGGTCGTGACTTATCAGCCTAATAACGCCTGGAGCCCCGGATGTCCACACTTATGTTAGGTAGATTAGCACGCATCAAGGTGATAACACTGTGACATAGCTGCTGGGTGCATCAATTGTCTTCTTATCACAGGGGAGAATGTCCAAACACAATGGTCTCACCTGATAGATAATAAGTCCATGAATAGCTATTGCTATTACTAATGAAGTGGGATATTTGGATACTTACCAAGTAGTTGAATTATTGTAATCAAATCGCAAATAATTGGGTATAAATTTATGATCATTCAAAAATATGAACGAATATGAATATTTTTTTCTAATTTATGAACTCTAGCTTCACAAATTAAATAAAAATATATAAAAGACTAGTTCAAATCAATCTCATGAAAACAATGTTTACCTACAAGGTATCAACGTAAAAAACCCACCAAATCCTCTTTAGTGGACTTGGCTAAGAAAGAAATAATTAAGTATGAGGTAGGTACTTATCTTAAAAAATCTAGTTTTATTTCTTTTCCATACAAATATTTATCATCGGATTTAATAGATTTTCTTTTTCTCTGCAAAGAAAATGTATATAGGATGGGTTTTGAATTTATTGTGTTATCTGTTGGGGTCCAAAGAAATTAATTTAAAGTCCGTTTCATAACCTTAACTTTAAAGAGTGGCTATGATATCCGTAGTGCGAACAAATGAACAGCCTTATTTGTAGAAACATAACTATCAAAATCGACTCTATTAAACTTTAAGTGCTTAGTAACAAATCAACACAGAACAAGAGGACATTTATGACTTTGCGTCTGGCTCTAGCAACATCTGGTATATATTCATATTTTTTATGTCCATCAACTTATTTTCATACCTATAACTACATACTTTAAATTATCCTATCCACACATTATTTATGATTAGTGCATTCAAGTGCATACAACAATGTTTTTATTTTCATCCCATAATACAGGCTGCAGATTTCTGCTGATTATTTTTCTTTGCGCCATAAACTTATGATGTCCATTAGCAGATTTGCTCTCAGCAATTTACGCATGAATATCGCTTGTTTGGTTTCTTAGACGCCAGGAATATGAGATGTTTGGCAAAGTGGTGATTCATAATTATGAGAGCACTTAATTCGGACTATTTATTGGCGTACCTACCTATGTATGTACCATTATCGTCATATAATGTTATTTAGGTTTTATATTCTCTATTTTCACTAAGCGTATACCTATTGCCACCAATTATGTATTCTATGTATAATTGCATTCATATTTTACATAATTTTATACCTACTTATGCAAATATGTATACAATAAAAAGGTATGGCTCTTAGGTATAATATGGATCGTGTTATGGTCGCTAATGTGGGCAATTATGGGCTGTGTCTGGAGTTTATTGTTCAAAACAAACCTGACACGTGCCTCAAAGAATAACGTAATTATAATTGAAATTTATAATATTATGTACAACTTAAGTACATGCTACTGATTTAAACATATAAATATAAGTACCAAGTACCTATACCCCATATGTGTATGATGCTTAAAAAATATTTTCCATCAACAGTTCCTGGTGTAGGTATACCTTTGTCATGTGCTTACATGCCTAGGTGCCTTACGTAGCTAGTGGCTATGTTAAAAATAACACAGTCATTTGGTTATGGATCATGTTAAATTTTCTGTTACATGTTGCGGGTACGTGTTAGATATTATCAACACTCAATCAATATTAATTTACATTACACCACCCAGCTCGTAATGTTCGGATTAGCTTATGTTTGGAAAATTTAAGTCATATCGGGCAGTAGTTATACATATATGGTCTATTTTCAAAACCATATTATCCTACTATTATCCTACAAAATCATAGCTTACCTAAAGTAGGTAGTTCAGTGGTATGACAATCTGATTGGTGATTATTGGACTAGTTATGATTTTTTTTGTTGTTGTAATATTGTATAAAGTTTTCTCCTTTTTGAAGGGTGCAACTAATAAAGAAACGACTACCTACATTAATGGGAAACATGTTCAGGTCGTTCTTACGATCTGCTGAACGTTCTTGATTCACGAAAATATTAAGAGCACAACAAATAACACTTAGGTATTTGTTAACTCTGAATGCGAAATAATTTAAAGGAAATGTTGTCAGAGGTAGTTTTCTCAACTCACCAGCCTCAATAGCTTAATCGTCCAAAAAGTTAACTGAAGTAGTTCGAGTCCCAAGCTCGCATGATTTTAGTAAGGCGGGCGTGAGTATCGCAATTCGACACTTGCGGAAATCTTTTGTTTAAAACCGATCATTTGCGACAGTGAAAAAAGATTTCAAACCATACATTTGCGACAGTATATTGCAGGTATAGATTTCAATGTTTCATACAGTGTGAATCAAATTTTAGTTCGTACTGGTAGGTGTTTTTTGTTAGAGGAATTTTTTTGTTAGATAGGGTTAGGTAAAGTTAACAAGGTGAGATTGCACGATAGATCACTGACTTCAGTTTGTCGGGTAGGATGTAGCCGGCTAACGAAACACAACATTTAGTCTGACAACCGTTTGTCTGACAAGGAGTCTCCTCAAATAAAATAAATTTATCTATGATGAGAGAAGGAATTCATTAAATCGGATAAATTCACATACGTCCATATTTTAGTCGACCCGGTATTTATTTGGAAATTCCGAAATGAACAAAGGAGTTAACCTGTTCCTTTGTCTGTCTGATATTGTCGCAAACGTTACAGTGAATACCTTTTTCTGTTGTCGCAAATGTCGGGTTTTTTCAGGTAAATTGTCGCAAGTGATCGGTAGCCGTGAGTATTAGTGACATGACCCTGGTGTTTAAAACAAATATGATAACCTCTCACTATTACGATAGCTTTCATAGAGGATAACAATAGAAAATTTGTATGCAGAAAACACCTAATTTGGGTCGAAATTGTGAGTTTTATCCACCCGCATTACTGAACTACGTAATTATATAGAGGTAATTAATTCGTATTCTCTTATCTCCAAAGAAGAAATACCTCAAATTAGTTCATCCTGACATGACGTCATCAAAGTACGTTGTCAGCAAGATTCTTGAATGATTCTCCAACTTGAAATACTCATTGTATTCGGGGGATTCCCTGAATTCTAACGATAAAATATGACAAGGGGAAGAGCGAACCCGCGTCACCCGATTGGTATTCCGGTGAGACAACTCTATCAACCATGAACATTGAGCACATCCTGTGACGTCAAAACACAGCTGGTGTGATAACCAATACCAATTAAAACGATGAATTGATACCAATTAAGATGACATTACATTTGAAATCCTGTCACGGATTTCATCAGGACGAATTTATGTTGCTTGACCACCTGGACATAAGGGTAAGGAGTTGCATTGACCCAAAGAGGTTGTATTATTCAATAGCATTTTAGATTATATCCTTACCCTTACTAAGGACTCATTGGCCATTTAGCCATTTGATTGTGTTTCAAATGTTTGCCAAATCCACGATTAAAACTGTTCATTAACTAGCTACCAAGAAATTGGTCTTTGGACTGTCAACTTTTTACATTCGTGGTTTTGTCATTTTAGTGGTTAATTTATTTGCCATGTACCTACCTGATCACTGCATGGGGGATGGAAATGGTTGCAATAAGTTATCCTACTGTTGACAAGGTCTATTGGAAGTTCATGTTTTATTATGTTGTTATATATTACTTAAAATGTTTAATGCAATTTTATTACGTTGCTTCGGTATATCATCTAAATTTATGTCATGTTTCTTATAAATATCTTCTGAATTAGTCTCCTTGACTGTTAAGTATAATGAGTCAATAAGATTTTTAGAAATAAAATTGAGTTTTCACCAGCCAATGAATACAAAATTTTGAACACAAACATCAGGTATAAAATGTGTAATACCTAACTCCAATAATTCATTCTATCCCCCATCTCCATGTCCACGCTAAAATTGTAAAAGGTCTTAGTTAATTGAAATTTAAGTTTTTTTTCTTTCTGTTCAATTGTAGACAAAAAAAAAAAAAAAAAAAAAAAAAAAAAAAAAAAAAAAACAAGAGACCCTACCATGATCTGTCCAAACATATCATGAGCTTGATTTCAAAAAGAAAGAAGAGGGACTCATTTGACCGAATAGGTACAATAGGTACTTTCTATACCTCATACCTAGACCATTGAAGCAAATGAAAAAAAAAAAAAAAAAAAAAACGAAATCAGCTTGAGCTAAAGATAAAAAAAAAAATCAAACGTCGCACCAACCAGGTATTAAATTTAATAATAAAAGCTATTAGTAATGACAACATATCATTGTGTAGCTAAATTAATGAAGTTGTGGTTTTGTATTGTTGAAAACCCACATCCTACACCTGTCAAACTAATATTTGAACACTTTGACCTAGTATAGGAGACACCTAACACATGATTCGCCAGAAAAATCTCACAGGGTCATACAACCCACTGCCCACATTCGAGTATATGCAAGAATAGGTTTGAACCAGTATTATAATAAATTAAAAATAGACATGTATCATGATAACTGGCTGGTATTAATAGGTTTCGATCTATCATTTGGTTGATGCATTAGTGAGTTCTTTTTCTTCAAACATAACACCAACATAACTTTGAGTGAGGAATAACAAATCAGTTCTTCCGTGGCATAAAACAGCAGCAAAGCTGTCCATTATTTGGTTTAAGCTGTAGCACGCCCATCCTGTAGTAGAATTATTATGCCTTTTATTGTTTGGCGAACAGTCCGTGGTATTTTTTTTAGTCACTGTGGCAGAGCGAGTTAGCGCGCTAGGCATTGCACACATGGTGACCTGGGTTCGATTCCCAGCGGGGGAGGATTTTTTCTGCTCTGTACTTGGATGTTCGGGGTCCACTCATACCTCGTGAGGAAAAATGAGTAGCTGCTTTAATGTGAAGCAGCGACCAGTGGCAGAATCTTAGGCAAAAAATAAAAAAAAAAAAACAAGAGGTTGTAAATTAATGCGGTAAAGTCCTATGATTCTGCGCTACCCACTAAAATTGTGACATAATAACACAAAGAAAAAAGCATTATTATTAAATCAGTTCTTCCGTGGCATAAAACAGCAGCAAAGCTGTCCATTATTTGGTTTAAGCTGTAGCACGCCCATCCTGTAGTAGAATTATTATGCCTTTTATTGTTTGGCGAACAGTCCGTGGTATTTTTTTTAGTTACAAGTTTTGCCGTGTGAGTGTGTACAAAGTTTTAAAAACCTGAAATAAAAGATATCTGCTACAATTATTATTTATTATTACACATCAAGGAAGAACCTTACCATGCGATTTACCTTCTTGATTTTAAACTTTGAGCCAAACACGTTTATGATTCGCAAAGCTTTTGAAAGACAGGAAAACTATGGAATATATACTCTCCATTTGCTTGGTCCTTGGAGAAATTTATTCAAGAACTTAACGGACAACTGTATATACAATCAAATGGCTAACGACCAGTTAAACTCTTGATTAAATTCCTTAATCATTCATTGTTAAGATACTGGGGGTAAAACATGTAACTATTTATGCCTCAAAAGTAATAAATATGTTTCGTCTGTGTCTGGCATTCTGCCTAAAGATGATGCCCAGAATAATTTCATCACAATAGGGCAAAGTCGTAAGATTCTCAGCCCAGATTTGAAAGTCTCAGTAAGAATTATTTTCGTAAGTCTTTTCTCAACTGAGAGTTCTGTCTTTCCTGAACTCACTATTCAAGTGAGAATAATACTAATTACATACCTACAAGTAATAGGTACATACGTACTAAATCAATTACAGACACAAATTTAATCATAATAGGATGTACGCCATGTACGGTTCAGTCCGTTTACGAGATATAAGAGTTTAAAGTCTTTACTTCCAAGATCCGCTGGTTCAAAGTTGATGAATTTGCAATGGAATCATCTACAATACGACTCTTATAAGTGCATAAAATTTCGTTGTATTTGTTTAGTAGTTTCTGATATTTGCACGTTGCAAGGAATGCCAATAGCAGATAGTCCAACAGGCAAACACACACAAAATCAAATGTGCTCAGGTTACGACATATCTAGAAATATGTTTCTTTCTGAAATAATAGATACTATCGGAAATAATTGAACCTATTCTATGCTATTCATAAAAGTCGAAAATTATTATTATTCCTGAAGACCAACAGTCACGGATTATTCCAGGGAAAGTTATGTATTCCAGATCCGTTTGTATTGCACCAATAGTTTCATTCTACATCAGAACTAGAAGCTGAAGTCGATTGTACGAGTAAATCAGCAGTCACCAGATTATGTCTAGATATTATCTATCTAGTATTCTAGTGAAATCTAGTCTATCCTGAGCTGAACAGCAACACAAATTTAACTTGGCATCCGCGAGTACCAAGTACCAAAGTGATGTACACCTTGGCATAGGTGCCTCTCTACCTAACCAATATAATTATAGAACCTCATGTCCAACTTGGTGTTGCGGGCATCTATAGATTAGACTTAACTAACTTCACACTAGCGAGTGCAAAGTTTACATGGCTTGTATCTGGCTCATTAGGATGTATTTCCCTTTTATGGAAAAAAAGTACACTGTACAATGTACATTATGTATGTAAATAGTGAACAAAAAATTAGCAGAATTTACAGAAAATAAAATTCAAGGAGTACCTGATTGCTCTTTCAGTTGAAGAATTTCGTGACGGTAAATATGTAGTTACTATGTTGCTAATGTATGTTTGATTATAGACTACTGGATTTTCAATATTCGTTTCAAATTGGTTGCTGAAGTTGTGCCATATTTCTGATGATTTTCTTCCTAAAGGTTTCCCTGAGACTCAGTTGCTCATTGCCCTCCTTGGAGGAGATGACTAGAATATTTTGATAATTCTCAATTCAAATTCAAAGTATCTGCTAATCTTCTGATTGAATTCGGACACAAAACTCCTTGTCTGAAAACTTCCTTTTAGTCTAAAATCCTATTAGAACCCCTATTTGTCCGACAGAGGTGTCCCCCAGTCTATTTCAACACGTCTCTTCGTGTTCAGACAATTGCAATGGTACTTCTGTCCTTCAAAGTCATATGGCACCAGCGGATAGACCACATGGTGAATGTCTCCCCATGGAAACCATATCACTTGGGACTGAAACACAGCCATCGCGACGGGAGCCAAATATTCCAGTAATGTAGGACAAGGTAAAGACATCCATCTTCTGATACGACTCGAAATCATTTCGTTATGAGACTTGAACCATTTTTGTCCTGACGATCTTTTCTTAGATCTAGAGTGCTTTATTCTTGTTAGATAAAATGTAAAGTGATTTTGAAGGTTTCAGAAGTAATTAATCAGATGTTTATGGCTTTCAGTGGTACTTTCCACAAGAGTAAGTTATAGAATGGATTTATTCTTTAAGGACTTCGTATCGCCCCCGCTGCAATGGAGATTTATTACTTCATGAATGTAATACATACCTACCGTCATTGTAAAATAATTAATTACTATAAAGTAGATAGTATGCATATGCAATTATGCACATACATATTCAAAGAATTAATAGAATTATTCGTCATTACATGCTAGAAAGACAATTGGAATACTTTGAAAATCCCGTCTGTTCGGAGTTCGATCTACCGACTTTCTATTACTCCCAGTCCTTTTCTAGTGGAGTTAATGGGGTGACGTGGTTCAAACCTCAGGATGCTGGCGAGGAACAATATGCCACACTCTAAGGGAGACTCTCGTAAGAAGTGCACAATCCTTGAGACGAACTCCCAGCCAGACACCAGAATGTGGGTCAAGTGGTGCATAACCATAACCACGTTCCTTCTTGGGTGGATTAAATGATTTCCAACCATTTAACTTTTATTTATTTCTACTAGACTGGAGACTCTCCTTATCAATTCAATCAGCAGTGGAACTCCCGCTATAATATCTAGCATCTAAATATTGTAGCTAATTTTACACAATCTTTATTACAGAACATTGGTGTACACTAGCTGTGTTGTTTTCAAAATTTCTTGACGCATTTTTCCATTTTTTATTATTCCCAAATAAGGCATCGAACCTTGGGTCATTAATGTTGCGATTACTCCCATGGGGTCTCCCATCAAAATTAATACTATCTCAATTTATAGTCAGAAAGATAGATAAGTCTATGATTATACAGGGTAAGCTGGATCGCAAATGTTCCATTTCAATGGACGCGTAGCCGATCAAATTCACTACTCCAAAATATACTCGTATCTACATTGATGTAATTGAAGTTTATTTAGAATTATCAGAGATTTAGCCAGAAATTATTGGACAAACGTTTTGACAATATGGAAGAGAATGCCGATGGCATTAGTCTTGATCAAGTTTTGTTTTATTATTTTCAATTTCTATGAAAATATTCTATGTACCTTATTGTAAATATATAAAATCCATTTACATTCATTCATAATCAACGCAGAGCCTAAACGGCTGGGCCGATTGACTTGAAATTTTGCAGGAAGCTTCCCCTTATGATGTAGGGGCGTACTAAGAACGGATTTTTTGAAGGAAACAGGGGTTCTCAACTTATGGCCAAAAATTAACATTTATTCATAATCAACGCAGAGCCTAAACGGCTGGGCCGATTGACTTGAAATTTTGCAGGAAGCTTTTCCTTATGATGTAGGGGCGTACTAAGAACGGATTTTTTGAAGGAAACAGGGGTTCTCAACTTATGGCCAAAAATTGACATTTATTGATAATCAACGCAGAGCCTAAACGGCTGGGCCGATTGACTTAAAATTTTGCAGGAAACTTTTCCTTATGATGTAGGGGCGTACTAAGAACGGATTTTTTTGAAGGAAACAGGGGTTCTCAACTTATGGCCAAAAATTAACATTTATTCATAATCAACACAGAGCCTAAACGGCTGGGCCGATTGACTTGAAATTTTGCAGGAAGCTTTTCCTTATGATGTAGGGGCGTACTAAGAACGGATTTTTTGAAGGAAACAGGGGTTCTCAACTTATGGCCAAAAATTAACATTTATTCATAATCAACGCAGAGCCTAAGCGGTTGGGCCGATTGACTTGAAATTTTGCAGGAAGCTTTTCCTTATGATGTAGGGGCGTACTAAGAACGGATTTTTTGAAGGAAACAGGGGTTCTCAACTTATGGCCAAAAATTAACATTTATTCATAATCAACGCAGAGCCTAAACGGCTGGGCCGATTGACTTGAAATTTTGCAGGAAGCTTTTCCTTATGATCCAGGGGCGTACTAAGAACGGATTTTTTGAAGGAAACAGGGGTTCTCAACTTATGGCCAAAAATTGACATTTATTGATAATCAACGCAGAGCCTAAACGGCTGGGCCGATTGACTTAAAATTTTGCAGGAAGCTTTTCCTTATGATGTAGGGGCGTACTAAGAACAGATTTTTTGAAGGAAACAGGGGTTCTCGACTTATGGCCAAAAATTAACATTTATTCATAATCAACACAGAGCCTAAACGGCTGGGCCGATTGACTTGAAATTTTGCAAGAAGATTTTCCTTATGATGTAGGGGCGTACTAAGAACGGATTTTTTGAAGGAAACAGGGGTTCTCAACTTATGGCCAAAAATTAACATTTATTCATAATCAACGCAGAGCCTAAACGGCTGGGCCGATTGACTTGAAATTTTGCAGGAAGCTTTTCCTTATGATGTAGGGGCGTACTAAGAACGGATTTTTTGAAGGAAACAGGGGTTCTCAACTTATGGCCAAAAATTGACATTTATTGATAATCAACGCAGAGCCTAAACGGCTGGCCGATTGACTTAAAATTTTGCAGGAAGCTTTTCCTTATGATGTAGGGGCGTACTAAGAACAGATTTTTTGAAGGAAACAGGGGTTCTCAACTTATGGCCAAAAATTAACATTTATTCATAATCAACACAGAGCCTAAACGGCTGGGCCGATTGACTTGAAATTTTGCAAGAAGCTTTTCCTTATGATGTAGGGGCGTACTAAGAACGGATTTTTTGAAGGAAACAGGGGTTCTCAACTTATGGCCAAAAATTAACATTTATTCATAATCAACGCAGAGCCTAAGCGGTTGGGCCGATTGACTTGAAATTTTGCAGGAAGCTTTTCCTTATGATGTAGGGGCGTACTAAGAACGGATTTTTTTGAAGGAAACAGGGGTTCTCAACTTATGGCCAAAAATTAACATTTATTCATAATCAACGCAGAGCCTAAACGGCTGGGCCGATTGACTTGAAATTTTGCAGGAAGCTTTTCCTTATGATGTAGGGGCGTACTAAGAACGGATTTTTTGAAGGAAACAGGGGTTCTCAACTTATGGCCAAAAATTGACAATTATTGATAATCAACGCAGAGCCTAAACGGCTGGCCGATTGACTTAAAATTTTGCAGGAAGCTTTTCCTTATGATGTAGGGGCGTACTAAGAACGGATTTTTTGAAGGAAACAGGGGTTCTCAACTTATGGCCAAAAATTAACATTTATTCATAATCAACACAGAGCCTAAACGGCTGGGCCAATTGACTTGAAATTTGCAGGAAGCTTTTCCTTATGATGTAGGGGCGTACTAAGAACGGATTTTTTGAAGGAAACAGGGTTCTCAACTTATGGCCAAAAATTAACATTTATTCATAATCAACGCAGAGCCTAAGCGGTTGGGCCGATTGACTTGAAATTTTGCAGGAAGCTTCCCCTTATGGTGTAGGGGCGTACTAAGAACGGATTTTCTAAAAAAGAAACAGGGGTTCTCAACTTATGGTCAAAATTAGTCATTTTTAGGGTGTTGTCAGATTCTCAAAAGGGTTGAGCTCAATGACTTGAAATTAGGCAGAAAACTTCTTTCAGTGATGAAGAAGCTTACTATGAAAGGGTTTTTCAAAGATAACAGGAGTCCTCAACTTATTGACAAAAGTAGACATTTTTGCGTCTTGCAAGATTCTCAAAACGGTTGAGCCTAATGACTTGAAATTTGGCAGACAGCTTTTTTTGTGATGTAGGGGAATAATAAGAAACAAATTTTAAAAGAAAATAGGGGTTCTCAACTTGTGGTCAAGCTGGATGGCGAATACTATGTTTTTCGACTCATGAAAGATACTCTCCTGTCATACATTTGGCCGTCCACTTTGAAAATGGACAAAGGGTAGTTTTTACAACCGAAAATGTCCAACAGAGAATTGACAACCCTCCTAAAACAACATTAATGGCGTTTTTCCAACTATGCAACTAGGATCAATTGTTCCAGGACATCCGGGTGTAAAAAAAGACCAGGTTCTTGGTAAAATTTATACCGTACATCCGAATGACTCAGAATGTTTCTACCTACGATTACTTCTACATAAAGTGCGAGGACCTACTTCATTCAGAAGCCTCAAAATGGTAGGCGGCATTGAATACCCTTCGTTCCATGCTGCATGCCTAGCCATGGGTTTGTTACTTGATGATGCGCAAGCAATGTGAACATTATTACCAACAGAACTTATTTGGCAGAAATTTCATACAACACGTTTCAAATGAGGTCTTTCGTCTCTGAAAAAGTGCCATTACTCAATAGTGAACAGAGATACGTGTATGAAACTGTACTTCAGAGCGTCACTTCATCTCTTGATTCTGTAGGTAATAATTTGTTCTTCCTAGATGCTCCAGGTGGAACTGGAAAAACATTCTTAATAAACCTTTTGTTAGCTACAATACGCAAAGATGGAAATATTGCCATTGCTGTTGCATCGTCCGGTATTTCCGCCACACTGATAGAAGGAGGCCTGTTCATTCTGCTTTGAAATTGCCGCTCAATTTAAATTCAGTAGATACACCAAGCTGTATTATTGGAAAGCAAAGTGATATGGCCAAAGTCCTCAGGGATTTCAAGTTGATCGTATATGATGAATGTACAATGACTCATAAAACTGGCTTAGAGACACTGGACCGTACTCTACAAGACATTCGTGGTGTTAAAAATCTTATGGGTGGTAAAACTGTGCTACTGTCTGGAGATTTTAGACAAACTTTACCCGTTGTTCCACGTGGAACAAGAGCTGACGAAGTGAAGACATGTTTAAAATCATCCATTTTGTGGCCACAGATAACTGTTCTTTCTTTAAAGTTGAATATGCGTGTACACCTTCACGCTGATCAAAATGCAGAAGTTTTTTCAAAGCGTTTGCTTCGGATAGGTGATGGACAGTTACCTGAACAAAATGAAAAAATTGTAATTCCTACCGAACACTGTCAGTTATTAGTCGATGACAACACCTTCCTAGACACTATCTACTCCAATCTAGATGACCCAAGTGTTGTTGTCCATGTTTGGCTAAAGATAAGGGCCATACTAACACCAAAGAATGATAATGCTCTGGAAATTAATAATGACTTATTAAAAAGAATACCTTCTGAACTATCAACTTACGAATCAACTTACACTGTTGTGGAAGAGGAAGAAGCCATCCATTACCCAACCGAATTTCTTAATACACTAAATCCTCCTGGCTTGCCACCCCATCGGCTATGCCTTAAGGTTGGAGCACCAATAATATTACTAAGAAATCTGAGACCCCCGAAATTGTGTAACGGCACGCGGCTTCAAATTACATCCTTAAAAAAAAAAACATTATCGAGGCAGTTATATTCACAGGGGCTGGTGCAGGTGAAACGGTATATGTACACAGGATTATTTTTGTCGGCGCGGGGGTTCGAACCCGGGACCTTCTGCATCGTAAGCGAGTGCTTAACCACTGAGATATTTGTGTGCTCATTTAATCTGTTCATTAGCAACTATGCACTTGGGTTCTTTTTTTTTAATGGAAGGCAGGAAAAAATCTTTCAAAGACACCCAGATCCTGCCTGGGGTGTGGGATTTCCACCCACTAAAAACCGACCTTCTCTAAAAGCTAACCGCACTTGGAACCGAAAAATATCATTACTTCAAGTGCGGTGCTGTAGGGCACCTACTGATTTCGTTGTAGTGCCCTCCCATCTCTCTCTTGGTTCTAATGTGATTTCCGACTACCACTCTAATTTCAAAAGAGTTCAATTCCCCAGAAAACTATGTTTTGCCATGACGATAAATAAGGCACAGGGGCAAACTCTTGAGCTAGCTGGAATTGACCTTAGAACGATTGCTTTTCCCACGGTCAGCTCTATGTTGCTTTTTCAAGAGTAAGGTCTGCCAAGTCCCTCATTGTGTTACAGCCAGATTACATAACAACCTGGTGTATAAAGAAGTGCTTCAATAACCATAAAAAACTTATGCAGCGGCGGTGGCCATGCCTTGGCCACGCGAAGCGGGCGTAGCCCGCTAGTTGTAAATAAAACTTGATGTAACAAGTTAAAAAAAAAAAAAAATATTTGAGTCAGTTCTTAATTTTTACCCACTGAAAACAATTTGAACAATTGTCAATTGTTTAGTAATAATAGTATCGCCCAAAATCAAGGATCGACCAAAGTATTATTGAAAACGTATAATATATTTATTTCCCCCGAAATAAGTTTTGTGATTAGGTAGCAAATTTAATAATACTTTTTGGTGGCTGCTAAAAAAACGCAAATCATTGATTGGCGCAATTGTAGCACAAGCCGTGAAATGTGGATTAAGGTGTGACCAACAAACCTCAACCATGAGAAAAAGTTTGATCAATGCCGATCTCAAGTAGGTTTGGGAAAAGGCAAAGTGATCTAAGAACATCATGGGTGCTAATAAACACTGAAGCACTGTTACTGGCAATACAAACTATCCGTTTATTCATGACCAATCCAGTGGCCAATTTAAAGGCAAAGAGTTCTAGTTGTTATCTAAATATTATATTATGTTATCTCTTATCAACACCGTACTGAGACACACATTACAAGTTATTTAAGATTAATCCATGGATAAAAACTATTTCATTGAAATAAACTGTCTACAGAGAGCTATTTATCTTCATGTCTGTATATTGTGTTTTTATCTATTTAAACATGGAACTTCATGGTATTTGTACTTAAGATAGATTTCTGTTTAAAATGTTTCTTACGATCGATCATAATTATTAGAACCATACTGAAAACCAACTCTGTGAAATTCTGTATGCCACATTTGCCACACGTAAATGCAAGAAAATTACAAAGCTAGTAAAAAATGGCCTATTGAATACACCAGTTGTCATCCGATAAATGAAGTGTACCTGAAGCAACGGATTTCCCTCGCTATTCAACGAGGAAATGCAACATCGATTTTGGGTACACTGCCTAGTGGGAAATCTTTGGAAGAGATATTTCTAATTGACTAGTGGTTGATTTATTTTATGAAATACATAATACATTTCTAATGAAGATAATTAAGCAAAATAAGTGTGCCTATTGAAAACAACGTTTTAGAGAAAAGATACAAGAAGTAGAATCAATTACCAGGTTTTGGTGTTTGCAGGGCAATTAAAACCGACTGGATTATATCAAAAGGTTTATGCCATTCAGGTAGTTGGTGCATGGTCACGAAGAAGTGTAAATGCAGTGGGATGCAGAAAATCTAGAAAAATATCAGTACTCAACAGGAGAGCTAGAATTTTAGGAGCAAATACAAAGCGAGGGCTAGGTTGTTGTAATGTTGTTGTAACCAGCTTGTCTACAGCTGGGGGGAGTGATGGACTCCAGCCAACTTTAGTTAACTCGTCCTGACGATCTATCATCGTGAGAATTTGGACTTTTTCTTAAGAAGTCATTAAACCTTTGGGTAAACTGTAAGTTGTCCAGGATTGTCTGTTTATAGTCCTTTTGTGAGATACCGGTCGTCTCCCTGTGTAGCGGCCCCCAGCCAGACTGTTAGGTATATTTAGAATCTTGACTGTAAGCTTTAAACATGAAATCCCAATTCCAATCAACAATCAATCCTTCTAAACCAAAAGTACTTTATTAGTTTATTTCCCTGACTAAACATGAAATAGATACTTGTAGGCTAAATGGACAGAAGTTTCTTTCAAGCTGAAATAATATGTTGCTTTTCTTATGTTGAACCGTTTATCTTCTCTGATCTATCCTTTCTTATTGAATAAGAAACCGCATAACTTTGATGTTGTTTAGCTTGAACATCACCTGTCCGTATTTAATTAGAAATACAATTTCAACTATTCAAAGTTGTATTGATTAACTACTTATTAGGTACCTACATTATGTTTCCGATTAAACCTGATAGAAAAGAAAGGCTTAATTGAGTGGAGAAAGAGGTCCTATAGAATCTATCTATGAGGAGCTCTCGTTATGATCACCTTTCTCATTGCTATCACAATGTTAATAAAGATGGAGATTCAATAAAAAATAAAATTGTTAATAGTGTGCTATCAATTTATGATCTAGGTTCTAGGTACTTTGTCAATAGCATAAATAGGTTATAAAACAAGACTTTTATAATTATAGGTTTTATTAATTAACTACGATTTCACGAGGAAGAAAAGAAAGGCTAAGTCAATCAGAAAAAGGCTGGTAAAAAACGCTTTATTATTTTATAACTCTTGTTTCTATTAACATCGTCATCAGAATTATTATTATCAGTTTCTTTCATGACTTGACTATCTTAGTTTAAGAGCTCATCTATTCTCTCTTGTTTCTATTAACATCGTCATCAGAATTATTATTATCAGTTTCTTTCATGACTTGACTATCTTAGTTTAAGAGCTCATCTATTCTCTCTTGTTTCTATTAACATCGTCATCAGAATTATTATTATCAGTTTCTTTCATGACTTGACTATCTTAGTTTAAGAGCTCATCTATTCTCTCTTGTTTCTATTAACATCGTCATCAGAATTATTATTATCAGTTTCTTTCATGACTTGACTATCTTAGTTTAAGAGCTCATCTATTCTCTCTTGTTTCTATTAACATCGTCATCAGAATTATTATTATCAGTTTCTTTCATGACTTGACTATCTTAGTTTAAGAGCTCATCTATTCTCTCTTGTTTCTATTAACATCGTCATCAGAATTATTTTTATCAGTTTCTTTCATGACTTGACTATCTTAGTTTAAGAGCTCATCTATTCTCTCTTGTTTCTATTAACATCGTCATCAGAATTATTATTATCAGTTTCTTTCATGACTTGACTATCTTAGTTTAAGAGCTCATCTATTCTCTCTTGTTTCTATTAACATCGTCATCAGAATTATTATTATCAGTTTCTTTCATGACTTGACTATCTTAGTTTAAGAGCTCATCTATTCTCTCTTGTTTCTATTAACATCGTCATCAGAATTATTATTATCAGTTTCTTTCATGACTTGACTATCTTAGTTTAAGAGCTCATCTATTCTCTCTTGTTTCTATTAACATCGTCATCAGAATTATTATCATCAGTTTCTTTCATGACTTGACTATCTTAGTTTAAGAGCTCATCTATTCTCTCGTGCTTCTATTTACATAAAAATAATGAACGATGTAGGGGTAACAGGTATGCGGCAAATGGACGCTTGGTGATTGATTAAGTCACATTATTTATCATTGATCGGTTCATAATTTATAATCCCACAACATAACTCGAGTATGTTTAGAAGTGAACGGTTGTGCCAGGCCCAGGGTTGGTGACATCTGTTGGTGTGAGGAGTCCATGCAAGGGGGCGGAACCTCTTTGGATTTTTTCGAAGAACAATTAGTTTAGTAGGTAAGCTGAGCTGAGTAATTTATCAGGAACCCAGAGGCCACGTAACTTTCCTTAAAATAAACAAGAAAACAAGTGTTGTCTTTTATTTTTCTACATCTTATTTTGAGATCAAGCAACGTTCATTTAGGATTTAGGGCATAAAACTTCCCTTTCTAAAAGGTAAAACTTTTACTGGAAAAATACTAAAATAAAATAAAAAAAATGGTGATTTGGTTTCGAAACAGTCCAGTCTGTTAAATCATTCTATGGTTCTAAGTCCTAAGCAACTATCACCAGAGTATACCAAGCCTGCTTCAGTCCGGTGCGTGTTAAATGTGTTTAATGACCATCCTTTCTGACCTTTACTGGTTTTTAATTACTTTAAACTCATTAAGCTTAAGCGCTCACCAGTTGCGGCTTATCGGTGGTTGATCTCAAAGCCTCGCGTTAACATGGAACAAGTACATTGGAATATGGAATACATCACATAGGTTTACTTTTACCTACGGTAGATACTTACCCAAGATACAAGGCGCTTAATAATTTATTGACTAAACCAGTAGCGACAAGGGAACGGGTTAGATTAATCGATAAATAATAAGCGTAATAAAATTCCATGATATACTATATGTATGTAAATCAATTTTAAAGAAAGAAAATGTACGGCGAACTTGAATTGTGATTCTTAAAATAATTAGTCGTAACTGTGGAACGACAAAAGTCAAATGAAACATTCACTTTTCTTGCTCTTAATATCAAACACCGCGGCCGAGGTGTGAAGAACCTCAATACAAAGAGTGTAAAGTAACGGAAAACATAGTTCCATGCATTTCATGTGGTTTCAGCCAGCGAAAAGTTTAACATGAATTTCAAAAACTGCAATTTTTATTACAGAAATGGATTCATGCAATATTGGTTATCTGATTCCAAAAAGAAAACTTTTTACCGAAAGAGACCCCAAAAGGGACGTACTATTTATAGTACGAATACTTACAACTTACCCTAAAAGATGAAGAAGAGCACATACTGCTGAGAAGTCTGGGAACTAGACTGTCAGCTCTCGATAACTAGACGGCTCACAAGCTTGCCATAGTGATTGATGAAAATCAACATCGGTTGAGCGCGAACAATGGTGATGCTCTCCTCTGATGTGACGTTATTTATGCATCCACCACGCTGACACCTAGAGCCGGACCACAAATCATGTTAACACCTGGACCACACAATATCGCAATCTTGCTTCTCACAAATCCACTCCGCAAAGTCCCGAGTCAAAAGCGATTTGTGACTTGTACTCACACAAATCACAGGCGTACTAACAATGAGCAAATAGTTTATCCGTACTACTAATGCCACTTACAAGCTACATAGAATGGAAAGGCAAACCCATCATGTCTTGGAGTAGAAAGTTTGCGAGATGATTCTTAACGACAGCAAAGTAATAGTAAGTAGATGTATGTAAAGTACAGAGGAACATTATCATAAAATTAACTCCGTAAATTCAATTCGTTTTTCAATCCAAGAAAGGAGCTCTCTGAAGAGCTCTTCGTTAGTTTAGGAGTTATTTGCAGAGTATTTATTGCCGCAGTGATAGACTCACAAGTACGTATTGAATCAGGACAATCAATCCAATTAGAACGGACTTGATTTCTGAGAACATTCTTGCTACATATTCAATTGATGATTATTATTCTGAATCCTCTTTAACTGTATTGATAGAAAATTGAAAAAAATCTGTGCAGTGGTAGTGCGATCTTGAGTTGTGTGTAGCATGTTAAATTGACTGAGGGTGTATGTAGGCATGGTAGGTCCGTAGGCAGCCACAATTTGGTCTTCTAGATCCATTATTTTGCTAACATGTTCTTGGGAAAATGTGGTTTCTTCTATTGTTCCGGATCAGATACAAGAAGAATATAATAGGGAACACTGTCCAAGTATGTTCTGATATTCATGTATATCTAATACAATTTCTCACTTTTCTGTTTATACTGATTATACTGAACACAAGCAGCCTTACCAATCACAAGGAATGCGACAATCCGACTCCCCCAGCCATTCTGTGACTATAAACGGCGATTAAACACCTCCGCCAAGCTCTGAAACATGAGAACCGTGTTGCGTAACACTCTCCAATTTGAATATAATGCATTTCCATGCACTTGACTACAATAATGTACTGCCATAATGAGAACAAATTAGCAGAGATTTCCTTTCTTCTCTCGTTCTACTTGTGCAGTTTGAAGTTCTCCACTTGTGTGGATAATGAGCTCCATATTGTATATTTGAGTACTGTCGGCCTGGTGGTACTGTAGCCATAACAAACGCAATAGAACATGTTGAAAGTCACAGTACTACTTGGCATAATTATCAGGACTGTGCGTCTGAAAGCACAAGTAGGATGAACAATGCTTCGGATTTATTGTCATTGGAAATACATACCTCAGGGTACCATGTATGTTGTGAGACCATGGGTAATCGATTGTTGTGTGCCGTGTAACATAAATTGTGTATAATTGATGCTAGGTGACGGCATGTAGGTTGCGTGTTCGGACACTATCGGCATTGTGCAATCATGTGGATGTTGCATTTCTCCAACGTGGTGATCATCTGAGACGGCTTGGTCTATTATCTCGGAACTAGCAACACCCACACGTCCTGTCGACGAAACTAATCCCAACTATTGAGTCATCTAGTGATCCAATACATCTATATTAGTCCTGAAGACATGTGGATTTTAACCATAGATTTATGAATATGAGATTGAATTCGACTTTTTCTCATTTTTTCTTCTTCTAAGGATAATCTTGATATTGAAGCACAGTGTTAAATTTGGACAGATCATTCTTAAATCTCCAGTTTCAAAGTGTGTAGGATTAACATTGATTCCATTGGAGTCAATTGGCATTGAGCTACTACCAATTTTAATTAGCAAAAAATTAAAATCATGAACTGGATGATAATGATAGACATGAGACAAATTTTATTTTATGACCCTGATGACCAAGCTGCTACAGAGTTCTTACATTAAATGTAAGAACATTTAATGAACTCCTACAGAGTCCCAAACTTTAGACAAGACTTGTGCCACCAAATAGCACCAGGGCAACCCTATTATCAACATTTTGCTACCAGCCCACAAATGAATTATTCCCGAACAACAGGTTTCAGAATGCGCGGGTGTCTGATTACAATGATCAGTGTCAATTCAGTCGATTGGCATTGATCTACATACCAACTTTTCGAAATTCAGAACTATCGTAAAATACAAGCATAATAATTTATGAAGATGGTATCAACTCAATAGATATTTTCAATTGAAATTTGAAAGAAAAAAAAAAAATGTGCAAATTAAACTAGTAGCTAACCCTGGATTGACTAGATCATCATCCTATTATAAATTAGGAAGATTTTATCCATAAATATCCTTCCCAAACAGAGCTGGGAAAATGACAGTAGAGTCAAAAGGGTTTATAAAAGTAGGCAACACATAACCAATAAAACTTCTAAAAGAGGTCGAATTATTGATTCATAGAATTACTTGAGGCTATCAGCAATCACTTCTCCATAAAACGTCATTTTAAGATTAAACACAACTTGACCCTTGTCAAACTTGAGGTAGGTTCTCTTTGAAGAAGAAATTTTAAACGTTTCAAAGTTTTAACCAACAATAAACGATGAGGTGACATAAATATTGAATACCATCTTGATCCCTTGCATTCCATCTTGAAGTTTCCTTGGGAAAAATATGTCAGACACGTCAACAGAATGTTGAAAGATACATTATTTGTAACCTATAGTGACCTAAGCAGTTGTATGTGGCGTGACAGCGTCCACGTTGTCACCAGTTTTCCAATCAGATTAAGATAGGACCCACTTCGCAAGGCTTTGTGTTAGGCAGACAATCGTCTGGCCAAAGCCTTTAGTCAAAGCAAGTGTCTTGTAATGCCAATCAACAGCAATTTGTAGGCACAGAGTGTTGTGTGTTCAATCAAGATAGCGACCGCTTACCGCCAAGCTTGTTAGGTTGCAAGAAGAAAGGCTTGAGATGTCTATCTTAGTGACATACTCGGAAGACTTTATAGGTTATGGGAGGAATTTGGTACACACTATTCAAACAGCAAAAGAAATGAAAAGTGGGGGTATACAGGTATTTTGGGAGTGTTTATCCTACTTTCTTTGGCAATGTGAAATTTCTAACTCGATTTTGTAGGATGCATTATTTTCATTTGTCATCTTAAAATACTGTTTTTCAATAAATAAATAATATAATATAAAGCGACTAACTAAAAAAGGACACAATACTTCCGATTTCTAATATTAGAAATTTCTTGGAAGTAATTTATTAATGCAAAAACACAAGAATATAATTTTGATACACTGAAAGTTTATTAATTTACCACTCTTATAATTAGAATTTATTATTAAAATTAAATCATATCTACATTATTATAAAATGACTACTTAATTATTTAAATATGCTTCTCCAGATAAAAAATATTGGAAAAAAAATCATGTGTAATATACATATTCACATAACAAAGGTGAAAAAAAACATGATATAGAGGCCTTCCACAGAAAAACTTGCTCATGACCACCCTAGACTTTTTTTTAGTTATGGGCATCACTGGAAAGAGCGCGCTGAGGGCTACAAGGAAATGAAAGAATAACGTGGAAAAAAGCATTCGATGCCATAAAGGAACTGCGTAGGAATAACGTATTTGCTGCAAAACTTGTTCATTCCATCCACAGTTCCGTGTAAAAACTAGCTCATTCCAAACAACCAATCAGAATGCAGCATTACATCACGTGACCTCCATTTGTTTTCAAAATTTGGTACAGCAAATTTTATTTTATTAACAAAGTCTCCAATATTTTTCTTTTTATCCTATGTAACTCTTAAAGTTTCCCTTTTTGTTTTCATTTCATGGGTCTTGATCTAAAATCATAATAATTATCATGCGCGGATATAGCCCTCTTGTACTGGGGGGGCACAATCGCACAATATACCTAACTAGCGGGTTGCACCCGCCGCTTCGCAAGCCTATCACACACACACCCACCACACCACACCTCACACACACCCACCACACCACACACCCACCACACCACACCACCCACCACAACACACCACGCACCCACCACACACACACCATGCACACTCCACACCACACACACACACACACACACACACACACACACACCACACGCACACACAGACACACACACACAAATGTCAATATTTTTCGTGGAGCTCACGAATGGCTCATCAGAATTTCGTGATAAATATATGTCAAATGAAGACTACAACCCTTGCAAAAACCATCTCGCTCTGAGTTGATAGTTCGTCACGACATATTTCGAGAAAAAATGTCAGCCAGGTCAAAAAACGTAAATACTTTTTGTTTACCGATCCATTATAATTATGTGAGTGGCTTACTCAACGTAGCTCAAGAACGGGTCATCAGAATTTCGTGATTGATATCTCAAATGAAAATTTGAACCTTTGCTTAAAACTTTCTATTTTTGAGTTGATACGCCGCCGCCGTCAAAAAAAATGTCATTTTGGTCGAAAAATGTGATTTTTTTGTGTCACCCATACATTTTTTGTCCTTACCCCGTTTAGCTGAACCCTAGAGATATATTCCCTGATCCAAATGGACCTATAGGTAAAATTTCAGGTTTCTCGGACAATGTGTGTGGATTTATTTCTTATTGGTCTTAGAATTGTGAATTATTTTGGGTCCCGTGCACCCCTAACTTATTGAGTTTTTTTTACCGGATTAGTCTTAGAATTGGGAATTATTTTGATCCCGTGCCCCCCTGACTTATTAAGATTTTTTTTAACGGGATTATTCTTAAATTTGGGAATTATTTTGGGGCCTGTGCCCCCCTAACTTATTGAGATCTTTTTTTTACGGGATTTCTCTTAGAATAGGGAATTATTTTGGGGCCCGTGCACCCTTAACTTATTCAGATCTTTTTTTTACGGGATTAGTCTTTGAATTGGGAATTTTTTTGAGGCCTGTGCCCCCCTAACTCATTGAGATATTTTTTTACGGGATTAGTCTTAGAATTGTGAATTATTTTTGGGCCCGTGCCCCCCTAACTCATTGAGATTTTTTAACGGGATTAGTCTTAGAATTGGGAATTATTTTGGGGCCCGTGCCCCCCTAACTCATTGAGATTTTTTTTTACGGGATTAAATATCATTAAAATTTGAGAAACATCGCTTACCAAAAAAATCTGGGGGGGGCACGTGCCCCCCGTGCCCCCCCCTATATCCGCGCATGATAATTATGATGAAAATAAAAAATACCCAATTTTACTTTTTGTTTTGGCATGAATTAAAATAAAATTGGTCTTATTACAAACAACTTTTTATTCAATTTCAGCCTACTATAATGCAAATCTTTTTCAAATTTAGATAGGTCACCCACCTATGTGTCTTTAGACCTTTAATGTTGCTTTACTAATGGTAGGCTATATAATACAAGGGTAAAATCTGGTTTGTATATCAGGTGAAAATTAGAGTGTTTGTGTAAAAACTGATTCATTCCAAAAGCTTCCGTTGCAAAACTTGCTCATTTCCAAATTCTGTGTCAAAACTCACTCATTCCAAAATTAAACTTAAAAAAACTTATTTAAGGTAGAAAAAAACTTTGTGCAACCTGTTACAGCAATTTTCTTATAATCATAGCTTTCATGTTTAAAAAAAATAATGGAAAAATATTAATTCCTTCAATAGTTATTAGTTTTTTTTAGTTCCTGAAAAATCATCTTACATGGAATGAACCAGTTTTTCAGGCGAACGCCTCAATATAATATTAACAACAACCGTGCGACTTTCAACAGAAAAAGGCAACGCTGCCAATAGTTTAATTAACGCACATCTAATATTTTAATTAAGATAATAAATTGCAACGGTGTCGCCATTTATTTCCGCGCGACAAATAGATAAGACGGTGCGGATCATGAGACCATCACGAAGTGCCCGCGGGTATTAGACGCAAAGGTCAGGAGAGTTTAGAAGCAACTGGGTTTAGAAGGAAACAGAAGAGACGGTAATTTCGTCATCATCAACAAAAAAAAAATCTCAGTGAAAAGGAGTTTTCAGTGAAAGCCTTACAATTGACACTGCGACCTATTTAGATCTATTGTGACCATACACCAAGGCATGGAAAAAGGTCTGTAATTCTGTGTCACTCACACATTATGATATTTACTGTCAAAATATTCAGTTGATAGTTTCGTTGGTGATTAAGATGTGCTAAAGCTGTTACTCAGCTGTTTGCGCAATTTTATTATTTAAGATGAATATGAAGCAGTGCTTCTGGTTAAGTAATTACTTGATTGATAGCTATTAAAATTTTGGAGTCAGTACGAGGTTCAAGTTCAACGTGGTGATTTTTTCGAGCTGTTAATCAGATCAGTCGGGTATGAACAATGATTACCCTTGCCTTACTAATCAGTAATACTACCAGACACAGTAGGTTAGTATCACTGTAACTATAAGAGGTACCCACCATTCTGAGATTCGCTTTAGACAAGAACATTAATCGCTTCTGGTGAAACTCATGATGGTTCAAGATCAGAGACTATACTTATTTACTTAAGCAGTTTTCCAAAATGGTAAAATTGGTAAGGAAACAAACCATAATAAAAACATTTGACCCTCCATCAAAATAATTTGTTCGACCTGTCTCAGACCGCCACAATAGATAGGTACCCAGATAATCTGGATTACTACTCGTACAGACAAAAGTCACAACCACTTTACCTATTTTACTACTGAGGATTATTGGGTCACCAGGGTCACAGATTAGGATTATAATTCCACTATTTCTACTAGACTACTCTCAATGATACAATCACTAGTTTAGTTGTGGAAAAATGATGATTCGCGAAAATCTATATTTATAAATGCAAAATACAATAATTTCACACCCATTCATCTCTGTTTCTCCGTACGACTATACTTTATAGAAAGGAGAGTGCCTTTTATGCTTGAGAGTTCGGAGGCAAACTAAGAAAGGATTTTTAAAAATTTGGTGGCTCAAATTTGTACTTGGTAAGTCGGGCTAGATTGCACTGTAATTGGTTGAAACTTCTACTCGAGTTAGGTTCTGGCTGTATGGGATTGCTTTGCCGACCAATGCCGAAAAAAAGGAAGGTCTAGCTTATCTTAAAGTTAATCCTGTGTTATAGGTCAGCCTTTCTCGCAAACCCAACACCATGATTTTCTTCTTTTTCCAATAACTTTATTATATTTTATTTCAATATTCATACACATCCTTCATTTATTATTTTACTGCAATCCAATGTACTTTTCAGTATATGGTGGATTGCAGCAAATAGTAGTTCGCCTACATCGACCAATGTTGGCTCGAATCAAGACCCCGTCGAGTTTTATATTTAGACATACGGCACGAGTGTTATTGTATGACTCACCACCCGGCCTTGCCTCGACGTCCCTATTTGGACAAAATAGTAACCTTCCCTCCGCTACTACCTATTAGACCTTTAGCTCGGAGATCAGCGCTGAATCCTCATCCAAGCTACATGAGAGCTCTATGAGAACAAGACTTGGAGATTTATACCAGAGATAATCAAGATGAGGGTTGTGAGGTTCACACAGAGTTGACAATCTTGCTTGATATGCGCAAGATATTATGTTTTGCTAGTTGAATACAGGAAATTTAGTTATCTCGAGTTTTAATTAAATTTGTTCTTCGTGCTGGTCTTCTTTTAGACAAAGGAAAAAACTTTTTGACAGAAGTGCCTTGAAGTTTAATTTCTTACCTAACTTGACGTTGAATAATTATGTGCATATCTCCTTGTGTTGGTCTATCACAGTTTCACTGGATATCTCAGAATTGCAACTAAGTAGGTATATCTCGTCGTCACGTCGCGCGTCGGTTGAGTATAAAATCACACATAGCGCGATCCTTTAAAATTCACTGTAAGGAAAAGTAGATCACACTATTTATGAATGAAATCTGTTAAAACTTCTTTGGTATCATTGATGGTAGTTTTTATACTTGTTACTTGTGATTTTATCTTAAGATATCGAAAGTATCTATCTTAACATTCCAAGAAGTCAGTATTAAGATTGCACTAACAAAAGTTCATGTGAATCAGGCTCAAAACTTCACAGAAGAATTCTAAAGGCTTGAAAATCTCTAAAAACGCATGAGATTAAAAGAAAATAAATACTCGTAAATGCTAGTTTTCAAGAGATTCTCGACTCCGTTTTTGAGTAGAAAAAAGTTACGTAATAGTCTGAAATAACATATTTAGCTCTTTTGAAAACGGGGATTTTACTATGACTCGGGAGTCAAGTCTCCATAAGAGACTTGACATTCAAGCTCAGGTTAAAAACAATTTGGAAAGAAAAATCCAGACCTTGAAAGGGGAACTGTATATATTTGCACATCAACCAAATTACCTAATTTAAATTTCCTATCACGTTGAAGTGGCATGATTCACCTCATGGGGGAAAGGAAAAACGTTTAAAAAAAAAAAACCTAACAAAACATGGTTGTAATTTCCAGCTATTTTTCATTGATTTCTTTCAATGGTTTTGTAATAATTCACACTTTGAAAAATCCCACATTTTTGAAGGTGTTACACTAATTTGCATAAATAGAAACACCAGAGTGAGGAAAACGCAGGTTATCTTCGTGATTGGACATTGAGGACGCGGGTTTTCCAATGTCATTCTGGTTTTATTACACGGGCGGCTATAAAGATGGGGAATGAACCTCGTTCTATCCATGGATGAAATGAGGTCGATCTAGTATTTATCTTATTAATTCCAATTAGAACTAAATAAATACTAGAGTCCCTTTTTCTATCACTTGTTTTGGTGCTCCAATAAGGTCGAATTTTCAAATTAGTGGGAAAATCCGAACCAAAATCCGTTACCAGGATTACCGCAGTAAACACTTCAACCACCACACTGTTTTGAAATATATTTCTGCCAGCCTAGGCGGCTAGGAGGGTAGCGCTCCTATAACTTGATCCTAGGTAGGGGTTGTATTAGTTCAAGGACTGCCTGACTTTCTCTTAATTTTGATATTTCTGGGTGATACTAGGCAGTAATAGAAATTCCCTCTGACCAAAAGAAAAACTTGTCTGTTCCACAATTGGATATTGTTGTGTTTATTTTTCCAAGCACATAGTTTTAGATCATAGTGAAAAACTTTTTTCATCGTTTAGAGACAACCACTAAATTCTTCTAAAAATTAAAGAAAATAAATACAAGAGGAAGGTAATTATTCTGTACAACTGTTAAGTTAAACATTTACTTATTTAAATAAAACTCACTTATCTACAAATAGTTATAGAATAGATTAAGAAACATAACATCAGAGAAGAATCAAAAATAAAATCTGGGGCCAAAAATAAATGCTCCTGCTTTCAACAATACACAACGATAACATATTATGTAGTTTTGTCTATTTTTTATTAAAATAAAATGTATAATAATTTGTTAGCCAATAGGGGCACCATATCAAGCTAACGTATCGGTAAAAATGGTTTTGGAGAATGGTATGAAAATATGTACATACATGGGAGCTCATACCTATGTAGAATATGGGGAATAACTCTTTCATCAGCAAAAACTAGTATAGGTACAAGCAATAAATTAATAATGTAACGTTTAGTTTTTGTAAAAAAAAAACTATTGAGAAACTTTAAGCCTTGACAATATCTGATTAACTGGTAAGAGCAATTCCAGTTAAAAATTATAGCCCACAGAATCAATTCAGCGAGGGATTAACCATTGTTACTCGTAATCCAAATTTGACATACTTTGAGGGTGAATACGGAATAAATAGCCATCATATGCCTTCTACTTAGATCACAAATATACTTTTATGTAAAGATTATGATCTACATCTACAACATGTTGGCTCAAAAGGAAATCATTCCCTTGTGGTCTTTCATATGAGATATACGAGGCATGTGGGCAAATGGCGATCACCATTTTTGCTCAACTCGTAAAAAACAGCATGAAGCCATATCCACACGAATACTTAACAACCTATTAAACTCCAATACCATGATGTCTTAATGTCGATAAAAATTTCCACAAATAAAAAAACAAGACTTGACTTAACGTTAAGACTAAGGACAGTGCTCTGGCAGATAAATATCTATTAAAACTCAAAAGAATGAGATTCACTAAGAAGTGTACATAGATACGCGAGCATGGTGGTCATCCGGTCTGCGCTGTCAGTAGTGAGCTCTTATCCCAACCAATGCATGAGTTCGATTTCATTCATAATTTGTTTGCTATCCACGCGACGTTGGGCTAGAGATGGTTTTTAGTCATGTTAATAGAATATCCGAGATAGCCCGTCCTTAAAAGAAACCAACCTTACACGGGGCGTTCGTTGGAAAATTCCTTTATTGTTGTTTTAACCATAACTATGAGTTAACAATAATATTAACAAAACTTATCTGCTTGAACATGGTTAAAACATTATTGAAAATTGTACATAAAATTTAACATTTATTTTTATTAACATCTTTAATTTGAATCATAATTGAAAAGATAAATACATAATATTCAAGAATAGAATGGAGAATCATGGGGATAAAATTTAACACTTTCTTCACCCTAACCTCCATAATATAGAGAGGAAAGGATTTGGCAACAAAACCAAAAAGTCAACATTAACGACTATTGAAATATCGTACACCAACATAAAAAATTAAAAATACTACTCTAATTTGTGTACAAGATTTACTTACAAAATAATTCATAGCAAGGAACCACATATCCTACTTTACAATAAGAAATATACATTGTTATTCAAATCCTATGTTCTGCTAGATCTACATTCTCGATACAACACGTTCCAAGTATTGTGGAATTCATCTAAGAGAGCTTGCACCATTGAAGGATTACATCAATATTGTATTGTGTACAACGAAAGTTTTACTGATTTTCCGGATTATGCTGTTGGATTTGAAGTTGCTGTATCTGCTGTTTGGGCCTCAAGACTACCATCTGCGGGCTGGAGGTAGTGACGGTCTGAGGGCTCTGCAGGATAGTGCCGGGCCTGATGGAGGAGGCGGAGGGGAGGATGATGGTTTTACCCCCCGCCATTTGTAGAGTAACAGGCTTCCCTGCGAAGTTACTGCCTGCTTTCCCTGTGATTGTGATGTTTTTGGGCACACCGCCCACCCCAGGCACGGTGATGGTGATGGGCTTGCCTACAGTGCTGGTTCCCCCGGCCGATGACACCACCACCATACGCACGGGACCCCCAGCACTGCTGCTGGTCACTCCTGTACCGGACTGGGCGGCCAGGGTGGTGGTCAAGCTCTGGGCAGGTCGCAGACTGGAGGAACAGGACACGACACGGATCTGCTGTGTGGTGGCTCTGTTACCACCTATTCCAGGTTTTGTGATCACAATAGTCTGAGGCATATTGACCGCGGTTCCTATGTTAGGTGACATGGGTTTGGATGTTTGAATGGATTGGATGTTCGGAGAGGAGATAGCCTTCATTGTTGTCAACACTTTCTGTCCAGGTTGACCCTGTTGATTCACTAGTTTCACAATAGTAGCACCTTGAGGAATACCTTTGGGGGCGGTTTGCAGCGTTGTTGTACCAGGTTTACTTTGAAGGAGATTCACTTTAGGCATTGTGGCCATCATGCCTTGACTGGTTTTGACCAATGTTACAATTTGAGGCTGAGAAGTTCCTCCAACACTAGACTTGGGCAAGATGATTTGCTTGGAAGTGGTGAGGCCAGTCTTGAGAACAGTGGCTTGGGTGGAAGTGTTGAGTGATGGACTCGAGATAATGGTAGGTGAGCCACTGACTGCTTTGTTCGCATTCAAAAACTGATTGAGAGACACCGTCTTGGGCAAAGACAGTTGCCTGGTGGGCGTACTCTCCTGTATAGATACAGGTGCTGGGGATGGTTCCTGAACTCCTATCTTGGGGGTCTGTGAGGCAGCGTTGGCTAGTGTATGTAACAGCATGGTCGTCTCTGAGTCCTGTCCGATCTGAGCAGCTTTTTTCGTTATAATCATCTTTTGAGGGGAGGATATGATCTTTGGACTTTGTTGAATAATCATGGCTTTTGGTGTGTTGGCAAGGCTGGGCACTTCTGCGCGAGCAGCAGACACAGGAATCATCATCTGTGGCATGCTGGCGACAGCAGGAGTAACAGGAGTTTCTGTGGAGAGACGTGCCATCTTAGCAGGAGGAGGTCCATCCGAGGCAGCAGCTTGAGGAGGGGTGGGCAGAGGTGCAACGGCGGCCACGGGGGGAGGAGGGGGAGGCTGAGGAGCAGGAGGCATCTCATACTTCTGAATCTGGAGTATGTAAGAGTCAGCAATAGGATGACCTGGCCAGCAGATCTCCAAGTTGTTGGTAGCAGCGCGTACCAACTGAATTCTGCCAGGAGGCCCTGGTTTTTTCAACTTCTAGATACCACAAGTCTTTACAACATACTTGATTGTTCCAAGCTTTCTTGTAATCATCTCGTCCAGACCAGATGAACATTCTACTATTGATGACAGAGGCACAATGGCCTGCCCGAGGCTTGGGTAGGAAATCATCCGTCACTTCCACTGAGAGATCTTCCCATGTCATTTCAGGAAGATGAAGACAAGCGAGTTGATTCGACATTTCCATTCTTTCTCGTGCAATGATCTAGATTCATCTTTCAGATAGGGACCCATCCGCCGAAGATGAACATTCTGTCTCCGATGACGCATGCTGTGTGCAGTGAGCGGGGTAGAGGCTGAGGGCCCAGGATCTGTGGCTTCTGCCAAGTCATGCTGTTTATGTCCAACATAAAAAGTCACTCAGTCTGTTCCCACTCATACCGCCATAGATAATCAGTTTTGTGTTTTTGTATTCATCAGTCCAACTACAAGCTGTATGTGATTCTCTAGGAGATGGTAGACCGCCGTATGTTCCTGGCATATCCCACACTGTCGTATGGCCATGCTTCAGTTCCAAAGTATAGAAGTCGTCCAGATATTTATAGGAAGGTGTAGGCTTCGTCTCATCACCGCCGCTGTTGGCTAGTCCTCCGAACAAGTAGACTTTGTTTCCGATAAGAGTGAAGCTGTGTCCAAGGCGGGGGCAAGGGGGCGTGCCGAAACGAGGAGGCTTTGGCTTCAATCTCTTCCACTCCCACTTGCTTGCTTGTAACTCATACAGTCACTCGAATATTTTCCATACTCTACCATACCTCCGAATATTAGAACTCTCGTGTTGTCCACAACAATGCCATAGGCAGCACACCCCGGTGGTATATCTCCCTTCAGAGTCGGGATGAACCACTGGTTGGTGGCGGTGTTGAAACATGCAGTCCTCCACGATGCCCTCATTGCCTCCCCCGAACACCAGCATCAGATCCTTGATAGCCACCGCCCTGTGTCCGTGGCGGGGCCGGG
Organism: Bactericera cockerelli; assembly: GCA_024516035.1. Taxonomy (NCBI): domain Eukaryota; kingdom Metazoa; phylum Arthropoda; class Insecta; order Hemiptera; family Triozidae; genus Bactericera; species Bactericera cockerelli. Next base: position 33,526,266 of record CM044959.1, read on the forward strand.
GCTGAGGGCCGGCCGGATCATCTATTCTTCTCCATCTGTACACCGGACAGTTATCTTCCATAGTGACTTATCTGAAACACAAACAACAAACAATACTTAGTGCACAGTCAATGATCCTTTGTTTCAACAAATATGTACAAGTAAGCATTTGATGGGTGACGTGAAGTCAAGCCAAATACATATTGCCTGTGTTATGCATGGGAAAAATCTCGGTTGGTCTCAATTCATAACAAAGTGTTTGTTCTATCGTTGTACTCGTAGTTCTAAACTCAACTATTTCTTTTGTCTCTCAAATTGAAATGTTTGCTATTATAGAAAATCTATAAATGGGTATCATTAAACATCAAGACAAGTGGATTGTTTTGATTTGAATTTCGAACATTTTCATACAGGATGACGAAGGAATACACACACAGTGTAGTGAGGAACAATGAAGAGGCAGGAGAAAATGGTAAATATACTTGCTTAGTGATAGAATCAGCATGTGATTTGATTTTGAAGTGGTAACATATAATCTGAAGATATTGAAAATTGGGAGTTATTGCTGTCGACATCTCGTTGAAATTCAAAACTATTCTTGAAATCTTAGACATACCCAGTACGGATACTTTCTAGAATTGGTCGTCAGAAGAATGGACAGTCATTTTTTGATACCTTATTAAAATGAATTCATTATTCTACTGAAATATTAAAACTTGAATCTTGGACATCAGGAGGTGGCTTGTGTAAAAAAAAGAAGATGCTATATGTTGAAGATTCCTATCGGTGATCCAATATACACCAACATGAACAACGAGACACCTACTATCTCCGTTGGAAGATTCAATACTATTTTTTCATGTGCCCACTGTGATGTTTTAAATAACAGTCTTTAGAATGCTATGTATTTATAGGGAAAGAACACGGCAATGTATGGTTGAAAAAATGAGCAATTTTTAATTTAGGTCTATGAACTCGTACTATAAAAATAAATACAATCAGCTTGTTTATCATCTATCTAAGTTCAGTATCATTTATCCGAATACTCTTTTCCCAAATCCGTGTGGTTCGGTAAGATAAGACAGGTTGTTCCCCTGTCGAAAAGGCAATAACAGGAACATCTTCAGACTGTTTAATAAGCATTCATAAAAGAGATTTAGAAAACTTAGGAGCGCTGAAGGCTTGTTCGAATGGCATGCTCAACAGCAGAAGCATTTCAGTAAAAAGCACCAAAAGAAGCCTGTTCAGAAGAAATCACTTCAAGCATCAGGGTGAGAAGCTAATGGAGCAAAGAGGCAGAGATGCAACAACCTCAATAACTCTCTTGTAGAGATAGTTCAGAGGTGGGCATTCGAACCCCAACTGCTTCTCAAAGCTTTATAACACCCTGAAGTCTTTGATAGTGGGAGTAATTCTGAGAAGTTCCCAAATGAGTCCGGCCACAGGCAGGCGAAAATGTTTCCTAACTTATTCGCCCAAAGAGCAAGAAATGCTCGTCTAAGCATAAAAGGAATCCCTTATGGCTTTTCAAAGGCAACTTAGCTAACCACGCTAAGCAAATGACATGCCAAGACGCAAAATGCGGTCTCTCAAACTGCTGAAAGTTTACAAAATAAAGAGAATTTTAAAACTCTCAGGAGTGCTGAAAGTCGAATGGTGTCAAGCCGTAAGCCACTTCCAGTAAAAAGCATCAAAGAAGCTCGTTCAGAAGAAACACTCAGATTGTGAGAAGCATGGAGCCTGAAGAGCAGAAGACTGCCAAACCCAACTATATTTATAGAGTCGAGGTGCATTCAAAACCCAATGCTTTCAACTTTATAACGCCTGAAGTCTTTGAAGTGGGAGTAATTCTGAAAATTCCCAATGAGTCCGCCACAGGCAGGCGAAATGTTCAACTATTCCAAAGAGCAAAAAATCCTGTCTAGCAAAGAGGAATCTTATGGCTTTTAAAGGCCACTGTACCTCAACTACCGATGAACTAAATGGCACATTGCTCAGACCTAAATGCTGTCTCTGTAAAGAGGCCTCAGTTAGCAAAACACATTCCTGTAAATGTGGACACCTCACACGCTCGATGAAACCACTCTCAAGGCTGATCTAACACCTAAGAAGTTACGAAATCATCCTAAAGAATCTTAAGCTAATTAATAGCTTTGATCTCTTTTAGAGTTACAGGGGCATGTCACAAAAGATTTTGGTCGCATTACAAAGGCTTTCGAAGCCGATAGCCCTACTTATACCAATACCATACCAAATACTCTTCCAGAAATCCCGTTTTACATTTCAACCGAAATCCATTATTTGAATCTTACAATTAGACTGTATTAGATACATAAAAATAGATTATAGAATGACGATCAACTTTTCAGAGGCATGCCAGACAGACAGAAGCATACAAGAAGACAAAGAGCTTGTTTCTTTTATGGTAATTCTACTACTATTACTGTTCTGCAACATAAGTCATACACATATCAGATAACTTTAATAGTTAAAGCGCTGTCGTGATTGACTGCAGCCTTTATTTCCAACTCTTTATATTCACTTTAATTAGACGTCTGAGCTCAAATGATGAGAACTGAACTAGTTAAATGTTATATATCTCTCCTTATTTTTTCCAAACAAGAACATCGAAATATCTGTAGAATTTAGAAGGAAACATTTAAAAACTAAACAATACACATACATAAATATCGTGTTATATCAAAACTGCTATTGTATTACAGAATAACTCCTAACAATAAAATCCGGGTTAAATAATTGTGAGGTCCTACTCCATATGATTAGATTCCCAATCAAACCAATATAACTCCTGAATACAGACTGTCCTACTCCATATGATTAGATTCCCAATCAAACCAATATAACTCCTGAATACAGACTGTCCTACTCCATATGATTAGATTCCCAATCAAACCAATATAACTCCTGAATACAGACTGGTAAACAATATTTATGATATGCAAATCATATGCTTCCTCCGTATTCTTTATTAGAATATTAACATTGAACAAGTCACACTGGAAGCTGAAAGTTCAACAATAATAAAATTATACGAGTTATTTTATAGAACGGATTCTCCTCCATTCCAATAACTAAGATGCACATTGAATTCTGTTTTCAAATTGGCCCAGTTTTAATTAACCTCCTGTAAATATTGTATACTATACACCTATACCAATTAACACCTCTTGTATATTACAAACATAATTCATCTTATATTGTTATTCTCTCTCAGATGAAAAGTTTGTGCAATTTTAAAGGCGTCAAGATCAAGATTACGAGCCATACCACTAAATAGAGTCCCACTCTGAACCAATTTATTATTCTCCATTATATTGAATAAAATGACGTGATGATGCTGCGACTCAGTCTCCGACTGAAATTAGCATGAACATAAATACTAATGGTTGTTATTATCAGCGCTAATTTCCGCAAAGATCATGTTTGCTTCACACGAATCAATTGCCGGTATTCTATGTAAAAATTATCTCATTAATAATCTAAACCAGCAATTTGTACACCTAGAGGCACACTTATAATAGTAGTGATATAGTATGCTAATTAAAATAGCAGCACTTAAAAGCAAATCTAAATAATGTATCAAATAGTTTTACGAGGGAATTATTTTATGTATTTACAATGGATATCTTTGCATTACTTTACTATCTCTCTTGCATCCTTAATAAAGCTGAAGATGGGTGCTAATAGTGTTATAAAACCTTACTAGGTTTAAATATTTCATTGGATTATTTCCAACAAACTTTTCTTTCCATGGAGATGTAACAATGGTGATTTACACCAGCTGGTCTGTGTTTTAACATTCCATTTATTAAAGTTTCCTAATCTAATAAACAAGATGAACTCATGTCACATCAAAATATAGATTTCATGTCCAACAAATTATAAATATAAGCCGTTGGGTTTTTTGCGACAATTTTTCGTATTCAATTTTTATTTAGAATATCAAATGTTTCACTATTAGGTTTTTAACCAAAAAAGTTTCACACATTGGGTTTTTAACCAACAGTTTTCACATGCCATACTTACGGTCCTGCATAACCGTGTTCAAGTTGCTCAAGATAAATATCAAAAGTTCAAAACGAGGCTGATTTAAGATGCAACATTTCAGGCGAGGTCAGATTTAAGAAAGTTGATCCGGACAAGGACTGGCATCAAGTCCAAGGTAGGGGTCAGGCGTGTTAGTGTTGGGTTTGAAACAAAGCGCTATTGTAAAAGGTTTCCTCAATTCATATTCACAAGTCTCAACTTATTGATGAGGCTGCGGCTTAGCCACAATGGACTCGACCCAGGAAAACTCAAAGTTCACTGAGGGTGTGTCTTGTATGTGCGACGCGGGAATTGAGAACTAATCGATTACATGATGTAAATAATAACAGAGCACTCTATCTAATTGGTTTTTCATTCTAGCAAGTGATGACAGAATCGACGATATGTTGACAAGTTACTAGTAATTATTGTGAATAAATTTATAGAGCAGGACAAAACAAAGAGATCTGTGACGCAAGTGTGAGCTGGTGATCTATGATGTTTCACTCTTTATAAATGCTCAATTACACTAGAGTGCGCAAATCGGTGACTGCTACAGTTCATACCCAAAAGGTACAAATAGTAGGAAAAACGATGTAATTAATTGGAAGTATGAATGACCACTTCGAAAATGTTTGCTGACACTTTACTTTGTAACTACAAAATATTTTGTAGTTCCGGGGGACTAATTTTTACTAAAAAAATGTTAGACTTAAAATTATGCCAAGTGTAAGTGTGCATCAGTTAGAAAATTCAACCAATAACTTCCTAGGTTTGTAGAATATGCTTTGAGCATTAACGTCGCCTGGTGCATGGTTAGTTGGTTACCTTTAAATAAAGAGAATAATAAATTTATTAGTTGGTCGCTGGTATAAGCCACATACTGGTATATTCAGCACATCCACTAAAATAAGCATCTTGTAGATAAAATAAAAAAATATCATGAATTAGATTGAAATAATTAAATTTGATTTTCAATTGACTTAGAAAATTAAAAAAGGTGTGATGTGTAGTAGCATTGAAACGTATAAGGGCCACGCAATGCTCAAGTATAGGGAGGTAATAAAATATTGGTTTTTCATTAAAGTTCATCAGTTCAAATTCTAGAAGTGAAGTCATTCACTGGTGGAAAACTAACAATAATTATGCAATTAATAAGGTTCGCACAAATTCACAAGTCTGAGGAGGAAGAGAAGAGAAACAGTATTAGAGGGAGAGAACAAAGACATAACCTCAAATCTGAGAGAAAAGAGAGGGAAGTTGCGCGGGGTGACGCCGGCAAGACATGTTGTGAATCTTTCAGTAGTTGAGTCTCAAGAACAAGTCCTTTGTCAGCTCTTTTCTCAAGGACCATACACATGCAGTGGACGCTTACCTCTCATAGGGAAAAGGTGACTTTCCAGGGAACAAATTTCACATAAAATCGTTCAAAAATCGTAAAAACACACGCTCGAAAACGAACAACACAACTTGCGTACACAAGAAACTCACTCTCTCTAGCATGTGAAACTCCCGTCAGTATTTTTTTCTGTCCTTGAATGCGCACATCGAACACACTCTTCTGTGAGCATACATGGTTTTTTATTCGACCAATAGGATTTTTGTATTTTATATTTTCAAAGATAAAGGTAAGGAGTACGGAGTAGGTACACATCGATATACTGATAACGGATTCAAATAGAGAAATTATCGAGGAGAGGAGAAATGCATTTGAGTTGGTCAGTACTACCTAATGAAGTGACTAATCTCAGGACTTGAGATCCTAGATTAGTTTCTGTTTGTTATTCGGGTGGAGTGATCAACCAGGAATTCGACATTTAAATTTTTAAAGCCAGTGCATAGTTAAAATTCAAAATAATTTATCGTAAAAAAATATTTACATTTTTAATAAGTAGTTTATTGAAGTAATACAAAACATTCAGATAATACAATAACATTTTTTTTTTTTTTTTTAAGAACCAATGTAAGCCAATATTTTTTATGATAAACAATACACACCTCTGATAAACAGTTACTCGTGATCAAGATTTTTAAATGTTTTTTTCACACTTTTAATGATTTAATTTTGAAAACGGGTTAGCTAGGAGCATAATTTGCGAGTATTCTTTTCAACAACAATTTAAATAAAAAATTCCTCCATTTCCTAAA
>CM044959.1:33532539-33657379 GCA_024516035.1 Bactericera cockerelli
ACTCTTGATTAAATTCCTCAATCATTCATTGTTAAGCAACTGGGGGTAAAACATGTAACTATTTATGCTTCAAAAGTAATAAATATGTTTCGTCTGTGTCTGGCATTCTGCCTAAAGATGATGCCCAGAATAATTTCATCACAATAGGGCAAAGTCGTAAGATTCTCAGCCCAGAATTAAAAGTCTCAGTAAGAATTATTTTCGTAAGTCTTTTCTCAACTGAGAGTTCTTTCTTTCCTGAACTCACTATTTAAGTGCGAATTGTCAATAATACTAATTACATACCTACAAGGTACATACTAAATCAATTTATTATAGACACAAATTTAATCATAATAGGATGTACGGTTCAGTCGGTTTACGAGATATAAGAGTTTAAAGTTTTTATTTCCAAGATCCTCTGGTTCAAAGTTGATGAATTTGAAATGGAATCATCTACAATACGACTCTTAAGTGCATAAAATTTCGTTGTATTTGTTTAGGTGTTTCTGAGATTTGCACGTTGCAAGTACAATGCCAATATCACATAGACCTACAGGCAAACACACACAAAATCAAATCTGCTCAGGAGGTTTCGACATGTCTTGAAATATGTTTTTTTTCTTCTGAAATCGGAGTACATACAGTACTTCCAATATCTAATAATATTTAATATTGGAAATAATTGAACCTATTCTATGCTTTTTATAAAAGTCGAAAATTATTATTATTCCTGACTAGAGTCAGAAGACCAACAGTCACAGATGAATCCGATAATCTATGCATGCTCCTCATCGTTCAACTTTAGTTATTCCAGGGAAAGTTATGTAGGTATTCCAGATCCGTTTGTATTGCACCAATAGTTTCATTCTACATCAGAACTAGAAGCTGAAGTCGATTGTACGAGTAAATCAGCAGTCACCAGATTATGTCTAGATATTATCTATCTAGTATTCTAGTCTATCCTGAGCTGAACAGCAGCACAAATTTAACTTGGCATCCGCGAGTACCTAGTACCAAAGTGATGTACACCTTGGCATAGGTGCCTCTCTACCTATCCAATATAATTATAGAACCTCTTATCCAACTTGGTGTTGCGGGCATCTATAGATTAGACTTAACTAACTTCACACTAGCGAGTGCAAAGTTTACATGGCTTGTATCTGGCTCATTAGGATGTATTTCCCTTTTATGGAAAAAAGGTATACTGTACAATGTACATTATGTATGTAAATAGTGAACAAAAAATTAGCAGATTTTACAGAAAATAAAATTCAAGGAGTACCTGATTGCTCTTTCAGTTGAAGAATTTCGTGACGGTAAATATGTAGTTACTATGTTGCTAATATATGCTTGGTTATAGACTACTGGATTTTCCATATTCGTTTGAAATGGGTTGCTGAAGTTGTGCGATATTTCTGATAATTTTCTTTCTCAAGGTTTCCCTGAGACTTAGATACTCATTGCCCTCACTTGATTAGATTCCTGACTAGAAATTTTTGATAATTCTCAATTCAAATACAGTATCTGCTAATCTTCAAATTGAATTCGAACACAAAACTTCTTTAAGTCTGAAAATTTCCATTTAGTAAAAAATCCTATTAGAACCCCTACTTGTCCGGCAGAGGTGTCCCCCAGTCTATTTCAACACGTCTCTTCGTGTTCAGACAATTGCAATGGTACTTCTGTCCTTCAAAGTCATATGGCACCAGCGGATAGACCACATGGTGAATGTCTCCCCATGGAAACCATATCACTTGGGACTGAAACACAGCCATCGCGACGGGAGCCAAATATTCCAGTAATGTAGGACAAGGTAAAGACATCCATCTTCTGATACGACTCGAAATCATTTCGTTATGAGACTTGAACCATTTTTGTCCTGACGATCTTTTCTTAGATCTAGAGTGCTTTATTCTTGTTAGATAAAATGTAAAGTGATTTTGAAGGTTTCAGAAGTAATTAATCAGATGTTTATGGCTTTCAGTGGTACTTTCCACAAGAGTAAGTTATAGAATGGATTTATTCTTTAAGGACTTCGTATCGCCCCCGCTGCAATGGAGATTTATTACTTCATGAATGTAATACATACCTACCGTCATTGTAAAATAATTAATTACTATAAAGTAGATAGTATGCATATGCAATTATGCACATACATATTCAAAGAATTAATAGAATTATTCGTCATTACATGCTAGAAAGACAATTGGAATACTTTGAAAATCCCGTCTGTTCGGAGTTCGATCTACCGACTTTCTATTACTCCCAGTCCTTTTCTAGTGGAGTTAATGGGGTGACGTGGTTCAAACGTCAGGATGCTGGCGAGGAACAATATGCCACACTCTAAGGGAGACTCTCGTAAGAAGTACACAATCCTTGAGACGAACTCCCAGCCAGACACCAGAATGTGGGTCAAGTGGTGCATAACCATAACCACGTTCCTTCTTGGGTGGATTAAATGATTTCCAACCATTTAACTTTTATTTATTTCTACTAGACTGGAGACTCTCCTTATCAATTCAATCAGCAGTGGAACTCCCGCTATAATATCTAGCATCTAAATATTGTAGCTAATTTTACACAATCTTTATTACAGAACATTGGTGTACACTAGCTGTGTTGTTTTCAAAATTTCTTGACGCATTTTTCCATTTTTTATTATTCCCAAATAAGGCATCGAACCTTGGGTCATTAATGTTGCGATTACTCCCATGGGGTCTCCCATCAAAATTAATACTATCTCAATTTATAGTCAGAAAGATAGATAAGTCTACGATTATACAGGGTAAGCTGGATCGCGAAAGATCCATTTCAATGGACGCGTAGCCGATCAAATTCATTACTCCAAAATATACTCGTATCTACATTGATGTAATAGATGTTTATTTAGGATTATCAGAGATTTAGCATTACTCCAAGATAGATCTACATTGATGTAATTGAAGTTTATTTAGAATTATCAGAAATTTGGCGAGAAGTTATTGGACTAACATTTTGACAATATGGAAGAGAATGCCGTTGGCATTAGTTTTGATCAAGTTTTGTTTTATTATTTTCAATTTCTATGAAAATATTCTATGTACCTTATTGTAAATAAAACTTGATGTAACAAGTTAAAAAAAAAATATATTTGAGTCAGTTCTTAATTTTTACCCACTGAAAACAATTTGAACAATTATTGTCAATTATTTAGTAATAATAGTATGGCCCAAAATCAAGGATCGACCAAAGTATTATTGAAAACGTATATATTTATTTCCCCCAAAATAAGTTTTGTGATTAGGTAGCAAATTTAATAATACTTTTTGGTGGCTGCTAAAAACAACGAAAATCATTGACTGGCGCCCTTATAGCACAAGCCCTGAAATGTGGAAAAGTAGGAGTGACCAACCAACCTCAACCATGAGAAAAAGTTTGATCAATGCCGATCTCAAGTAGGTTTGGGAAAAGGCAAAGTGATCTAAGAACATCATGGGTGCTAATAAACACTGAAGCACTGTTACTGGCAATACAAACTATCCTTTTATTCATGACCAATCCAGTGGCCAATTTAAAGGCAAAGAGTTCTAGTTGTTATCTAAATATATATTATGTTATCTCTTATCAACACCGTACTGAGACACACATTACAAGTTATTTAAGATTAATCCATGGATAAAAACTATTTCATTGAAATAAACTGTCTACAGTAAGCTATTTATCTTCATGTCTGTATATTGTGTTTTTATCTATTTAAACATGGAACTTCATGGTATTTGTACTTAAGATAGATTTCTGTTTAAAATGTTTCTTACGATCGATCATATTAGAACCATACTGAAATCCAACTCTGTAAAATTATGTATGCCACAATTGTCACACGTAAATGCAAGAAAATTACAAAGCTAGTGGAAAATGGCACATTGAATACACTTAGTTGTTTTCCTATAAATGAAGATAATTAAGCAACATAAGTGTGCCTATTTGAAAACAACGTTTAGAGAAAAGATACAAGAAGTAGAATCAATTACCAGGTGTTTGGTGTTTGCAGGGCAATTCAAACCGACTGGATTATATGAAAAGGTTTATGCCAAATAGGTAGTTGGTGCACGGTCGTGAAGAAGTGTAAATGCAGTGGGATGCAGAAAATCTAGCAAAATATCAGTACTCAACAGGAGAGTTAGAATTTTAGGAGCAAATACAAAGCAAGGGCTAGGTTGTTGTAATGTTGTTGTAACTTGTAACCAGCTTGTCTACAACTGGGGGGAGTGATGGACTCCAGCCAACTTTAGTTAACGCGTCTTGATGATCTATCATCGTGAGAATTTGGACTTTTTTTTAAGAAGTCATTAAACCCTTGGGAAAACTGTAAGTTGTCCAGGATTGTCTGTTTATAGTCCTTTTGTGAGATACCGGTCTTCTCCCTGTGTAGCGGCCCCCAGCCAGACTGTTAGGTATATTTAGAATCTTGACTGTAAGCTTTAAACATGAAATCCCCATTCCAATCAACAATCAATCCTTCTAAACCAAAAGTACTTTATTTCCCTGACTAAACATGAAATAGATACTTGTAGGCTAAATGGACAGAAGTTTCTTTCAAGCTGAAATAATATGTTCCTTTTCTTATGTTGAACCGTTTATCATCTCTGATCTATCCTTTCTTATTGAATAAGAAACCGCATAACTTTGATGTTGTTTAGCTTGAACATCACCTGTCCGTATTTAATTAGAAATACAATTTCAACTATTCAAAGTTGTATTGATTAACTACTTATTAGGTACCTACATTATGTTTCCGATGAAACCAGACAGAAAAGAAAGGCTGAATTGAGTGGAGAAAGAGGTCCTATAGAATCTATGAGGAGCTCTCGTTATGATCACCATTCTCATTGCTATCACAATGTTAATAAAGATGGAGATTCAATAAACAAATAAAATTGTTAATAGAGTGCTATCAATTTATGATCTAGGTACTTTGTCAATAGCATAAATAGGTTATAAAATAAGACTTTTATAATTCTAGGTTTTATTAATTAACTACGATTTCACGGGGAAGAAAAGAAAGGCTAGATCAATCAAAGAAAGGCCAGTAAAAAACGCTTTATTATTACTCTTGTTTCTATTAACATCGTCATCAGAATTATTATTATCAGTTTCTTTCATGACTTGACTATCTTAGTTTAAGAGCTCATCTATTCTCTCGTGCTTCTATTTACATAAAAATAATGAACGATGTAGGGGTAACAGGTATGCGGCAAGTGGACGCTTGGTGATTGATTAAGTCACATTATTTATCATTGATCGGTTCATAATTTATAATCCCACAACATAACTCGAGTATGTTTAGAAGTGAACGGTTGTGCCAGGCCCAGGGTTGGTGACATCTGTTGGTGTGAGGAGTCCATGCAAGGGGGCGGAACCTCTTTGGATTTTTTCGAAGAACAATATTAGTTAAGTAGGTAAGCTGAGCTGAGTAATTTATCAGGAACCCAGAGACCACATAACTTTCCTTAAAATAAACAAGAAAACAAGTGTTGTCTTTCATTTTTCTACATCTTATTTTGAGATCAAGCAACGTTCATTTAGGATTTAGGGCATAAAACTTCCCTTTCTAAAAGGTAAAACTTTTACTGGAAAAATACTAAAATAAAATAAAAAAAATGGTGATTTGGTTTCGAAACAGTCCAGTCTGTTAAACCATTCTATGGTTCTAAGTCCTAAGCAACTATCACCAGAGTATACCAAGCCTGCTTCAGTCCGGTGCGTGTTAAGTGTGTTTAATGACCATCCTTTCTGACCTTTACTGGTTTTTAATTACTTTAAACTCATTAAGCTTGAGCGCTCACCAGTTGCGGCTTATCGGTGGTTGATCTCAAAGCCTCGCGTTAACATGGAACAAGTACATTGGAATATGGAATACATCACATAGGTTTACTTTTACCTACGGTAGATACTTACCCAAGATACAAGGCGCTTAATAATTTATTGACTAAACAAGTAGCGACAAGGGAACGGGTTAGATTAATCGATAAATAATAAGCGTAATAAAATTCCATGATATACTATATGTATGTAAATCAATTTTAAAGAAAGAAAATGTACGGCGAACTTGAATTGTGATTCTTAAAATAATTAGTCGTAACTGTGGAACGACAAAAGTCAAATGAAACATTCACTTTTCTTGCTCTTAATATCAAACACCGTGGCCGAGGTGTGAAGAACCTCAATACAAAGAGTGTAAAGTAACGGAAAACATAGTTCCATGCATTTCATGTGGTTTCAGCCAACGAAAAGTTTAAAATTAATTTCAAAAACTGCAATTTTTATTACAGAAATGGATTCATCCAATATTAGTTATCTGATTCCAAAAAGAAAACTTTTTACCGAAAGAGACCCCAAAAGGGACGTACTATTTATAATACGAATACTATACAACTTACCCTAAAAGATGAAGAAGAGCACATACTGCTGAAAAGTCTGGGAACTAGACGTCAGCTCTCGATAACTAGACGGCTCACAATCTTGGCATAGTGATTGATGAAAATCAACATCGGTTGAGCGCGAACAATGGTGATGCTCTCCTCTGATGTGACGTTATTTATGCATCCACCACGCTGACACCTAGAGCCGGACCACAAATCATGTTAACACCTGGACCACACAATATCGCAATCTTGCTTCTCACAAATCCACTCCGCAAAGTCCCGAGTCAAAAGCGATTTGTGACTTGTACTCACACAAATCACAGGCGTACTAACAATGAGCAAATAGTTTATCCGTACTACTAATGCCACTTACAAGCTAACATAGAATGGAAAGGCAAACCCATCATGTCTTGGAGTAGAAAGTTTGCGAGATGATTCTTAACGACAGCAAAGTAATAGTAAGTAGATGTATGTAAAGTACAGAGGAACATTATCATAAAATTAACTACGTAAATTCAATTCGTTTTTCAATCCAAGAAAGGAGCTCTCTGAAGAGCTCTTCGTTAGTTTAGGAGTTATTTGCTGAGTATTTATTGCCGCAGTGATAGACTCACAAGTACGTATTGAATCAGGACAATCAATCCAATTAGAACGGACTTGATTTCTGAGAACATTCTTGCTACATATTCAATTGATGATTACTATTCTGAATCCTCTTTAACTGTATTGATAGAATTTTTAAAAAAAAAAATCTGTACAATGGTAGTGCGATCTTGTAGTTATATGTAGCATGTTAAATCGACAGAGGGTGTATGTAGACATGGTAGGCCTGTAGGTAGGCAGCCACAGTTTGGTCTTCTAGATCCATTATTTTGCCAACATGTTCTTGGGAAATTGTGGTTTCTTCTATTGTTCCGGATCAGATACAAGAAGAATATAATAGGGAACACTGTCCACTGTCCAGGTATGTTCTGATATTCATGTACTTCTCACTTTTCTGTTTATACTGATTATACTGAACACAAGCAACCTTACCAATCACAAGGAATGCGACAAACCGACTCCCCCAGCCATTCTGTGACTATAAACGGCTATTAAACACCTCCGCCAAGCTCTGAAACATGAGAACCGTGTTGCGTAACACTCTCCCATTTGAATATAATGCATTTCCATGCACTTGACTACAATAATGTACTGCCATAATGAGAACAAATTAGCAGAGATTTCCTTTCTTCTCTCGTTCTACTTGTGCAGTTTGAAGTTCTCCACTTGTGTGGATAATGAGCTCCATATTGTATATTTGAGTACCAGGGTCTGGTGATGCCGGCCTGGTGGTACTGTAGCCATAACAAACGCAATAGAACATGTTGAGAGTCACAGTACTACTTGGCATAATTATCAGGACTGTGCGTCTGAAAGCACAAGTAGGATGAACAATGCTTCGGATTTATTGTCATTGGAAATACATACCTCAGGGTACCATGTATGTTGTGAGACCATGGGTAATCGATTGTTGTGTGCCGTGTAACATAAATTGTGTATAATTGATGCTAGGTGACGGCATGTAGGTTGTGTGTTCGGACACTATCGGCATTGTGCAATCATGTGGATGTTGCATTTCTCCAACGTGGTGATCATCTGAGACGGCTTGGTCTATTATCTCGGAACTAGCAACACCCACACGTCCTGTCGACGAAACTAATCCCAACTATTGAGTCATCTAGTGATCCAACACATCTATATTCGTCCTGAAGACATGTGGATTTCAACCATAGATTTATGAATATGAGATTGAATTCAACTTTTTCTCATTTTTTCTTCTTCTAAGGATAATCTTGATATTGAAGCACAGTGTTAAATTTGGACAGATCATTCTTAAATCTCCAGTTTCAAAGTGTGTAGGATTAACATTGATTCCATTGGAGTCAATTGGCATTGAGCTACTACCAATTTTAATTAGCAAAAAATTAAAATCATGAACTGGATGATACTAAAATGATAGACATGAGACAAATTCTATTTTATGACCCTGATGACCAAGCTACTACAGAGTTCTTACATTAAATGTAAGAACATTTAATGAACTCCTACAGAGTCCCAAACTTTAGACAAGACTTGTGTCACCAAATAGCACCAGGGCAACCCTATTATCAACATTTTGCTACCAGCCCACAAATGAATTATTCCCGAACAACAGGTTTCAGAATGCGCGGGTGTCTGATTACAATGATCAGTGTCAATTCAGTCGATTGGCATTGATCTACATACCTACCAACTTTTCGAAATTCAGAACTATCGTAAAATACCAAAAAAATATATAAAACGAAAAATTACGAACTTAGTAATGAACAGGTATCTAAGTTTGTGATTTGTGACAAGCATAATAATTTATGAAGATGGTATCAACTCAATAGATATTTTCAATTGAAATTTGAAAGAAAAAAAAATGTGCAAATTAAACTAGTAGCTAACCCTGGATTGACTAGATCATCATCCTATTATAAATTAGGAAGATTTTATCCATAAACATCCTTCCCAAACAGAGCTGGGAAAATGACAGTAGAGTCAAAAGGGTTTATAAAAGTAGGCAACACATAACCAATAAAACTTCTTTAAAAGAGGTCGAATTATTGATTCATAGAATTACTTGAGGCTATCAGCAATCACTTCTCCATAAAACGTCATTTTAAGATTAAACACAACTTGACCCTTGTCAAACTTGAGGTAGGTTCTCTTTGAAGAAGAAATTTTAAACGTTTCAAAGTTTTAACCAACAATAAACGATGAGGTGACATAAATATTGAATACCATCTTGATCCCTTGCATTCCATCTTGAAGTTTCCTTGGGAAAAATATGTCAGACACGTCAACAGAATGTTGAAAGATACATTATTTGTAACCCATAGTGACCTAAGCAGTTGTATGTGGCGTGACAGCGTCCACATTGTCACCAGTTTTCCAATCAGATTAAGATAGGACCCACTTCGCAAGGCTTTGTGTTAGGCAGACAATCGTCTGGCCAAAGCCTTTAGTCAAAGCAAGTGTCTTGTAATGCCAATCAACAGCAATTTGTAGGCACAGAGTGTTGTGTGTTCAATCAAGATAGCGACCGCTTACCGCCAAGCTTGTTAGGTTGCAAGAAGAAAGGCTTGAGATGTCTATCTTAGTGACATACTCGGAAGACTTTATAGGTTATGGGAGGAATTTGGTCCACACTATTCAAACAGCAAAAGAAATGAAAAGTGGGGGTATACAGGTATTTTGGGAGTGTTTATCCTACTTTCTTTGGCAATGTGAAATTTCTAACTCGATTTTGTAGGATGCATTATTTTCATTTGTCATCTTAAAATACTGTTTTTCAATAAATAAATAATATAATATAAAGCGACTAACTTAAAAAAGGACACAATACTTCCGATTTCTAATATTAGAAATTTCTTGGAAGTAATTTATTAATGCAAAAACTCAAGAATATAATTTAGATACAATGAAAGTTTATTAATTTAACACTCTTATAATTAGAATTTATTATTAAAATTAAAATCATATCTACTTTATTATAAAATGACTACTTAATTACTTAAATATGCTTCTCCAGATAAAAAATGTTGAAAAAAAATCATGTGCAATATACATATTCATATTCACATAACAAACGTGAAAAGAACATGATATACCTATAATATTAACAACAACCGTGCGACTTTCAGCAGAAAAAGGCAACGCTGCCAATAGTTTAATTAACGCACATCTAATATTTTAATTAAGATAATAAATTGCAACGGTGTCGCCATTTATTTCCGCGCGACAAATAGATAAGACGGGTCATGGGAGCATCACGAAGTGCCCGCGGGTATTAGACGCAAAGGTCAGGAGAGTTTAGAAGCAACTGGGTTTAGAAGGAAACAGAAGAGACGGTAATTTCATCATAAAAAAAAAAAAAAATCTCAGTGAAAAGGAGTTTTCAGTGAAACCCTTACAATTGACACTGCGACCTATTTAGATCTATTGTGACCATACATCAAGGCATGGAAAAAAGTCTGTAATTCTGTGTCACTCACACATTATGATATTTACTGTCAAACTATTCAGTTGATAGTTTCGTTGGTGATTAAGATGTGCTATAGCTGTTACTCAGCTATTTGCGTAATTTTATTATTTAAGATGAATATGAAGCAGTGCTTCTGGTTAAGTACCTAATTACTTGATTGATAGCTATTAAAATTTTGGAGTCAGTGCGAGGTTCAAGTTCAACGTGGTGATTTTTTCGAGCTGTTAATCAGATCAGTCGGGTATGAACAATGATTACCCTTGCCTTACTAATCAGTAATATTACCAGACACAGTAGGTTAGTATCACTGTAACTATAAGAGGTACCCACCATTCTGAGATTCGCTTTAGACAAGAACATTAACCGCTTCTGGTGAAACTCATGATGGTTCAAGATCAGAGACGATACTTATTTACTTAAGCAGTTTTCCAAAATTTATAAACATTTATAAACATTTCGATCAAGCTTTATTTACATATTTTACATACAATGTACATGGTAACAATTTAGAGATAAAAATAAACAAAGCCTGATCAAGGGTGGTGATAATGCCTACGGCATTCAAAATGGTAAAATTGGTAAGGAAACAAACCATAATAAAACCATTTGACCCAGTTAGAAACTATCAAAATAATTTGTTCGACCTGGCCCACACCGCCACAATAGATAGGTACCTAGATAATCTAGATTACTACTCCTACAGACAAAAGTCACAACCACTTTTTTACTACTGAGGATTATTGGGTCACAAGGGTCACAGATTAGGATTATAATTCCACTATTTCTACTAGAACTACTCTCTCAATGATACAATCATTAGTTTAGTTGGATTCGCGAAAATCTATATTTATAAATGCAAAATACAACCATTTCACACCCATTCATCTCTGTTTCTCCGTATGACTATACTTTCTAGAAAGGAGAGTACCTTTTATGCTTGAGAGTTCGGAGGCAAACTAAGAAGGGATTTTTCAAAATATGGTGGCTGAAATTTTGTACGTAGGTTCATTTTTTGTTCTAAATGTACAATTAGTAAGTATTCTTGAATATGTATGCTAAATAAGACGCCAGCCGCGGGGAATAACACCAGGAACAGGAGCATCCTTTCGAGTTCTCGAAAATTTCGAGCTATCGGGATTTTGGATAAGGAGATAAAAATTGGAAACATTGACGAGAAATTTCTACTTATAAGTACTCATTTATTGCGAGTTATCCACTTATCCAAGGGCTAAAGATTTCTTTAGCATAATATATAAATTTAAATTATAGCCTGGATTTATCTGGGTCAATAGACTATATCAGCGATTCCCAACCTCTTTAGCTTGGGGGCCCAATAATAATTTTTATAAACAATTTTGCGGCCCACCCCGTACTTATTATGCACTATTTTAATATTATCTCTCCAGAATGTGACCAGTGTTCATGTAGACTTACCATCAAACACATCCTAAGAGATTGTAATAAATACCTAACGTCAAGAGACCCAAATAATCTCATACCATGCTTAAGTGAAAAAGAAATTTCAATAATCAATTTCCTGACTAAAACTGGATTAAAAATGTAATTTTTGTTTTTTTATACAGTGTATATAACATCACAATAAAATGTTGACACACTTAAATAAATGACAAAAAAAAAAAAAAAATATTATTTCTTGAGTTTCGGCCAGCATTCACGACCCGTAGCGAGCTGCCCGCGGCCCACCGGTTGGGTACCAATGGACTAGATAGTTTCTTTGTTTCATTTTATTATTATGGTAGTTCAAGTTACCAAAATATTATCTTCTCTCTCTGTAGCAGATAATCAGAATATGAAATTCACGGCACGGCAATTATAAAACTGGATCAAATGTAAGATAATCCAGACTTCATAAGTCGGGCTAGATTGCGCTGTAATTGGTTGAAACTTCTACTCGAAGTAGGTTCTAGCTCTATGGGATTGCCTTGCCTATCAATGCCGAAAAAAAGGGAAGGTCTGGTTTATTTTAAAGTTAATCCTGTTTTATAGGTCAGCCTTTCTCGCAAACCCAACACCATGATGACACCACAGTTCGCCAACAACGACCAATGTTGGCTCGAATCAAGACCCCGTCGAGTTTTATATTTAGACATACGGCACGAGTGTTATTGTATGACTCACCACCCGGCCTTGCCTCGACGTCCCTATTTGGACAAAATAGTAACCTTCCCTCTGCTACTACCTATTAGACCTTTAGCTCGGAGATCAGCGCTGAATCCTCATCCAAGCTACATGAGAGCTCTATGAGAACAAGACTTGGAGATTTACCAGAGATAATCAAGATGAGGGTTGTGAGGTTCACACAGACTTGACAATCTTGCTTGATATGCGCAAGATATTATGTTTTGAATACAGGAAATTTAGTTATCTCGAGTTTTAATTAAATTTGTTCTTCGTGCTGGTCTTCTTTAAGACAAAGGAAAAAACTTTTTGACCGAAGTGCCTTGAAGTTTAATTTCTTACCTAACTTGATGTTGAATAATTATGTGCATGTCTCCTTGTGTTGGTCTGTCACAGTTTCACTGGATATCTCAGAATTGCAACTAAGTAGGTATATCTCGTCGTCACGTCGCGCGTCGGTTGAGTATAAAATCACACATAGCGCGATCCTTTAAAATTCACTGTAAGGAAAAGTAGATCACACTATTTATGAATGAAATCTGTTAAAACTTCTTTGGTATCATTGATGGTAGTTTTTTACTTGTTACTTGTGATTTTATCTTAAGATATCGAAAGTATCTATCTTAACATTCCAAGAAGTCAGTATTAAGATTGCACTAACAAAAGTTCATGTGAATCAGGCTCAAAACTTCACAGAAGAATTCTAAAGGCTTGAAAATCTCTAAAAACGCATGAGATTAAAAGAAAATAAATACTCGTAAATGCTAGTTTTCAAGAGATTCTCGACTCCGTTTTTGAGTAGAAAAAAGTTACGTAATAGTCTGAAATAACATATTTAGCTCTTTTGAAAACGGGGATTTTACTATGACTCGGGAGTCAAGTCTCCATAAGAGACTTGACATTCAAGCTCAGGTTAAAAACAATTTGGAAAGAAAAATTCAGACCTTGAAAGGGGAACTGTATATATTTGCACATCAACCAAATTACCTAATTTAAATTTCCTATCACGTTGAAGTGGCATGATTCACCTCATGGGGGAAAGGAAAAACGTTTAAAAAAAAAAAACCTAACAAAACATGGTTGTAATTTCCAGCTATTTTTCATTGATTTCTTTCAATGGTTTTGTAATAATTCACACTTTGAAAAATCCCACATTTTTGAAGGTGTTACACTAATTT
The DNA here is from genome assembly GCA_024516035.1 of Bactericera cockerelli. Lineage (NCBI taxonomy): Eukaryota > Metazoa > Arthropoda > Insecta > Hemiptera > Triozidae > Bactericera > Bactericera cockerelli. The sequence continues at coordinate 33,546,294 of CM044959.1, forward strand.
GCATAAATAGAAACACCAAAGTGAGGAAAACGCAGGTTATCTTCGTGATTGGACATTGAGGACGCGGGTTTTCCAATGTCATTCTGGTTTTATTACACGGGCGGCTATAAAGATGGGGAATGAACCTCGTTCTATCCATGGATGAAATGAGGTCGATCTAGTATTTATCTTATTAATTCCAATTAGAACTAAATAAATACTAGAGTCCCTTTTTCTATCACTTGTTTTGGTGCTCCAATAAGGTCGAATTTTCAAATTAGTGGGAAAATCCGAACCAAAATCCGTTACCAGGATTACCGCAGTAAACACTTCAACCACCACACTGTTTTGAAATATATTTCTGCCAGCCTAGGCGGCTAGGAGGGTAGCGCTCCTATAACTTGATTAGTTCAAGGACTGCCTGACTTTCTCTTAATTTTGATATTTCTGGGTGATACTAGGCAGTAATAGAAATTCCCTCTGACCAAAAGAAAAACTTGTCTGTTCCACAATTGGATATTGTTGTGTTTATTTTTCCAAGCACATAGTTTTAGATCATAGTGAAAAACTTTTTTCATCGTTTAGAGACAACCACTAAATTCTTCTAAAAATTAAAGAAAATAAATACAAGAGGAAGGTAATTATTCTGTACAACTGTTAAGTTAAACATTTACTTATTTAAATAAAACTCACTTATCTACAAATAGTTATAGAATAGATTAAGAAACATAACATCAGAGAAGAATCAAAAATAAAATCTGGGGCCAAAAATAAATGCTCCTGCTTTCAACAATACACAACGATAACATATTATGTAGTTTTGTCTATTTTTTATTAAAATAAAATGTATAATAATTTGTTAGCCAATAGGGGCACCATATCAAGCTAACGTATCGGTAAAAATGGTTTTGGAGAATGGTATGAAAATATGTACATACATGGGAGCTCATACCTATGTAGAATATGGGGAATAACTCTTTCATCAGCAAAAACTAGTATAGGTACAAGCAATAAATTAATAATGTAACGTTTAGTTTTTGTAAAAAAAAAACTATTGAGAAACTTTAAGCCTTGACAATATCTGATTAACTGGTAAGAGCAATTCCAGTTAAAAATTATAGCCCACAGAATCAATTCAGCGAGGGATTAACCATTGTTACTCGTAATCCAAATTTGACATACTTTGAGGGTGAATACGGAATAAATACCCATCATATGCCTTCTACTTAGATCACAAATATACTTTTATGTAAAGATTATGATCTACATCTACAACATGTTGGCTCAAAAGGAAATCATTCCCTTGTGGTCTTTCATATGAGATATACGAGGCATGTGGGCAAATGGCGATCACCATTTTTGCTCAACTCGTAAAAAACAGCATGAAGCCATATCCACACGAATACTTAACAACCTATTAAACTCCAATACCATGATGTCTTAATGTCGATAAAAATTTCCACAAATAAAAAAACAAGACTTGACTTAACGTTAAGACTAAGGACAGTGCTCTGGCAGATAAATATCTATTAAAACTCAAAAGAATGAGATTCACTAAGAAGTGTACATAGATACGCGAGCATGGTGGTCATCCGGTCTGCGCTGTCAGTAGTGAGCTCTTATCCCAACCAATGCATGAGTTCGATTCATTCATAATTTTTTTGCTATCCACGCGACGTTGGGCTAGAGATGGTTTTTAGTCATTTTAATAGAATATCCGAGAGAGCCCGACTTGAAAAGAAACCAACCTTACACGGGGCGTTCGTTGGAAAATTCCTTTATTGTTGTTTTAACCATAACTATGAGTTAACAATAATATTAACAAAACTTATCTGCTTCAACATGATTAAAACATTATTGAAAATTGTACATAAAATTTAACATCTTTTTTTTTATTAACATCTTTAATTTGAATCATAATTGAAAGGATAAATACATAATATTCAATAATAGAATGGAGAATCATGGGGATAAAATTTAACACTTTCTTCACCCTAACCTCCATAATATAGAGAGGAAAGGATTTGGCAACAAAACCAAAAAGTCAACATTAACGACTATTGAAATATCGTACACCAACATAAAAAATTAAAAATACTACTCTAATTGTTACAAGATTTACTTACAAAGAAATTCATAGCAAGGAACCACATATCCTACTTTACAATAAGAAATATACATTGTTATTCAAATCCTATGTTCTGCTACTCTAGATCTACATTCTCGATACAACACGTTCCAAGTATTGTGGAATTCATCTAAGAGAGCTACTTGCACCATTGAAGATTAACATCAATATTGTATTGTGTACAACGAAAGTTTTACTGATTTTCCGGATTATGCTGTTGGATTTGAAGTTGCTGTATCTGCTGTTTGGGCCTCAAGACTACCATCTGCGGGCTGGAGGTAGTGACGGTCTGAGGGCTCTGCAGGATAGTGCCGGGCCTGATGGAGGAGGCGGACGGGAGGATGATGGTTTTACCCCCCGCCATTTGTAGAGTAACAGGCTTCCCTGCGAAGTTACTGCCTGCTTTCCCTGTGATTGTGATGTTCTTGGGCACCCCGCCCACCCCGGGCACGGTGATGGTGATGGGCTTGCCTACAGTGCTGGTTCCCCCGGCCGATGACACCACCACCATACGCACCGGACCCCCAGCACTGCTGCTGGTCACTCCTGTGCCGGACTGGGCTGCCAGGGTGGTGGTCAAGCTCTGGGCAGGTCGCAGACTGGAGGAACAGGAGACGACGCGGATCTGCTGTGTGGTGGCTCTGTTACCACCTATTCCAGGTTTTGTGATCACAATAGTCTGAGGCATATTGACCGCGGTTCCTATGTTAGGTGACATGGGTTTGGATGTTTGAATGGATTGGATGTTCGGAGAGGAGATAGCCTTCATTGTTGTCAACACTTTCTGTCCAGGTTGACCCTGTTGATTCACTAGTTTCACAATAGTAGCACCTTGAGGAATACCTTTGGGGGCGGTTTGCAGTGTTGTTGTACCAGGTTTACTTTGAAGGAGATTCACTTTAGGCATTGTGGCCATCATGCCTTGACTGGTTTTACCAATGTTACAATTTGAGGCTGAGAAGTTCCTCCAACACTAGACTTGGGCAAGATGATTTGCTTGGAAGTGGTGAGGCCAGTCTTGAGAACAGTGGCTTGGGTGGAAGTGTTGAGTGATGGACTCGAGATAATGGTAGGTGAGCCACTGACTGCTTTGTTCGCATTCAAGAACTGATTGAGAGACACCGTCTTGGGCAAAGACAGTTGCCTGGTGGGCGTACTCTCCTGTATAGATACAGGTGCTGGGGATGGTTCCTGAACTCCTATTTTGGGGGTCTGTGAGGCAGCGTTGGCTAGTGTATGTAACAGCATGGTCGTCTCTGAGTCCTGTCCGATCTGAGCAGCTTTTTTCGTTATAATCATCTTTTGAGGGGAGGATATGATCTTTGGACTTTGTTGAATAATCATGGCTTTTGGTGTGTTGGCAAGGCTGGGCACTTCTGCGCGTGCAGCAGACACAGGAATCATTTGTGGCATGCTGGCGACAGCAGGAGTAACAGGAGTTTCTGTGGAGAGACGTGCCATCTTAGCAGGAGGAGGTCCATCCGAGACAGCAGCTTGAGGAGGGGTGGGCAGAGGTGCAACGGCGGCCACGGGGGAGGAGGGGGAGGTTGAGGAGCAGGAGGCATCTCATACTTCTGAATCTGGAGTATGTAAGAGTCAGCAATAGGATGACCTGGCCAGCAGATCTCCAAGTTGTTGGTAGCAGCGCGTACCAACTGAATTCTGCCAGGAGGGCCTGGTTTTTCCAACTTCTAGATACCACAAGTCTTTACAACATACTTGATTGTTCCAAGCTTTCTTGTAATCATCTCGTCCAGACCAGATGAACATTCTACTATTGATGACAGAGGCACAATGGCCTGCCCGAGGCTTGGGTAGGAAATCATCCGTCACTTCCACTGAGAGATCTTCCCATGTCATTTCAGGAAGATGAAGACAAGCGAGTTGATTCGAACATTTCCATTCTTTCTCGTGCAATGATCTAGATTCATCTTTCAGTATAGGGACCCATCCGCCGAAGATGAACATTCTGTCTCCGATGACGCATGCTGTGTGCAGTGAGCGGGGTAGAGGCTGAGGGCCCAGGATCTGTGGCTTCTGCCAAGTCATGCTGTTTATGTCCAACATAAACAAGTCACTCAGTCTGTTCCCACTCATACCGCCATAGATAATCAGTTTTGTGTTTTTGTATTCATCAGTCCAACTACAAGCTGTATGTGATTCTCTAGGAGATGGTAGACCGCCGTATGTTCCTGGCATATCCCACACTGTCGTATGGCCATGCTTCAGTTCCAAAGTATAGAAGTCGTCCAGATATTTATAGGAAGGTGTAGGCTTCGTCTCATCACCGCCGCTGTTGCTAGTCCTCCGAACAAGTAGACTTTGTTTCCGATAAGAGTGAAGCTGTGTCCAAGGCGGGGGCAAGGGGGCGTGCCGAACCGAGGAGGCTTTGGCTTCAATCTCTTCCACTCCCACTTGCTTGCTTGTAACTCATACAAGTCACTCGAATATTTTCCATACTCTACCATACCTCCGAATATTAGAACTCTCGTGTTGTCCACAACAATGCCATAGGCAGCACACCCCGGTGGTATATCTCCCTTCAGAGTCGGGATGAACCACTGGTTGGTGGCGGTGTTGAACACATGCAGCTCCTCCACGATGCCCTCATTGCCTCCCCCGAACACCAGCATCAGATCCTTGATAGCCACCGCCTGTGTCCGTGGCGGGGCCGGGGCTGAGGGCCGGCCGGATCATCTATTCTTCTCCATCTGTACACCGGACAGTTATCTTCCATAGTGACTTATCTGAAACACAAACAACAAACAATACTTAGTGCACAGTCAATGATCCTTTGTTTCAACAAATATGTACAAGTAAGCATTTGATGGGTGACGTGAAGTCAAGCCAAATACATATTGCCTGTGTTATGCATGGGAAAAATCTCGGTTGGTCTCAATTCATAACAAAGTGTTTGTTCTATCGTTGTACTCGTAGTTCTAAACTCAACTATTTCTTTTGTCTCTCAAATTGAAATGTTTGCTATTATAGAAAATCTATAAATGGGTATCATTAAACATCAAGACAAGTGGATTGTTTTGATTTGAATTTCGAACATTTTCATACAGGATGACGAAGGAATGACACACAGTCGTAGTGAGGAACAATGAAGAGGCAGGAGAGATGGTAAATATACCTGCTTAGTGATAGAATCAGCATGTGATTTGATTTTGAAGTGGTACATATAATCTGAAGATATTGAAAATTGGGAGTTATTGCTGTCGACATCTCGTTGAAATTCAAAACTATTCTTGAAATCTTAGACATACCCAGTACGGATACTTTCTAGAATTGGTCGTCAGAAGAATGGACAGTCATTTTTTGATACCTTATTAAAATGAATTCATTATTCTACTGAAATATTTAAAACTTGAATCTTGGACATCAGGAGGTGGCTTGTGTAAAAAAAAGAAGATGCTATATGTTGAAGATTCCTATCGGTGATCCAATATACACCAACATGAAACAACGAGACACCTACTATCTCCGTTGGAAGATTCAATACTATTGTTTTCATGTGCCCACTGTGATGTTTTAAATAACAGTCTTTAGAATGCTATGTATTTAATAGGGAAAGAACACGGCAATGTATGGTTGAAAAAATGAGCAAATTTTAATTTAGGTCTATGAACTCGTACTATAAAATAAATACCATCAGCTTGTTTATCATCTATCTAAGTTCAGTATCATTTATCCGACATACTCTTTCCCAAGTCCGTGTGGCTCTCGGCTAAGAATAAGACCACGGGTTGTTCCCCCTGTCGTAAAAGGCGACTAACAGGAACATCTCTCAGAAGCTGTTGAAAAGCTTCATAAAAGAGATTTAGAAAACTCTCAGGAGCTGCTGGAAGGCGGTTCGAATGGCTGCTCAAAGCCGTAGAGCCACTTTCCAGTAAAAAGCACCAAAAAGAAGCCTCGTTCAGAAGAAATCACTTCAAAGCATCAGGGTGAGAAGCTAATGGAGCAGAAGAGGCAGAAGATGCCAACAACCTCAACTATACTCTCTTGTAGAGATAGTTCAGAGGTGGCATTCGAAACCCCAACTGCTTCTCAAAGCTTTATAAACACCCTGAAGTCTTTGATAGTGGGAGTAATTCTGAAGAAGTTCCCAAATGAGTCCCGGCCACAGGCAGGCGAAAATGTTCCTAACTTATTCGCCCAAAAGAGCAAAAGAAATGCTCTGTCTAAGCAAAGAGGAATCCTTACTGGCTTTTCAACAGGCCACTGTAGCCTCAACCACCGTCTAAGCAAATGGACATTGCTCAAGACGCAAAATGCAGTCTCTCAGAAGCTGCTGAAAAGTTTCAAAATAAAGAGAACTTTTTAAAACTCTCAGGAGCTGCTGGAAGGAGGTTCGAATGGCTGCTCAAAGCCGTAGAGCCACTTTCCAGTAAAAAGCATCAAAAAGAAGCCTCGTTCAGAAGAAACCACTTCAGAGCATCTGGGTGAGAAGCTAATGGAGCAGAAGAGGCAGAAGATGCCAACAACCTCAACTATACTCTCTAGTAGAGATAGTTCAGAGGTGGCATTCAAAACCCCAACTGCTTCTCAAAGCTTTATAAACGCCCTGAAGTCTTTGAAAGTGGGAGTAATTCTGAAGAAGTTCCCAATGAGTCCCGGCCACAGGCAGGCGAAAATGTTCCTAACTTATTCGCCCAAAAGAGCAAAAGAAATGCTCTGTCTGAGCAAAGAGGAATCCTTACTGGCTTTTAACAGGCCACTGTAGCCTCAACTACCGTCTGAACAAATGGACATTGCTCAAGACCTAAAATGCAGTCTCTGTAAAGAGGCCTCAGAGACAGCAAAACACATTCTCTGTGAATGTGGAGCAGCCTCACACGCTCGACTGAAACACTTCTCAAGGCTGATTCTAACACCTAAAGAAGTTACCGAAATCAGTCCTAAAAGAATCTTAAGCTACATTAATAGCTTTGATCTCTTTTAGAGTTACAGGGGCATGTCACAAAAGATCTATTTAAGGTCGCAGTGACAAAGAGCTTTCGTAGCCGATAGCCCTACTTATACCAATACCAATACCAAATACTCTTTCCCAGGAAATCCCAGTTTTACATTTCAACCGAACATGCCATTATTTGAATCTAGTACAAATTTAGACTTGTATTAGATACATAAAAAATAGATTTAATAGAATGACGAATCAACTTTTTTTCAAGAGAGGCATGCCAGACAGACAGAAGCATCACAAGCCACGACAAAGAGCTTGTTTCTTTTTATGAGTTACTACTATACCTATTACTGTTCTGCAACATAAGTCATACACATATCAGATAACTTTAATAGTTAAAGCGCTGTCGTGATTGACTGCAGCCTTTATTTCCAACTCTTTATATTCACTTTAATTAGACGTCTGAGCTCAAATGATGAGAACTGAACTAGTTAAATGTTATATATCTCTCCTTATTTTTTCCAAACAAGAACATCGAAATATCTGTAGAATTTAGAAGGAAACATTTAAAAACTAAACAATACACATACATAAATATCGTGTTATATCAAAACTGCTATTGTATTACAGAATAACTCCTAACAATAAAATCCGGGTTAAATAATTGTGAGGTCCTACTCCATATGATTAGATTCCCAATCAAACCAATATAACTCCTGAATACAGACTGTCCTACTCCATATGATTAGATTCCCAATCAAACCAATATAACTCCTGATGATACAAGACTGTCCTACTCCATATGATTAGATTTAACAAACAAGTCAACTGACTGAAATTCAACTGGTAAAAATATTATTTATGAAATCATATGCTTCCTCCTTCATACTGATATTGAATTTGTTCAAATTGACAAGTTCTAATTAACTTGAAAAGTATACAACACTTACAATAAAATTTTATACAGATTATTTATTATAATGGTTTTCTCTTCAATGAAAAGTTGCAATTGAAAGTCTGTCTCAAATTGGCCATTCCTTAATTAACCACTCTGAACCAATTTATTATTCTCATTATATTGAATAAAATGACGTGATGATGCTGCGACTCAGTCTCCGACTGAATATAGCATTTGAACATAAATACTAATGGTTGTTATTATCAGCGCTAATTTCCGCAAAGATCATGTTTGCTTCACACGAATCAATTGCCGGTATTCTATGTAAAAATTATCTCATTAATAATCTAAACCAGCAATTTGTACACCTAGAGGCACACTTATAATAGTAGTGATATAGTATGCTAATTAAAATAGCAGCACTTAAAAGCAAATCTAAATAATGTATCAAATAGTTTTACGAGGGAATTATTTTATGTATTTACAATGGATATCTTTGCATTACTTTATTATCTCTCTTGCATCCTTCATAAAGCTGAAGATGGGTGCTAATAGTGTTATAAAACCTTACTAGGTTTAAATATTTCATTGGATTATTTCCAACAAACTTTTCTTTCCATGGAGATGTAACAATGGTGATTTACACCAGCTGGTCTGTGTTTTAACATTCCATTTATTAAAGTTTCCTAATCTAATAACAAGATGAACTCATGTCACATCAAAATATAGATTTCATGTCCAACAAATTATAAATGTAAGCCGTTGGGTTTTTGCGACAATTTTTCGTATTCAATTTTTATTTAGAATATCAAATGTTTCACTATTAGGTTTTTAACCAAAAAAGTTTCACACATTGGGTTTTAACCAACAGTTTTCACATGCCATACTTACGGTCCTGCATAACCGTATTCAAGTTGCTCAAGATAAATATCAAAAGTTCAAAACGAGGCTGATTTAAGATGCAACATTTCAGGCGAGGTCTGATTTAAGAAAGTTGATCCGGACAAGGACTGGCATCAAGTCCAAGGTAGGGGTCAGGCGTGTTAGTGTTAGGTTTGAAACAAAGCGCTATTGTCAAAGGTTTCCTCAATTCATATTTACAAGTCTCAACTTATTGATGAGGCTGCGGCTTAGCCACAATGGACTCGACCCAGGAAAACTCAAAGTTCACTGAGGGTGTGTCTGTATGTGCGACGCGGGAATTGAGAACTAATCGATTACATGATGTAAATAATAACAGAGCACTCTATCTAATTGGTTTTTCATTCTAGCAAGTGATGACAGAATCGACGATATGTTGACAAGTTACTAGTAATTATTGTGAATAAATTTATAGAGCAGGACAAAACAAAGAGATCTGTGACGCAAGTGCGAGCTGGTGATCTATGATGTTTCACTTTATAAATGCTCAATTACACTAGAATGCGCAAATCGGTGACTTCTACAGTTCATACCCAAAAGCCACAAATAGTAGGAAAAACGATAGAATTAATTGGAAGTACGAATGACCACTTTGAAAATGTTATACCTTCCGTAGACCCCTGATATAATACTTTGTAGTTCCGGGGGACTAATTTGTACTAAAAAATATTACACTTAAAATTATGCCAAGTGTAAGTGTGCATCAGTTCGAAAATTCAACCAATAACTTCCTAGGTTTGTAGAATATGCTTTGAGCATTAACCTCGCCTGGTGCATAGTTAGTTGGTTACCTTCCAATAAAGAGAATAATAAAATTATTAGTTGGTCGCTGGGATAAGCTACATACTGGTATATTCAGCACATCCACTAAAATAAGCATTTTGTAGGTAAAGAAAAAAATATCATGAATTAGATTGAAATAATTAAGTTTGATTTTCAATTGACTTAGAAAATTAAAAAAAGTGTGATGTGTAGTAGCATTGAAACGTATAAGGGCCACGCAATGCTCAAGTATAGGGAGGTAATAAAATATTGGTTTTTCATTAAAGTTCATCAGTTCAAATTCTAGAAGTGAAGTCATTCACTGGTGGAAAACTAACAATAATTATGCAATTAATAAGGTTCGCACAGATTCATAAACAGTCTGGGGAGGAAGAGAAGAGAAACAGTATTGGAGGGAGAGAACAAAGACATAACCTCAAATCTGAGAGAAAAGAGAGGGAAGTTGCGCGGGGTGACGCCGGCAAGACATGTTGTGAATCTTTCAGTAGTTGAGTCTCAAGAACAAGTCCTTTGTCAGCTCTTTTCTCAAGGACCATACACATGCAGTGGACGCTTACCTCTCATAGGGAAAGGTGACTTTCCAGGGAACAAATTTCACATAAAATCGTTCAAAAATCGTAAAAACACACGCTCGAAAACGAACAACACAACTTGCGTACACAAGAAACTCACTCTCTCTAGCATGTGAAACTCCCGTCAGTATTTTTTTCTGTCCTTGAATGCGCACATCGAACACACTCTTCTGTGAGCATACATGGTTTTTTATTCGACCAATAGGATTTTTGTATTTTATATTTTCAAAGATAAAGGTAAGGAGTACGGAGTAGGTACACATCGATATACTGATAACGGATTCAAATAGAGAAATTATCGAGGAGAGGAGAAATGCATTTGAGTTGGTCAGTACTACCTAATGAAGTGACTAATCTCAGGACTTGAGATCCTAGATTAGTTTCTGTTTGTTATTCGGGTGGAGTGATCAACCAGAATTCGACATTTAATTTTTTAAAGCCAGTGCATAATTAAAATTCAAAATAATTTATCGTAAAAAATTATTTACATTTTAAATAAGTAGTTTATTGAAGTAATACAAAACGTTCAGATAATACAATAACATTTTTTTTTAAAGAACCAATGTAAGCCAATATTTTTTATGATAAACAATACACACCTCTGATAAACAGTCGCTCGTGATCAAGATTTTTAAATTTTTTTTCACACTTTTAATGATTTAATTTTGAAAACGGGTTAGCTAGGAGCATAATTTGCGAGTATTTTTTTCAACAACAATTTAAATAAAAAATTCCTCCATTTCCTAAATTTTTCTAAAATTTTCGTTGAAACAAATTAGGAGCTTTTCCACAGCATAACTTTCGTAATTCTTGTTCCTTTTCGTTGAACTAGTTTTCCCACCCTTTTTTTTTTGGTGTTAAAATTTTCTTTGACCTGAAAACGATTGGTGTTCTTCTGAAATCTGGACCGAACCCGCGGGTGTTTCTCTGTTTCTAGCCGGACTACTACAGGGACGGACAGGTGTTCCACCAGGTGGGCTCCGATGGGCAGTACCGGCTGGAGATCCCTAACGTGAAGTTGGACTACACAGGGACGTACGGCGTGCTCGCGGAAAACATTCATGGTGATACGAAAGCCTTCATCTCGCTGCAAGTGTTCGCTAGAGGTAAGTGATACGAAAGCCTTCATCTCGCTGCAAGTGTTCGCTAGAGGTAAGTGATACGAAAGCCTTCATCTCGCTGCAAGTGTTCGCTAGAGGTAAGTGATACGAAAGCCTTCATCTTGCTGCAAGTGTTCGCTAGAGGTAAGTGATACGAAAGCCTTCATCTCGCTGCAAGTGTTCGCTAGAGGTAAGTGATACGAAAGCCTTCATCTCGCTGCAAGTGTTCGCTAGAGGTAAGTGATACGAAAGCCTTCATCTCACTGCAAGTGTTCGCTAGAGGTAAGTGATACGAAAGCCTTCATCTCGCTGCAAGTGTTCGCTAGAGGTAAGAATTCTTCAACAATTTTGATCAATCTTTATTTACAACTTTTTTTATACAGGTGCATTCAAAAGGTATAATTAATGAAATAAAACAAAGTTTGATCAAGGGTGGTGATAATGCCTTTGGCATTCTCTTACGGCCGAATTATAAATAGAATAGAATAGAATAGAAATGTTTTATTGTAAATTATGTTACAAATGTCCGAATTATAAACAAGAATCCATCTTACGGCCGAATTATAAAACAGGATTAAAGTTAAGATAATCCAGCATGTCCCTCAAGTCGGACTACAGTGTGCTGTGATTGGTGGAATCTCCGACTTGAGGGAGGCTAATCTTAAATTTAATCCTGTTTAATAATCCGGCTCTTAATGCTTTGACAAGATACCAGGTCGAATAATCAAATTAAGCTTTTCAACAAGTACTGTTGTCTCTGAGCATTCTTCGATAACCGCCCGTGTAAATAAATAAATAATCGTGACATAATATTAATTTTTAAAGTGGCTACTTATTCTGATAGTACAATGTTTCTCTTTCGTATATTTAGAGATTAAATTATTAATATTTAGCTTGAGTACTAGCTGGAATGGTTCTGTTGCTGGTCCATTTTGAGATAGTAACATAAAAACATGGCATTAGTGCCGATAGAAAAAAAACCCATAGGATCTCCATAAGAATTCATTTTACTCTATGAAGTCTTATGTATCTTGTCCTTGTTTTTGAATGCATATCTATTATTTATTTCAACACTGCCCTAATCTTCACCGAACACGGCGTATGTTTTTTAGTAGCTTTTCAGCTAGACGGGTCCCAAACACTTTTCTCACAACTTACCACCAAAACACTAAGGCTAGAAGAGCGCACTTCACAGTTCACTAGTCAGGGTTTCGTTCATCTCATCGTCAAAGGACACAGGAGTGAAGATACTCGAGTCGTACAGCTTCAGCAGGATGAAGAACTTCACCAGAATGAGGGTCACCCAGAGAGCAATGCTCGACGCGATAGTCCACATCGAACTCGTAATTGAGGGCTTAATCGATTTTCTTTTAATATAAAAAGGTGAAATGAATAAAAATAAAAGACCAAAATACGATGGATGGGTGTATTGTGGCGGAATAAGACTCCTGGGGTTTTTACTTTCTATCACTTAAAAGGTAAAGAAGGTATTATTTTTAGACACACTAACTAATGCCTAGAAATTGTTCTTTTAATTACTGTAAATCAGATGAGAAATTTACTAGAACGTGCCTTCACGTTGACCAAATTGCTGACAAACCGTAATAGGACGTAATGAATAATCATGGAACATGAATTTTTGTGCATCAATTTTGGAGCGTAGGTACTTAGAATGAATACTGCAAATGATTCATTTAGGTGTTCCTTGCGGCTGAACAGTGTTGTATCTTCTGTTGTAGATAACATTTTCAGATGAGTTTTGAATAAAAAGACAGCATATTTACACTCTATTTTATCCAGGAAATAGTCCCCGCGACTCCAGGAAAGATTTTTTTGGGTGTTTCCATTTTTTTGGACCAATAATTTCATTACTTTCCTTTCTATAAGATAAGGAAAGTAGAAATGAAAACTAGCAAAACATTGAGCAGTTGTTTTAGAACATTCAGTTCACTGTTTATTTTTGATTTAGAATATATGAAGGTATACATAAAGATCTCATTGACGTGCTAATACATAACAGTGCCAGAACAAATCAAAGAAAATTGCCGTTTTATAGTGAAAGTATAACAAGAAGACTAACATACTCGCAAATATGTGTACATAGCGACAGTAATTACATAATTATGTACCTACATAAAGAGAAAAATTACTTACACATTATGTTCCTACAGAGAAAAATTACATACATATTATGTACCTACATACAGAAAAAAATTACTTATGTATGCACCTACATAGGGAGAGTGACCTAAACGAATAGATCAACTGAACGACAGCAACGCTCGACGATACCCTCTGAACACAACTATACTAATTGGAGCAGATCTAACACAAGAATCAGAAGACAAAGCGACTTCATTGATAAGGAGTTTGATTGAGTAGAACGACGCGGGTGACAATAGGTCCCACCTAATAGATAGTGCCACCGAGACACGTGGTAGATATAGCGCGGAATGCAACAGATAGTCAGAGCACTGGCAATGCGTCTTGCTGGAATGTGCAAGTGCAATTGTGCACATCTTGGCCTTCTTATCACATAGGGACTGTCTTAGATAACAAGAACCTACATTGTTCATGATTATGGTGCAGATTTTCCTGAGACACAAGAGTCGCTCTTTCATAAAAAATAATACAGAAGACATACAGGGTGTCCCACCAAACTTGGACACCTCAAATTACTCGGCCCCTGAAAGAGTTTTTGAAAAATAAAAAAATCTAGGGTACATGTGCTAATTATGCGGTTCCAGTTATGAATTTTTTTTATACAGGGTGGTTCAAAAGTCAGAAATTGAGGTGTTAACTTTCGATTTTTAAATGGATCGACCTGAATTTTATTTGATAATTTTACTTCTAAATAATTCCTGAGTACTTTTTTGAAAAAAAATATTACATACAGGGTGGTTTTTTTTCGACCAATTTTTTTTCTAAATCTTGAACAACTCAAGTTCAGTTAATTTTTTCGATAACAAGAAGAGAATGTGTTTGTGTAATGAATACACGCACTTTTAATTGGCATCAAAAAAATTTATACAGGGTGGTTCACAAGTGAAATAATGACTTGATTTTTTTTAAAACCGAGTTTTTTTAATTTTTTATTTAGGATTAATAATTCTCGTCTAATTTTACACATTTTTTGTTAGTCATATCGAAAAACAAAACTAAAGTGTTGTACAGGGTGAGACATAATTTTTTTGCATCACCCTGTATATGGGCAGTCAAAGAGACGCAAAATTAAATATAAAGACTAAATATGCAAGAAAAACTTTGATTTTTAATTAAACTAAAAAGTTATGGTGTTTTAACTAATATTGTCGCATGGACCACCCTGTAGATATTTTCTTAAACCATCATATGGGTAGTCGAAACTGTCTAAAAATCAACGAGGAGTCCAAATCTGAAAGAAAAAAAATGAATTCAAAAAGCCATGCTCAATTTTGTGTCTATACCTACCTACTTTTTATTTCAAGTTTTAAAATCATTCAGTGTGGACACCAAATTGAAAATGGCTTCAAATTCGTGTTTTTTACTTGTTTTTCCCACATGATTCGAAGTGTTCGTTGAATTTTATACAACCTAGAGTACCTACATGATAGTTTAAGAAAAGATCTACAGGGTGGTCCATGCGACAATATTAGTTAAAACACCATAACTTTTTAGTTTAATTAAAAATCAAAGTTTTTCTTGCATATTTAGTGTTTATATTTAATTTTGCGTCTCTTTGACTGCCCATATACAGGGTGATACAAAAAAATTATGTCTCACCCTGTACAACACTTTAGTTTTGTTTTTCGATATGACTAACAAAAAATGTGTAAAATTAGACGAGAATTATTAATCCTAAATAAAAAATTAAAAAAACTCGGTTTTAAAAAAAATCAAGTCATTATTTCACTTGTGAACCACCCTGTATAAATTTTTTTGATGCCAATTAAAAGTGCGTGTATTCATTACACAAACACATTCTCTTCTTGTTATCGAAAAAATTAACTGAACTTGAGTTATTCAAGATTTAGAAAAAAAATTGGTCGAAAAAAAACCACTCTGTATGTAATATTTTTTTTCAAAAAAGTACTCAGAAATTATTTAGAAGTAAAATTATCAAATAAAATTCTGGTCGATCCATTTAAAAATCAAAAGTTGACACCTCAATTTCTGACTTTTGAACCACCCTGTATAAAAAAAATTTCATAACTGAAACCGCATAATTAGCACATGTACCCTAGATTTTTTTATTTTTCAAAAACTCTTTCAGGGGCCGAGTAATTTGAGGTGTCCAAGTTTGTTGGGACACCCTGTATATCAAAAACCAAAAGTCGTGAAATTAATAAAAGTTCTATGCATATTATTACCCCTGTGGGGAAAATTTAGAGTAAACTCAAAATTAGGAAATTCGATTTCACCTTCTTCTTCTTTAAATTCCACTCCTATCGGAGGTTGGAAATCATGTCTATCTGATGCTTGTTCTTGGCTGCATTGAAAAGTGTTTTATTGTCACATTGGAACCAGTCTCTAAGATTTTCCATCCAACTCGTTCTAGGTCTTCCTCTACTTTTTTTTCTATAAAATAATTATAATAGTTAGTCTGGCTGGGGGACTATAAACAGGGAGTAGACCAACACTGGCTTGGTTCTCGGGGCTTTTGTCAATTATTAGCCTCCTTGTAAAGACAGTGGTAGAAGTGCTGAGTCATTCCTCCACTGTCTGGCTACCATCGTTCACGATGACGCCACCCTATGATGATGAAGACTACTTGGTTGCATCATGAGCCCCATGACACATGGATTTAGGAAGTTTTTACAATCAACGGACACCACCCATCAAATTTCACATACCTACATTATTATTATTAAGCTTCTAATACAATTTTTGTTTACCAATCAATCGAGAGCAAATCACACAAATTGAACAGCTCTATGAACGTTATTTAGACCTTTTCAGGACAAACATTCTAATATCAAAAATTAAGGGTGAAATCAGTATATACATTCTAATATTTTTAATGAAAAAAAAGAGACGCAAATAAAACACTAGCTCGCAATTATCACACAATAACACTGCAACAATTTTTGCTTTTCCGACGGAATACTTAACACAACTGAGGAGGCTCCGACGGGCATTGGAAAGAGAAACGCGAGGCGCTCCCAGGTCTTGGCATTCAAACAGTCTAAATTTAGAATATCAATGAAAAAGAGACCACTTGACTCCCTGAAATCTAATGGTGGGAGAACAAAATATAGAGTGCTCTATTGAGAAAATTTTCTTCGTATACCTCAGTTATCTCTTCACTCACCGAGACACCCTTTTGAGAGAAAATGTCCATGGATAGTAAAAACATACTGTGCATTTACATATCCGTGTCCTTAGGAAAAATTGATTGAAGATTTTGATCGCACTTAAGCCAGGGACCATCTTTTCGGCCATAAGGAAACGGATTATTAGCTCGTGCTGTGCTAAAATGTGTTCACCAGTGCATTGAAAGTCCTGATACCTTCCAACAGAGCCAACTCTCGACAACACTACAACACCAGATTACTATGTCCTGTACAGGGTTTTTATTTCCTGAGTCTCAACTTTTCATTAATTGAGAGGTACATATAATATTTGCTTTATGCACATGCGCGGATATAGCCCTCTTGTACTGGGGGGGCACAATCGCACAATATACCTAACTAGCAAGCCGCTTCGCAAGCCCCCACACAGACACACACATACACACACAAATGTCAATATTTTTTGTGTCACCCATCCATTTCTTGTCCTTACTGGAGCTCAAGAATGGCTCATCAGAATGTCAAATGAAGACTCCAACCCTTGCAAAAACATTCTCGCTTTGAGTTGATAGTTCGTCACGACATATTTCGAGAAAAAATGTCATTCAGGTCAAAAAACGTAAATACTTTTTGTTTACCCATCCATTTTATGTCCTTACTCAACGTAGCTCAAGAACGGCTCATCAGAATTTCGTGATTGATATCCCAAATGAAAAATTGAACCCTTGCTTAAAACTTTCTCTTTTTGAGTTGATACGCCGCCGCCGTAGCACCGTCATGATAAATTTTGAAAAAAAAAATGTAATTTCGGTCGAAAAATGTGATTTTTTAGCGTCACGCATCCATTTTTTGTCCTTACCCCGTGTAGCTGAACCCTAGAGATATATTCCCTGATCCAAATGGACCTATAGGTAAAATTTCAGGTTTCTCGGACAATCTGTGTGGATTTGAAAACTTTATTATTTAGTTATTTCTTATTGGTCTTAGCATTGGGAATTATTTTGGGTCCCGTGCCCCCCTAGCTTATTGAGATCTTTTTTTTTTACGGGATTAGTATTAGAATTGGGAATTATTTTGGGTCCCGTGCCCCCTTAACTTATTGAGATCTTTTTTTTTACGGGATCAGATTAGAATTGGGCACTATTTTGGGTCCCGTGCCCCCTAACTTATTGAGATTTTTTACGGGATTAGTCTTAGAATTGGGAATTATTTTGGGGCCCGTGCCCCCCTAACTTATTGAGATTTTTTTTTTACGAGATTAGTCTTAAAATTGGGAATTATTTTGTGTCCCGTGCCCCCCTAACTTATTGAGATCTTTTTTTACGGGATTAGTCTTAGGATTGGGAATTATTTTGGGGCCCGTACCCCCCTAACTCTTTGAGATCTTTTTTTTACGGGATAAGTCTTAGAATTAGGAATTATTTTGGGTCCCGTGCCCCCTTAACTTATTGAGATCTTTTTTTTTACGGGATCAGTCTTAGAATTGGGCACTATTTTGGGTCCCGTGCCCCCTAACTTATTGAGATTTTTTTACGGGATTAGTCTTAGAATTGGGAATTATTTTGGGGCCCGTGCCCCCCTAACTTATTGAGATTTTTTTTTTTTTACAAGATTAGTCTTAGAATTGGGAATTATTTTGTTTCCCGTGCCCCCCTAACTTATTGAGATCTTTTTTTTTACGGGATTAGTCTTAGAATTGGGAATTATTTTGGGGCCCGTGCCCCCCTAACTCATTGAGATCTTTTTTTTTACGGGATTAGGTATAATGAAATTTGAGAAACACCGCTTACCGAAATAATCTGGGGGGGCACGTGCCCCCCGTGCCCCCCCCTATATCCGCGCATGTTTATGCACTAGAGTGATGTGACAATGACTCAATCCCGCCTTGCTAAAATCTGCCGTACTCGGGACTCGAAACACCGACCCCCAGGTTACGAGTCCGTCGCCTTATCGAGCAACTAAGGTCGGTTCTTTCATTAATTAATATTAAATACCTGCAATATATAACAAGAGGCCACTTTCAACTGAGAATTATTTGAGCTCATTTTACCTATGGAATATTAAATTTAATCTTGTTCACGATTCTACCTATCATAATGAAAAGTACAAAGACATTATTTCTTGTACAACGGATTTGTCTCAGAGACTATGTGACTATCTCGATTTGGTACAAGGTATTTGTGTACGGTCGCATTCCTCACATGCCATAACTGGACATTACAGCCTCCCTCTATGTCTTTTCTCTAGAGACAATAATTTATGTATCAACAGCTCTCCGGTTGAAGAATAAATAATTAGAACACGTTTCTCTATTAATCTCTGTCCAGCATCGTAGAACCAACTCGGAACGGTTGGTTGAACGTACTCGGTGAGACCTCAAACGTTTGATTAGCCGTCCATCCCTGAGTTGGTAGGGTAGAAAACCACAAAACCATCCTCTTGAGAAAATATGACAGTACCCGGTAAATAGGCCAAAAATTTAAGAAAAAAAAAAAAAAAAACACAATATAATAGCGGATGGGTTAGCACGTGATATATTGAACGATAATGTCTTATTGTTGGGATAATGGGACTCTAGTCCTTAGGAAGCAGTTATATGAATTATTGTCGTAGTCGTATGACCACCATCATCACCACCACCACAGGTTTGTGGTTATGTATGATGATGGTCTCTCGCTCTCATTCAGTTCTAATCAATAAAATCGTTCATTAAATTGTTCGCATGCAACTGTCATGATATATCTGTTCTGGGCTGATAGTCTAACTAAAGTACCACTTACTCTACTATTCCTCAAACAATAACACTCACCAAGTCACCAAAAACAGTTATTAAAAATACCACTTCAGAACTCAAGTGGCGGGGCAGAGAGCTACCGTGATCCTAAACATTAAAGCCCCTAGTCATTTCCGCTCACTTTTCCATGACCAGTTGAACCTGGAATAGGAGAACTCAAGTGACCGGAATTTTTCTCTCTTATATCCATCAGGTTTCCTCTTGAAATGAGGTCATTTTGCCTTGAAGAGATGTTCCCTTGTAGAAACGTAAACCTGGAAATTCCTCTGGAAATTGAACTTGGAAATCCAGGTTTAATTTCAAGGCACCGGAATTTTTTTCTCTTATATCAGGTTTTTCAAAGATGAGGTCATATGTAAACTGTAAACCTAGAAATGTAAACCTGGGAAATTCTTCTAGAAGTCGAAAATCCAGGTTCGACTTCAGTAATTTAAAATAAATGCTCTGATGAATGATACGATGATTGTCATGAGAGAGCATGATAGACACAATACATCGGTCCACTTTCAGTGGACCACTGTGATTACTCACTCACAAAAAGATCAATAAACCTGTATGTCTCCGTATGGTGCAACTCCATCGTCCCCGGCCTTCTCAATGACTGGCCACTGGACCTGTCCGCCGCTTATAAGGGAACTTCCAACTTCTAGTGTGTGCGTCATTCAGCGTGGCTTTATCCACATCGAGGATACATGTATCATTGAACGAACAAAATATAGTGGAAACATACATAAGATCATTTCATACACACATACATACTGTACTGCCATACATTGTATATAATTAGATCATTCAATAATTCCATAAATTGTCAACACGAAATATCTAACATATAATGATATTTTGTATTTTGTAACACATACTTCACATTTCCATCTCATAGTGCACATTTCTTTATCATGACTTTACGTAGCAAAACAGTATTTTCAACAACATTGGATTATATGCACACAATTTCAATTATCTTCTTTTAAATTCAATTCATTTTTTTTTCGTCTGAATTTAAAATGGCATATTAGGACCCCGGATTATACAATCTCCACATTATTTTTTCACTCGAAAAATGTCTGTGAGCAATTTATTTTTCAAACGAATTTCCTTGAAGGAATAAAAAGAAATATCTCTTGTATTAGAGCTATATACATGAGTCTAGTACTCTTGTACGATGAAGAGAATCCTAGTATTTGATTTATTTCTTGCTATGTTGTCTATGATTAGTTGGTTATCCGTTGAGCTTATAGGTTGTTAGTGATGGAGATCCTGATATGTTTACTAATGAGTTTTCCTCTGTTGGTTGATTCGCAAGAGAAAATGAAAGTCTTCAGTGACATTTTAGACAGATCTTAGATCCTAGAGATTAAGTTATAAGATCAGCTATTGGTAACATTGACCAAATTTACAGTACAAAAAAAAGGTCTGCAGATGATTTATTTTATTTTACTTCGAGAAATTCTAAGATTAGAAATCGGGAGTATGGTGTTCGTTTTTGTATTTTGAGTTTCATAATCCTTCTGATAACTTTGATTTTGTTCTGTCTGTTAAATACATTCCTGTAACGCGCAAATCTCATAAACTACTGAACGGATTTTGATTTTGTACACATATAGGAGACGCATTGTAGATGGTCCCATTTTAAATTATCAAATTTGCCCTAGCACTCTCACTCTGAAATTCCCCAAATACCTTTTCACCGTTAAATTCGTTCAAATAGACTAATCAGAGTGTAGTGGTAAGTAAGATTTGGGCATTATGAGAGTAAGAAAGCTTTCTGGACGAGGCCATGGAAATCACCAAATCTAATTCACTAACTGAACAATCCAAACAAATTTTTAAAGATGAGCCTAGAGGATGCTCACAGGAATGTCAGGGAAGTCCTGGACCTAGATCAGTTAAGCGGTTTAATGCACCTCAGCATGACAGCTCAGAGGGTAACAAATCCCCAAGTCATTAACTTTTATGAGCTGACGGGATTCTATATCCTAACGGATAGCTATGTTCTGAGTTAATTCAGTGAGGATTAGATACCTCATGACGTAGAGATCTTAGACTCCATCTCTCTGTCATATCATGGACATTGACAAAAATGTGTGGAGATGAAACTGACTTGATAAACAAGATTCAATAATCTGGTTCCATGGGGCAGTGGTCTAAGAGGCACTCGACAGACGGATAAGTGTAGTCTCAGCTCAAATCTTACCCAAACTAGAAAAATCCTCAAATGCAGAATTTAGAATATTTGTTAAACATGAGCCATGAGCGTATACAACAACTGCTTGACACAGGCATAAAAATCAAAATAAAAATTTCAATTTTAAGCTATTCTTTACAAAAAAAAATACAGATTCTAAAATCCAATTAATCAGGAAAAGGAAATTTGTTTAAAAAGATTAAAATTCTCATGGCATGTGTCAATGATTGAAATACATACGGCGCCAAAACATGAATACGAATCTCTGATTACCAATTCATTGCCCACGGTTAAAGTCGAACCCACACACACAGCTGTCAACGGACCGGCAATCATCCAATGATTTATTCTAATCAAATGAACATCTGTGTAGTCCAAATCAAATAAAATTATCTCTGATAGTTTTATTGTTTGGCTACGGGCTACTGGGTATATATCGTTTGATCCCTGTACCGTACACAGCAACTTTTTTATCACCGCGATTAAATCAATTAATTTTCTTATCTCTACTTCACTCTTTGCTGAATTATGCTGTTTATTTTTATGAATTATGCGTATTATTATTTATTGCTGTTATTCAATTATGCATGGCTCTATATTTATGTAAATACAGGATGTCTTATACACAGTATTTTATTTATTACAATGTTCAGTCTAAGTATACTAGGAGCGGTAAATTGTTCATTTGGCGTCGTAGCTACAGCCTCATAGTAACTTATATTTTGTTTTAGTGATGGTCTTAGTCTCACTCTTGCAGGATAAACGGGGTATTGTATTGTATTAGGAATGGGTGATGTCATATAATCAATCGTATTGGATTACAAAATTTGGTCCGAGGGACAGAGATAAGGGTGCATCTTTTTGGTCGACTAGGCTGGAACACAAATTAACTGCTCCAATCCCAGTAACCTGTTTTCCTTTGATTGATGTGTCAAGAATATCAAGATGGCCCAGCCTCAAGTAAAGAATCAATGAGAATTTTAACTTACCGAAAAACAGAAATGAATTAAAACAACAGCCAGAATAACATCTGTAACAGAAAAACAAAAATAAATTTTAATTTTAAAAATAAATTTCTTCTAAAAGTATTAATATAAAAATATGTCTTGACTAAAGGGTACTGGCGTTGTTAGCTAAGACAATCTCTTCCACCCAACAAGTTTAGTGTGTAGGCATTGTAAACATTGTGTTCAATGTTCATTGACAGCTCAATCAATGCTGCTGAATATGCTGAAGCCGGTCCATTCAAAGTACATAGAGCGCGGATCATTACACATGAACTAGCACATATTACGCTATATCATAAATTAATAGTCCTCGAGGCTTTGTGGGAAAAAATATGAATGGACTATTCTCACGTCAGGTCAAATGTATGATGGGTTCTTCACTTACAAAAAAACACCGTGTTTTTCGAAAAAGTTAGTTCCAAAGGATTCTTCAAGATAGCGCCAGTAGAGTTTTGCTCTCGCGAAACGGAGTTGGCGTATTTTTGTGATAAACGCCAAAGTAGAAAAAAAGTAAAAGCGCCAAAATTTAAAAATTCAAGAACATAAACAGAAAGCATAAAAACAAGAAAAGCTAATGTACCCGAAGATACCAACGTCTTGAAATTTTTATCGAAATTTC
This sequence comes from Bactericera cockerelli, assembly GCA_024516035.1. Classification (NCBI taxonomy): domain Eukaryota; kingdom Metazoa; phylum Arthropoda; class Insecta; order Hemiptera; family Triozidae; genus Bactericera; species Bactericera cockerelli. Next base: position 33,569,459 of record CM044959.1, read on the forward strand.
TACAGGGTACGGCAAAATATTTTAACTCTTATTGCTGAAGTTCCCAAAGAGGTACTAATAATACATACCTCAGTCACAAGATTTTTTTAACTAAGATGTTTTTTTCTCGCAGAGTATATATATTATATAATCCCACTACTAGCAGAAGTCATTTGCGTTCTATTTTTATGATATAAATTTTTAAATCAATTTTGTAATTTTTATAAACTTACACGCGCACTAAAACTTTTTTTATTATTGTTGCAAATACAATTGACTGTAATTTAAGGCAAAATAACTCGATTATAATCTAACGGCACGCAGTCAGATCCGACATTGAAGGAACCAAAAGGTCTGTTGTAATCGTCTGTCGTAATGTTAGTTCCTTCAATGTCGGATATGACTGCATGCCGCCATCTATAACATTCAATATTATTTGCAACAAGAATATAAAAAGTTTTAGGCGCGTAATAAATACAAAAAAAAAATATTTCACAAATAGTATACAATTATATAATAATAATTCCGTGTCCGTGAGATAGGTATTGATACCTAAATCACGGTGGTGAGAGGATTATATGGACGCCCAAATCCAATGTCTAGGCTCCTTTCATGTCCATAGTATACAATTGATCACAAGCTAGATTACGACAGACCTTGGTGCCTTGACATTCGTATATAATATATGTTTTAATATATGACTGCGTTCCGCCAGGTTTAAAGCAATAATCTTTTAGGGCGATCCGAATTTCGTTGAAACAAAATTCGATTTCGACGATTTTAAATTTATGCACAAAAATAGACCAAGTGCCATGCGCGATCTCCAAAACATTAATCTCAGCGACTTCACTTTACCTCATCGCCCTCATCGGCAAGTTAACAGATGAAGAAATATAAAAAAATGAAGCTGGGAAGCAATGACTGTAGTAAGGTAAAAGAGAAAAAGGGATAGTTTAATGAGAATTAAAAATGAATTATTCTAGAGAATTTTCGTAAATAATGTTTATGGTTGTTTGTTGAACCCTGTTGAATAATCAAATTCGTTGTTTATTTCTATAGAGTAAAGATTATTATATTTAATTATTTGACAAATGATCAAACACCAAATACGCCTCAATTTCACATAATGAAGGTTTTTTTTTAAATTACCGCCACAATTTTGTTTATATTCTTGCCAATCCCTGAATTTGCAAAAAGTAAGCGTATTTCGAGCGAAACGCTGATTTTGAGGTTAGGTGAAGAACCCATCATTATCATTGGCAGAAATTATAGCTTTTCAAATTGCCTACAGTCAGCAGATCGTCTGCAATAATACGTCACTTTACAAAGTCACCTGTGACTTTGTAAGATGTGTGTTTCAAGTCCGGCACGAAAACTATAATTTCCTCTTCTTCTTTTGTTCACAGGGCAAGGCAAGGAGAAAGCCATGGACACGAATGACTTGAAAATCCATGGGTAAGTGAAAACTTGTGTTCAATTCTATTTGTTTCTAACCATTACATCATTTAGAGCTAGAATATTTCCGCTTTTCTAAACCCGCGAAAACATGAACTTTGGTTTTTGGCCTTGTCTATACTCACTAATACTGAAACTTGTACCCGCACGATTACAAGCTGACGAGAATGCACGAATTGAACAAAGTGGCAAGTTGAAAACTTCAAACCTAAACTGACCCGGGGCCATACATAAAAAAGCAATAATCGTTACAAGGTCGATGGTGGAGTACAATCATTCAAACACCTTACAGCCCGGGATCCCATTCCAGTGGTACCGCCAAGTTCATATAATAAATAAGGAATCAGAATTTCATATCTCAAAGTGCTTAATCATATTGCCAAGTTAATTATTAAATTACAATCAGCACAAATCTTTCACGCTCGTTTCGTAATCTCTTTACTTTTATTTTTTACTAGGGAGCGTTCGACACAACACCTTTTATAGACATTTAATATGTTTAGTGTCATAACAGAGCTTTATGAGCTTGCGTCTTCTTTTACATTACCGTTAAACTGCTACATGCTTCATTAGTTGTGGACTTGGATACAATTTGAAACAGTACACAATGCACATTAATCCATTTACATCACTATAGCGGCGCTCTAGATTATGTCATACAACAGATCCATTCTAATGTTCATTTGAACATTAATGTACACTTCATGTACCCTTTAAGTACTTGTAAATAAAAACAAATAGTTATTGTCAGAGTGAAAATAAAGGAAAATGTTCTTCTGTAAAAACACAAAATCTTTTAGTCAACTTCTACTAAGTCCTCCAAAAAATCTTTTTAAATCTTCATCAGCAAAATGATGGAGCAAATACAGGAAGACCAAGATGTTCAGTTCAGCAAGTTATTACTCATTTCCACACAAGAAAAGAAAATGAGGGTGTCTTCTTACCCACGATTCTCCTGACCGACGAAGCAAACAATACCAAGGAAATAATGCAAATAAATTCACTGATCTTCTCTCACCTGAGACAATCGGGATGACCACACTCATAGTAGTATCCTACGAGGTCGTTTTGATCACAATAAAATAGGTTTTAGAATGCCATTGGATTACTAAATAGGTGTAGAAGAGTTCCGATTCAATGGTATTATCATCGTTCATGGGAAACATAATTTACTCGTACACAGCACCACACAATTTAGTGCAACATATTTAGAACCTTTAAGTTTGAAACTTACATTCTTACGAATTCGATTCCATAATATCTTTTCCACGATAATGAAGGCTCAGAACGATAGTAGGTAAATTTCACAAGTTATATTGTTTCAGTTTAACCGACACATCTACTAACGTGATCATCGATGATGAATCGATTTTGTACATTGTACCACTAGATATCCTCATATTGCTTCTCACTGTTAAAATGACAAGAATCAACTCAGCTCCCGTTTCCTTTGATTTAATCCTGTACTTTTCCCATTCCAACAGTAGTGTGGCACTTGGTAACGAGGGAGAACACAGTTTTAGCTAGGGTAGTCGCGTGTTGTGGTAACCAACTTGGCTACATCAGCTGGGGGGAGTGATAATCTCCAGCCAACTTACGTGGAAAAGCTGGCTCGTTCTGAGCCACATATATCTATGTGCGATCAACTTCGTGAGAACTTGGGCTGTTGCTTTATAAGCCATTAAACCGTTGGAAAACTGCAAGATATAGCCTGGCTTGATAGGATTAGCTAGTCTGTTGTCTGTTTATAATCCTCTAGCTCTATTGAGTTACCGGTCTTCTCCCTGTTTAACTTCCCCCAGCCAGACAAGGGGTAGTCTATTTGGCGAGTACTGTTTAGTGTGCCTTTTTTTTTTTTTTTTTACCGAAATTCAACATTAAATTTATTTCCCTGCTTTAGTTTGTATTTTTTAGTAACTATTACTGTTAAGTTCATATTATACGAATGAGTATATCATTCTAAAGATCGCTCATTTGGTTATCATACATTGGACTGGTTTGGTGACATGAGGACAAAGCTGTCATTTTCGAGTCCTTTGAGTGATGTGCTTGATATGGAGACAGCATCGTGACTGAGTGACTACGGGAAGTAACGGTGTAGAAGCGTCGTCATTAGTGACTCTGTCACAGGCGTCCAACTTTCTCGTCATACCTACTATGAAGACATGGTTCAGTGAGCAAATTTGAAAGGTTTAGATTTGTGTAAATTTCCCCACATAAGGACTCGAAAATCAAGTTTCATTTATAAAATTTCACATCATTCGTTTAAAGAGAAGTTCATAAAAGTTTAGACAAAATTTACAACATCATGATATAAATCACTTCTTTTTCAGAAATATTGATTGAGTAACCATCATACATATACCTACACTATGCACAATTGCACATATACGTAAAATGGTGAGCCAATATTAAACACATGAAACATATTATATTTGTATTTACGACAACGAGCATCCTGTATGCAATGCGCTACAATAATACTGTCCAACAGTCTAACTGAACGATAATTTCCATGGAAAAATAAAGAGAGCATATATTTTCAATATTAAAACTCAATTTTTCCCAGAAATTTTCATAGCAAAATAGTTATTAGTTGCTGTTTGAACTTTTCCACGAATTATTATTTATGACATATCAAAGGGTACACACGAGCTATGATATAAAATTATAATAGCACAGATTTTATATTACTGTATTTTACCTACTAATTTAACGTTAAAAACATTGATTTTATTTCCACTAGCCTTTGGGCTTAAAGCATTGTTGACCATTGTACCCCCCCCCCCCCCTTTAAGGGGGCGTAATACAATGGTGTATATGGACCATTTTAGGTGGGGTCAAGTCTATAACAAGAAGGGCTAAAGTGCTTCATAAGATACACGCCTCCAAAGGTTCTTTAAAAAATCTAAAAAAATTAATTACGCCGACTCCCAATACAAGATGCCGCCGTTATTTTGATCTGGAAATTGAAGTCAGGAGTACCCCCAGTGGGGACCCAGGAAGAAAAGCTAGGGTCTCGCAACGCATCGGGTAAATTCACCCCATCGAAAATTCATTGAAGGAGTGGCTGATAGCACCTTTCAGAAAGTGATACTACAGATATTCCAAGAATTCCCAATAGATTTACTTACACCCAAGCCTTGATATAAACAGAAATTGCGATATAATAACAAGAGGAACTCATCTATAACAATTACAATTGATAACTTTTCATCACACCTCTCTGCTGATAAAACACGCACACATGCGATTTCCGAGTAATGCTTCTCACTGATGGAATTTGACAATAGGCGTGATTTCCGCTCTTATCACGGCAAACTCACGTACCAACTATTATCTTAACACCTCAATTAATCACAATGGTCACTGCACTATTCCCATTAATCACAATGGTCACTGTACTACTTCTAATATTCATAATAAGGTATATCTTCATTAGTTGCTATGACACATGCACAGGGTGCATTGTTCTATCTGAACTACTAGTGAGGTAGAATCACGCGGCTCGAATAGTCTCTCGTACTCGAGTGGAATCTCATCAACGTAAACATCTTCATATAGGTGCATGTGGTACATATACGACATACGTACATGATGTAATGGACATTAATCAGAAAGGAAAATAATAATAATAATAATTCCGTGTCCGAGAGATAGGTATTGATACCTAAATCACGGTGGTGAGAGGATTATATGGACGCCCAGATCTAATAATGGCGGGGTAATTGCCATATGGCGGGGTTATTGCCATAGGCAATAACCCCGCCCTTTAGTTAGGACATATGTTTTCAAATATTTTCTATTCTTTTTCATTTTATTGTATATATTGTTTTTTTCATTTTTTCACTGTTAAAATTATTATTTATATGTACATATTGTCCTTTTGTATCTAATAAAGAATTATATAATAATATAATAATGTCTAGGTTCCCTTCATGTCCATTGATTCGATTTGGTTTTCACGTCCTGACTTGAGGTAGACAGGACGGGGGTTTTACCCTCCATTCGCTGGGAATCGTACCAGCTACCTACATTAACCTCATCCAGCCTGGGTAGGGCCGGAATTGCCAGCCTCACATGTTCAGAGGGAACAGAATTTTCTGTGCGAAAAGTCTGCTCCAACCGGGAATCGAACTTAGGATCTCTGGACTACGGGCAGTAGTCACAACCGTTACGCCACGGAGGCTGGAGAAAGGAAAATAAACCTTAATGTTTGTTTTTGTCACTTCAACATACATTTTTTTTGTCAGGGAAAATTTATTTCTGCGTGTTCTGTGTTCACAGGGCCGTCATCTCCAGACCCAAACTGGTGGGCGGGCTGGAGAACCTGCGCTGCTGTGATGGGGACTCGGTTGTGTTCGAGTGCCAAGTACACGTGGTGCCCCCCACTGAGCACGAGATAACCTGGTTCCGAAACAACAGGGTAAGTTTTTCCAGGAACTAAATTTCAAGATTGAGTGAGACCCCGGCTGATTATTCAGGGAATGTGCTTAAAGAAGGATGCTGAAATATCGTTTCTATTTAGCAACATGCTAATATGTAGGTCACTAGGTCAGTGATAAAAATAATGCTTATTAGTGGAAGGTAACCTAACCGGGGTTAAGTGGCAGAGAATGCCTTAGGCATTAACTTCGCCCCGGATTACAAGACAATTGTACATTTAAATTTTTAAAAAAAATCTACATTTTATTTTGTAAATATGTACTGATAATTTTTTTTATCTCTGTTAATATTGTTGATTGTTTTGTATAAAAAATAAAGTGTAAAAAATAAACCCTTAGCGTCTTTTTATTAATGTGGTCTCAAACTCAAATTAATGAGGAAAAATCTAAGCATAAGGTGGGATATTGTTGATTGTTTTGTATAAAAAATAAAGTGTAAAAAAAAAAAAAAAAAAAAAAAACCCTTAGCGTCTTTTTATTATGTGGTCTCAAACTAATGAGGAAAAATCTAAGCATTGAGTGATCCGACTTCACACATCTGTCGCTTTCAACTGCAAGGCCATGTCATACAAAGGGTGGGTAAATACACTGTTTGAAACTTGCAAATAAAACGTTTTCTACTTTCCAACCGACCTCAGTAGCTTGATCGATAAGGCAGCGGACTTGTAACCAGGAGGTCGGTGGTTCAAGTCCCGGTTTCAGCGTAGATTTAATAAAGCGAGTTTGAGTAGTTGTGATATCACGATAGTGATTAACACAAATATGATAACTTTCTTTTCAACTTTCTTTCTCTACTCTCCAAACTCATAGCTCTCGCTTTCCCCCCCCCCCCCCCCCCTCCACAGCTCATCAAGCTGGAGAGCGACATGAAGCCGGAAGTGTCAGTGGACACGGCAGACAGTCTGGTCACGGCCCGCCTCAGGCTGGGTCACGTGTACCCCGAGGACGAGGGAGAGTTCACGTGCCGGGTAGCCAACGAGCTGGGTGACGTCACCACTTCTGCCTGCCTCATAGTGGACGGTGAGTTTAGAATGATGAAAAATCTTTCTCTAAATAATGAAACATTATTGGCTCTTCCGCCAGTTATACAGAACTATCTTCCTAACCTTACCATCAAATTGTTTACACTATTGGCTTTTCAGACAGTCATCTAGAAGAATCTTCCTACCTCACCATCAAATTGTTTACACATTGAACTAAACCTTGCACACTCATGGTTTGCAAATCTCCCACTACGTATTTCTCCTTATTAATTGGACTTTCCCTCTTAGAAATTAATAGTTAAGCCTTTTTTAGAAATGAATAGATAAGATTACACATTAGAAATATTCTGTCAGGACATGACAAAAAATTGCTTCATTTTCAGAAGTCATGGTTTTAGGAGTGAATGAGTTGTGTCATGGTTTCAACCAAAATTTGGGACATGCAAATTTTTACAATGGCACCACAGTTCATCCTGAGCTCACTCCTAACGAGACATGTGGTGTGACTGATTTCAGTGTCGGAGGAGAAGGAGAACTCCCTGAGTGTGAAGCTCACGAGACCCTCAGGTATGACGTCAGGAGCCTCCACCCCCCGGTCCACCCCCAGATCCACGCCCCCTCGCAGCCTATCTCCATTGTCCTCAAGTAAGTAACACTTCCTCGCAGCATATCTCCATTGTACTCAAGAGTAAGACTCCCAGTGTACACTTCCTCGCAGCATATCTCCATTGTCCTCAAGTAAGTTCACACTTCCTCGCAGCACATCTCCATTGTCCTCAAGTAAGTACTCACTTCCTCGCAGCATATCTCCATTGTACTCAAGTAAGTACACACTTCCTCCAGCATATCTCCATTGTCCTCAAGTAAGTTCACACTTCCTCGCAGCACATCTCCATTGTCCTCAAGTAAGTACACTCACTTCCTCGCAGCATATCTCCATTGTCCTCAAGTAAGTACACACTTCCTCGCAGCATATCTCCATTGTCCTCAAGTAAGTACACACTTCCTCGCAGCATATCTCCATTGTCCTCAAGTAAGTACACACTTCCTCGCAGCACATCTCCATTGTCCTCAAGTAGTACTCACTTCCTCGCAGCATATCTCCATTGTCCTCAAGTAAGTACACACTTCCTCGCAGCATATCTCCATTGTCCTCAAGTAAGTACACACTTCCTCGCAGCATATCTCCATTGTCCTCAAGTAAGTTACCCCTCGCACATATCTCATTGTCCTCAAGTAAGTACACACTCCTCTATCACTCTACAACAACAATATTGTCACTAATCTCTGTTTTTCTTGCCATTCCACGTTGCACGCACGAATGTATAAATTGACAGACGATTTTTATGGCGTTTCATATAGCAATTTTCCCTTATATCTCCATTTACTTCCTCTCGATAAACCAAGATCATATAAAAAAACAATGCATGGAAAATTGCGATTCAGAGGACTGAAGTGGATTAGTTACGTCTATTATAGCACACGAGATTATGTTTCAATAGATCACTTACGAAAATAACATTGCATCACATCTATGATTGATAAATTAGTAGAGATGGACATGCAGTTAGGACAAACACAAATCACACACTTTCATCATCACCAACTCCAACACCTCACTTACAAAACTTCTGAAATCCTATTTCATTTTATACCATGTATGTATTGGTGTAATCGTTTTTTTGTTATAAATATTGTTATATTGTACAAAGAGCTTTGATGCTCGTTAGTAAATGAACCGGTACACCCGGTATTATTATTATTATTATTTTCAAACCAACGACATCTTCCCCCACGGCTCCTGACACGACCTCACCCCTGCCCACAGGACCCTACACGCCTTACAACCTCAACGCTGCCCTCACGCGGGGGCGCCGCTGACCGCCTCGCCCCGCTTCTACGCGGTGCCCCACAACAAGATCTGCGACCTGGGCGACACGGTGCGGTTCCAGTGCTCCGTGACGGGCGCCCCGCCGCCCTGGAGCTCCTGGACCAAGGACGGCAAGCCCGCCACGCCCAACGCCCGCGTCACCATCCGGGAGAAGGAGGACCTGAGGGTCTTGGAGGTGGCGGACGTGACACTGGAGGACGCCGGGCTCTACGCCATCAAGATAGAAAACAACTACGGGAGCGTCGAGGCGACCGCCCGACTAGAGATCATGGGTGAGTAAGAACAATGGATGATATGGGGTCCGGTGGAAGAGAAAGCCACAGGCTTTAAACCTCGCCCCTTGGTTCACTTATAATGGGACACCTGTCTTGCGCTGAGTCTATAAGCTTTTTACTTATATTTTACTTTTTTGTTTTTTTTATGTTGTGAATGTATCATGTAGTTGACCAATAAAGTGTTAAAATTTAATAATAGATGTCATTAATAACGTATATGGGTAATAAAGCTGATGTCCCATAACAGACTATCCAATATGGTTACCGTTATTACCTTCAAAAGCATGTAAGAAGAAAAACTAATTTGTTATTGTTGTGATTTCCTCTGATTAGAACTAACAGAAATGACCATTTAACGGGACAGGTTTGAAGGCATTGCGAGTTCCCCATTTCTTATTAAATTTATGCATGGGTAGAAACATATTTTTCCTTTAAGTTTTATTTTATTTCAACCTGTGTACTGTGTAGCCGATGAGAACTTACAGTAGCTATCTTGTAGGTATGTGAGATGCATTTGTTTACTTGCTTGTTCATCATTTTAAACGGAAAAGTTCCAACAGAAAATGGCCATCATGACGATAGTGATAGATCACATTCGCTGTGGGAAGTTGAATGTTGAGACAATGATCCTTCTAAGTTAGTAGGGTGTACACTGCTGTACAGGTACATTGGTACACTATGGTCACATGGTCACTATGTCAAGAGGTCAAATTCAAGACTCAATTTACAATCATCGGATTTAAAGTACTAATTACTTAGCTACTAAAATTGTTTAATCATGAGCGAGTACAAAAGTATGCGATAATTTGCTATCAAATGGACTTGTATTTCACAATATTGATGTAGGTAAAATATAATGTACATTTCATGAATATTTTAATACGTATATAAATAGGTATGATGAATGTTTAACATTTTTCAATCGCTTTACAATCTCCCGACCGAAAATTTGAGGGCCATTTGGACAGGTACTTTTACTTCCTCATATGGGTCGAAGGTGAGTGGCCTATCAATTCAGTGTTTTGTTGATCTGTCTGTCATGGTGGGTTTCTTATTTCTCCTCTTTCCTGATCAGAATAGATAAACTTGATCAGATCAAGAAAAATGATCAACAAACTTTTTTCAGCAAAGTGGAATTCATAGCGAAATAAGTTAGTAGCATTTTACAAGGTGCGTCTGCAAGACAAAGTGAATCTTTGAGACGCATTCGATATGTATTATTTTTAATATTACATGTAAATATTCTCAAGGATTAGAAACTGAACCAATTTCTCATTTTCTAAATTTACTGATATAGTGGTATTGATTAGGAATAAATAGCCAGCACGAATCAGTTACCAGTCACCATAGAACAGTAAACACTCTGGTGTAACCTGAGACTTCCTCTGGTTCGTTATGTACTGGACTGCTGGACGAATGATAGATCGCCAACTTAACAGCAAGTCCAGATTATTTAATCCAACATGAAATCCGATCTTTTAATCTATAAATCACCAGTACGGGGCCCTGTTTGAAAACTGATACCCTGATTAAACAACGTGAGATAACATTAGCTTGATTATGCGTGGAATTTTTCTACGTGTTGTTTTGCAACTCGGGTAAGACCTGACCATTGTAATGGGGGAAAACGTGACTCACAATAATCGTAATCACTGTAAAATGATATTTTAATATCCATTAATACCTTCTTCATCTTTAAGATGTAATACTATCACAAATTGGTCTGTTAATTCAATTAGTGCGTTGAAAAGTTCAACCGTAACCATTTTAAAATGATAGCGATAAGAAAACAAGATAGGAGAAGTGAAGATGTCAGCACCCTAAACTACTAAATACATCTATATTTTATTCCTGATAAAATCTTGGTGGATCGATCATAGCGAGCTCGTAACATGAAAGTCAGAAGTTCAATTCCAAAGATTTGGGAATCATTTTCGGTTTGAGCAATTGAGATGTGATTCACACAAATAAGAACCTTTTTTGAACAACATAACATCGACAGAAGAGACACAACGTATAAGATACGTTAAACAGACCCCAGCTCTGTTGGTATCTGTTGGTAACCAGAAAAGTCCAATATCGCGATCAAGATAAGCAGCCATCGCTGTGTGGTTCATTACTGATCGAGACTCCGGGGACCCGCGGGCAAAGTCACTTTTCATCGTCGCTAATCGATGACTCATAGCAAACAATACCACAAAGGTCACCCGGATCAATTATTTTCGACTTTTTTTCATATAGCCGACCGAGAACAGACGAGTAAACTGGTTGTAAGTACATGGCAGAGAAGCCAGCCCGTTTGTTCACTAATTTATGTTACATCAGAGAAGATAAGAACCTCCAGGCCATTGTATATTTACTCTTTAGTGTATAAATATAAACATGGATCATGTACAAGTGGTCCTCAGAGCACTTGGGTGGGGCATTACAAATCCTTCATTCTTGTTACTTTTTGAAAAAGTGAAAAATTGTTCCTGTTTTCTCAATTAAAATAAACTCCAATCGGTGAATGTAACTCAAATCGGGGTTAAGTGGCAGAGAATGCCTAAGGCATTAACGTCGCCCCAGATTACAAAACAACTGTAAATAAAAATTAATAATGTTCTATATTTTTTTTTGTAAATAGTTTAAGTTTTTTGATTTTAATTTATTGATGATTGATTTGTAAAAAAAGAAAGAGTAGAGTTGAAATGCTAGGTTTGAAAAACTAAAATGAGCTCTTGGAGTTTCTGTGCAGCATATTTGTTGGTTAAATCTTCTTTCTTAGGACTTCTCCAAGATTTATTTATACGAGTATGCTTTTGGTACTGGGATTATTGGGACATTTTTTAGGTAAACCTTGGTCTTCAAATCACACAAGCAGCTGATAATATAGCTAGGTTAGTAATTCTAAGTCTATTGTCCTACGCCACTGTGCCATATAATAGTGTACTGTGCCATATAATAGCTCACACAATGGTGTGTACTTATGTCATACCCCGCGGGACACGTGTGGCATGTGGTGACATAAGAATAGGCACCCAGTACACTCTGTACTGTACATCTTACATCTTAGACTGTCTCTCGTAGAGACTCTTTAGTCTAATTCTTGATTCTTTCAGGATAAAGAGCTTACTACTCTTATTTTTCTAAGTTAAAATTTACAAGTGCTCTAAGAGCAATCCGCTTTACTTGTCAACGAAGTGAAGATAAATATGAAACGAGATGTTTTGGAAGTGAAACAAAAAGTTGCGGCTCAAGTTCCAATTCATAGTTAATAGTTTTGAGATTCCTTGTCAATTGATAGCCTCTTACCTTAGACGAAACTACATCACACCATCCCATGATAACGTTATACCCTGTCTAAGGGCCGAATTGGAAATTAGCAAGACATTCCCTTATGTCAGACTCAGTGTGCTAGTCGGAGTTTCAACACCTCTTAGTCCACTATAGTTCGATTTGAGGGATGTCTCCCTTATTTTCAATTTATTTATAATTCGCTGTTCTATTATTCGGCAGTAAGGCCCGAATTATGAAACAGGATTTGTTGAACTTAGTGGACACTATCCCTTAACTTTCACCTTGAGACAAACTGTAGAGGTCATATCTAAGCCGGGCTTTGTAGCGGTACATTACTTCTGTGGCGTAACGTCGCTGTGGCAAAGCTTCGTGGCGGAAAATCTCACTTTAGAATACCCAATAACTAATACCATATCGGTCAGCTAAGGATCGGCTTAGATTTACTAATCCTGTTTCACAATACGGCCCAAGTACACCAAGCTGACGGCTGACGCTGCGTTGGGTTTCAGGTCGTCACGGCGTGCACACGGGCAGCACAGTGCGGTCCTACAGCGCGGCCCGGGCCTCTCCTAGCTTCGGCCGGCGGCTGGTCGGCTCAACGGCCCGGGTGGGCGGCCAGTTCACTCTCTCGGCCGATATTCAGGCCAGCCCCTCTCCTGCCACTTCCTGGTACAAGTAAGTATGCCACCACACCTTACATCTAATAATACTCTACCAGCACACTTTACACCCAATGATAACACCATACACCTAATAATAAATTATCAATAAGGCTTTTCCCAATTAAAATTTCCTTTTAGAAAGATCATTCTGACTGGAATTAAAATCTGTGGTCGTTGATGATGTTGTTTACATAGTAATTATCCTTTTGTTTTCTTTTATTATGAATAAAAGGTTTATCTTTTTTATTGGCAAACTCCAAGGATTGTTAATAAACTCCAAGGATTAATTTGAAAAATATTCCCAAAAAATATATCCCAATATGATGAGGAGGAAGTTAGAACACGACAGACATCATGTACAGAACATTTTGTACATTGGCATATTATGCGGAAAAAGTTGTGACAATGATATTAAAGTTCATTCTGAATTGGCCCGGAAATGAGCTTGCGACTTCGAGATTAAAGGATAAACAAAGACACAAACCAAAAACAAAACAACAATTTGGGAGGCTGCCAAATAAGGCGCTACTTATGCAATCCATTCATCCAGCCATTGAATCGGTCGCCCATTTATCGACACTGCATTCGATTCGGATGCAGATAAGCTTCGAGTCTTCATTGAAAAAAAAAGTAAATAAAAAGTTGTAGATTTATATTCTACCAAGCACAATACAAAGATGGTAGAAGCCAGAACCTGCCGGAATATACAATTCTACACCATATATTCCACAACAACAGTGATACTATTCCAGAGATCATAAAACGTATCTGTTGTCGCTTTATGGAGATTTTTAGTGTTGAGAAACTTGATGGTCAACTCAACGAGAGATAGAAGCTAACAACTGTACACTATACTTAGGTAGGTTCAGTTGGAGCCATATTGGCCTTATAAGGCAGAATATCTGGTGCCGCGGGCAAAGAAGAGATTCAAAGACATTTTCAATTTCTCTATTACTTCCTAAACATGCGACTTTCATGTACATGTTGACTCGAAAGTTACAGCACGAGACGGTTTAATCTTGATCCGACCAAACAGATGTCAGTTACATGAGGTGACTGAGCAAAATTCTATTCCATTCCTACTGCAAATTCCGTCTTTTTAAAATTGCTCTTACGTATTCTATCAATATTGCAACTATTAACAAGCTTGAGTAAATACGGATACAAACTTATCTAATTCATCGATGATTCATTGTTGATTACTCAGGGGAGTGATGCTAACTAACATTGAATATCCTAAACATGTAGTAAGAATAAGTTATATTTGTATAATTTTATTTTAACTGTTATTTTATTTGAAAATGTAAATAGGGCTAAACCCGTCAATAAACACCCGTCTACCGGGCATTATAAAGAATACCTCATTATTTACATAATATATGTAGCCTGCGAGTCCCATGTAACGGAATCTACTCTATTAATACAAATGTGTAAGTGAAAATACAAAAAGGTTATCATATTTGTGTTAATCACTTTTGTGATATCACAACTACTCAAACTCGCTTTACTAAATCTACGCCGAGACCGGGACTTGAACCACCGACCTCCAGGTTACTAGTCCGCCGCCTTATCGATTAAGCTATCGATTCCTTCTGTTTTCAGAAACGGCGAGCTCCTGGTTCAGTCGCCCAAGGTCACGCCCTCATGGGATGGCCGCGTGGCGAGGCTGGAGCTCGATGACCTTGAGATCTCGGACTCGGGCGTGTACACGTGCATAGCCGAGAACGAGGTCGGCAAGACTCGTTGCTCGGCGGAGCTGAGCGTGGTGAGCACGCCGGAGATGACCGATGCGGAACTGTCCCCGCCCGTGTTCGAAGTGGGACTGCCCAGCAGGGTGACCCTACAGGAGGGCGTCACGCACGAGCTAAGAGTCAAAATTACAGGTGAGCCAATAATAACCTATTTAACACCAACTAGACTTAAATTTGGTATTGGTATACGAGTAAGTAGGGCTGTCGGCTACGAAAGCTTTTTGCCATTGCGACCTTATATACAGTATGTTTCAGAAAAGGTGGCCACCCCCTCGTAACTTTTGAACGCGACGGAATTTTTCAATTCTGTAAAGTCCTAGGTATAGGAAGTGCCCTATGGCCCATCCTGTGGTCATATTTATTTTTGGCCTCGGTCGGCCCTTCCGGCTTTTAGGCCATATTTTTTCATTTTTCTCGTGAATTTTAAATGGAATGCTATATTTTTTATTCCTGTTAATTAAAGTCTAAGTTAGGCTGAGTATAATGAGCTTTTCAAATTTTCAAAAACCTTATCAGGGGCGGAGCTAGTAGGGTGCCAGTTTCAAAACTGTTACACCCTGTATTTCAGCTTTAGTTAGATTTTTTAGTACTTTTTTTATGTTCATAGGTTCAAAATATTGTTTTACACCATATGAAATCAAAAAAAATTCTTGTTTACTTCTAATCAGGGTCATAGTAAGGTTTTTGTAAAAGTACTTTTTTTCTCACGTCAATTTTTCCGTAAATTAATGGTGTTCTCGAAATTGGCATTTTAAGAGGTGAAAGTCTGCAGTGACATATGTTTTTTATGCTTGAAATCTAAAGAAAACTTAACGGAGAAGCGATTAAGATCATAAAAAAAGCCATTTAACCTGCTAGTTTTTTCACGACAGTGTCCGGTAAAGTGGGTGAATTTCGTATTGGATTTTTTTTTGTTGAGGAAACACAATTGGCATAGAAAATAAATAATATCTAATAAGGGAATAATACTTCAATTAACATAACTAAATGCGAAATTAAATGAAAATTATTTCTTCTAAATCAGTGCCGGATAATTTTTTTTTTTCTCTCTCTCTTTTTCTCTCTCTCTTCTACTCTTAATTGAATTGGTTTAATTTTCACCCTCAAGAGTTTGGTACTTGACCTGGTATTTTTTTCTCTTAAATTTCGAGATAATTAGATTTTTATTTAGAGACCTGGTATTCATTACTAGCAACACCAGTATGATTTTTTTTAATCTGGGTTTAATATTGCGTTTCAACTGCATGGTCATATCATAACGGGGGTGTTACCATCCATTCGCAAGAAACTCACCAACCTCCTAAACACATTTATCTCACCCAGCCTGGGTTAGGCCGGAATACCAGCATCACGAAGTCTTCTCCTCGCTAGATGTTGCTTAACTTCGGTGATCCTACAAGAATCGTTGCATTCAAAGCGATATCGGACTGACTCCAGAATTATTTACAATGTGTTTTCTACAGATTTTACCAACTTACCAACTAAAATTGTCTCAAGAGGGGACCCCTAGGCCGACTTTAGAAGCAGCATTATCCGATAATTATTTTTGATACAACTTGAACTTTGAAAAGTAAAAAAAAAGAGAGAGAGAGAGAAAAAAAAAAAAAAAAAAAAAATATCCGGCACTGATTTAGAATAAATAATTTTCATTTAATTTCGCATTTAGTTGTGTTTATTGAAGTATTATTCCCTTATTAGATATTATTTATTTTCTATGCCAATTGTGTTTCCTCAACAAAAAAAAATCCAATACGAAATTCACCCACTTTACCGGACACTGTCGTGAAAAAACTAGCAGGTTAAATGGCTTTTTTTATGATCTTAATCGCTTCTCCGTTAAGTTTTCTTTCGATTTCAAGCATAAAAAACATATGTCACTGCAGACTTTCACCTCTTAAAATGCCAATTTCGAGAACACCATTAATTTACGGAAAAATTGACGTGAGAAAAAAAGTACTTTTACAAAAACCTTACTATGACCCTGATTAGAAGTAAACAAGAATATTTTTTTTGATTTCATATGGTGTAAAACAATATTTTGAACCTATGAACATAAAAAAAGTACTAAAAAATCTAACTAACGCTGAAATACAGGGTGTAACAGTTTTGAAACTTGCACCCTACTAGCTCCGCCCCTGATAAGGTTTTTGAAAATTTGAAAAGCTCATTATACTCAGCTTATCTTAGACTTTAATTAACAGGAATAAAAAATATAGCATTCTATTTAAAATTCGCGAGAAAAATGAAAAAATATGGCCTAAAAGCCGGAAGGGCCGACCGGGGCCAAAAATAAATATGACTACAGGATGGGCCATAGGGCACTTCCTATACCTAGGACTTTACAGAATTGAAAAATTCCTTCGCGTTCAAAAGTTACGAGGGGGTGGCCACCTTTTCTGAAACATACTGTAGATCTTTTGTGACATTGAGACTGTATCGATTGAGTATATGTATCGTAAGGAAGTTCTACTGTTTGTTCTACTGTTTCATTTATCTGTTCATGGAAAGATTCGACAAAATCTTTATAAAGCTTTATCAACATAGTGCCTTCGTTTACCCCAAGATAAAAAGCATTATAATAATAACACTTTTCAGTGGAAGGTAACCACCAGGCGAGGTTCATCCTCAAAGTATTTCCTACCACCTTACCCTCAGAGTCTTATCGTTATGTGGTCACAAACTCAAATTAATGAGGAAAAATTCATGCACTGTGGATCCCTACGCTACCTGGATTACCAGACTAGCGCGTTAACCACTTGACTACCATTGCACGAATATTAGTACAAGTTCATCGCTGCGATTGTATGAAGCAATCTTAATTGAGTAATCCATAAAAACAACTATAGATCAAATACATTTAACCAACTTACAAACACATACACTTTACAAAAAAGCATAGCACGATACAAGAAGCACGCTTATTATAAAGAAATTTGCAATTGACAACTAAAAAACAAAGACTGTTGGCTAGAACAGGATGCTTTAGCTCTAGCCAAACCAAAAACGGACAGCTCCACACCCTAAGATAAAAAAACAACATGAAAATTAGATTTCCAGGAGATAATTCTGTCATTTCTGCTATTTTAAAACATAAACATCGCACACAATATCCAGCCAGAACTCCAGACACAACACAAGTTGGGTTTCAAAAAATAAATCACGCTCGTTTTGTTTGCAACTGGACTAGTTTATGGCTCGGATCAAATTTCACGGTGACATTTCACTACGAGACAAACGCTAGTCTATTTCTAACATTGACACAGAAGGCCAGGCCTCATGTGTGGATCAGGGAAGCGTAAAATAGGAGAGGAAACGCCAAGACACCATGTCCAAAACCGAAACACTCGCAAAACCTTGGCTAAGAATATTCAATTACGAAAAAAAAACTATTAATTTGATCTCAGTGCTCTTCATAACCAGCCGTCAACATATATTGGGTTCTTTATTAAACATGATAGATCCATAAAAGGACATCGAATTTCGTGTCTCTGTGTGTCTTGCAGTATCGTGTGGTGATAGCGAATATATACGCCACGATAATCGAGTGATTTTAGCACAACCGTGCTGTGTTTGGCAAGACCCGAATTCGGAGTACATTACTTAAATTCAGTTTGAGTGAGTGTTGTCAGTCATACATCGTTTGAAAAAGTAAGAGATGAATTTTGTAACACTCCCATCAGTTTTAGAAAAGGAAATAGAATAAATAAGTATCTCACTAATAGAAACCAGAGAATTGTTTGCTTATTTATGTTGGAAAAGTGTATGATTGATCAAAGGGAGTTCAAAGAGACACTTGTTCTTACTTCTCACTTGGACTCATTAAGAACTTCTTCTACGTAATAAATAATAATGCACAAATTGTTTCAATGACGGTTATAACAATAACATTTTTTTACGTAGAAAGTTTTTCAATAATTATTATTATTTTTCATTCCGGTCGGATTTTATTTTAATGGATGTTTTAAACAATTTACCAGGGTGTGTTATTTACTCGTCAGACACTCGTCTAACTAATTCAGACAGACCTTATGGAAGGTTTTCATACACCAAGCTTCACTTTTTAATCGGGCTTAATAACCGACTTCAGAATATATTTACATTATGTGGCGCAATTAATCGAACTTGTCTAGAGATTATTTTCCGCACTGTTATAAATGGAAATTTTAAGAACTTAATACGAATAATCCGATTGATTTCCACCCTATTATTTGTTTAAAAAAACACTATACGTAAGTACGAAATTTAAGAACTTCATCCTATTGCTTCTGTTTACTAATTTCCCCCTACTGGCAAAATAAAGCACTATAAGTACGACATATAAGGCCGAGGCTACGATAGGAGCGTCAAGCGGTGAGCTGCAAAATGAGAATTTTATGTTTACATTTACAACAATGGAAATGCTTAGTAGTATTAGTAGCGGCAAGCGTCAAGCGATTTTTTTTTATCGTAGCCACCTACTAAGCATTTCCATTGTTTTAAATCTTAATATATAAATGTCAAAGACACTCACTGACCACTGACTGATCATCGCTCTACAGCCCAAACCGTAAGTCCTAGGAAGCTGAAATTTGGTAGGTAGCTTTGTCTTATTGTCTAGATGTGCAATAAGACGGGATTTTTCGAAATTCCCACTACAACACCTGCCATTGGCGAAAAAGGATTTTTTGCTTTCACGGCCATGCCTCGGCCCGCAAAGCGGGCGACAGCCCGCATGTGTAAACATAAAATTCTCATTTTGCCGCTCGCCGCTTACCGCTCACCGCTTGACGCTCCTATCGTAGCTTCGGCCTAACTGTTATTGTTTCCCCTCAGGCTCCCAGCCCCTAGAGGTATAACTGTTATATTGTTTCCCCTCAGGCTCCCAGCCCCTAGAGGTATAACTGTTATATTGTTTCCCCTCAGGCTCCCAGCCCCTAGAGGTATAACTGTTATATTGTTTCCCCTCAGGCTCCCAGCCCCTAGAGGTATAACTGTTATATTGTTTCCCCTCAGGCTCCCAGCCCCTGGAGGTATAACTGTTATATTGTTTCCCCTCAGGCTCCCAGCCCCTAGAGGTATAACTGTTATATTGTTTCCCCTCAGGCTCCCAGCCCCTAGAGGTATAACTGTGTTATTGTTTCCCCTCAGGCTCCCAGCCCCTAGAGGTATAACTGTTATATTGTTTCCCCTCAGGCTCCCAGCCCCTAGAGGTATAACTGTTATATTGTTTCCCCTCAGGCTCCCAGCCCCTGGAGGTATAACTGTTATATTGTTTCCCCTCAGGCTCCCAGCCCCTAGAGGTATAACTGTTATATTGTTTCCCCTCAGGCTCCCAGCCCCTAGAGGTATAACTGTGTTATTGTTTCCCCTCAGGCTCCCAGCCCCTGGAGGTTTAACTGTTATATTGTTTCCCCTCAGGCTCCCAGCCCCTAGAGGTATAACTGTTATTGTTTCCCCTCAGGCTCCCAGCCCCTAGAGGTATAACTGTGTTATTGTTTCCCCTCAGGCTCCCAGCCCCTAGAGGTATAACTGTTATTGTTTCCCCTCAGGCTCCCAGCCCCTAGAGGTATAACTGTTATTGTTTCCCCTCAGGCTCCCAGCCCCTAGAGGTATAACTGTTATTGTTTCCCCTCAGGCTCCCAGCCCCTAGAGGTATAACTGTGTTATTGTTTCCCCTCAGGCTCCCAGCCCCTGGAGGTGGTGTGGAGCAAGGACGGGGCGGAGCTAGCGGACTGCACGGACTTCAAGCACACGGACTACGGGGAGGGGCGGTACGGACTCCGCTTCCTCGACACCTTCACGGAGGACAGTGGCGTGTACACGTGCGAGGCCTTCAACCAGCATGGGGACGCCACCAGCTCCACCGCACTGGTCATAGGTGAGCCATGCCCACCATTATTATTAAACATGTTGGATCAAGTTTCATCTCTATATACAGGGTGTCCCACCAAACTTGGACACCTCAAATTACTCGGCCCTGAAAGAGTTTTTGAAAAATAAAAAATTCTAGGGTACATGTACTAATTATGCAGTTTCATTCATGAATTTTTTTTTTATACAGGGTGGTTCAAAAGTCAGAAATTGAAGTGTCAACTTTCGATTTTTAAATGGATCGACCTGAATTTTATTTGATAATATTACTTCTAAATGGTTCCTGAGTACTTTTTTAAACAAAAATTTTACATACAGGGTGGTTTTTTTTCGACCAATTTTTTTTCTAAATCTCGAATAACTCAAGTTCGTTTAATTTTTTCGATAATAAGAAAAGAAAGTGTTTGTGTAATGAAAACACGCACTTTCAATTGGCATCAAAAGTTTTTATACAGGGTGGTTCACAAGTGAAATAATGAATTGATTTTTTTTAAAACCGAGTTTTTTTAATTTTTTATTTGGGTTTAATAATTCTAACCTAATTTTACACATTTTTCGTTAGTCATATCGAAAAACAAAACTAAAGTGTTGTACAGGATGAGACATAATTTTTTTGTAACACCCTGTATATGGGCATTCAAAGAGACGTAAAATTAAATAGAAAGACTAAATGTGCAAGAAAAACTTCGATTTTTAATGATATTAAAAAGTTATGGTGTTTTAACTAATATTGTCACATGGACCACCCTGTAGATATTTTCTTAAAACATCATACGGGTAGTCGAAACTGTCTAAAATTCAACGAGGAGTCCAAATCTGAAAAAAAAAAGTGAATTCAAAAAGCAATTTTCAATTTTGTGTCTACACCTACCTACTTTTTATTTCAAGTTCTAACATCATTCAGTGTGGACACCAAATTGAAAATGGCTTCAAAATTCGTGTTTCTTACTTGTTTTTCCCCATGATTCGAAGTCTTCGTTGAATTTTATACAACTTCGACTACCCATATGATGTTTTAAGAAAATATCTACAGGGTGGTCCATGTGACAATATTAGTTAAAACACCATAACTTTTTAATATCATTAAAAATCGAAGTTTTTCTTGCACATTTAGTCTTTCTATTTAATTTTACGTCTCTTTGAATGCCCATATACAGGGTGTTACAAAAAATTATGTCTCACCCTGTACAACACTTTAGTTTTGTTTTTCGATATGACTAACAAAAATGTGTAAAATTGGGTTAGAATTATTAATCCCAAATAAAAAATTAAAAAAACTCGGTTTTAAAAAAAATCAAGTCATTATTTCACTTGTGAACCACCCTGTATAAAAAATTTTGATGCCAATTGAAAGTGCGTGTTTTCATTACACAAACACTTTCTATTCTTGTTATCGAAAAAATTAAACGAAATTGAGTTATTCGAGATTTAGAAAAAAAATTGGTCGAAAAAAAAACCACCCTGTATATAAAATTTTTGTTTAAAAAAATACTTAGGAACCATTTAGAAGTAAAATTATCAAATAAAATTCAGGTCGATCCATTTAAAAATCGAAAGTTAACACTTCAATTTGTGACTTTTGAACCATCCTGTATAAAAAAAAAATTCATGAATGAAACCGCATAATTAGTACATGTACCCTAGGATTTTTTATTTTTCAAAAACTCTTAAAAGGGCCGAGTAATTTGAGGTGTCCAAGTTTGGTGGGACACCCTGTATAAAACAGAAAAAAGGACTACCTACCTATGTTTGTTTGTTTGTCCGGAGTTGTTTAGCCAAATAGGTAAGAGATAGCGAAAAATGTCTCAGAATTGACCCCCCCAAAACCATTATCGCTTTGTCCAGAAAAAATATAAAAAGTTCAAAAAGGCATTGCTGACCAGCAGTACGGCCATGCCTTAGTAAATTTGAAATTTAGTCCCGTTGCAATGCACGGGCAAACGGCTAGTTTACAATAAAGTAGGTACATAGAATATTTACATAGAAATTGAAATAAAACAAAACTTGATCAAGGGCGGTGCTAATGCCAACGGCATTCTCTTCCTGCGAAGTAGCACGATCGACGAAGCGACGGACCCGTCATCGGAGGTCGGTGGTTCGAGTCCCAAGTTCACCGAAGACTTAATAGAATAGAATTTTAACGGAATATTTTAGTTTTTACATAAGAAACTCACACCTGCCGACCTCAGTAGCTTGATCGATCGGGCGGCGAACTCCTAATCGGAGGTCGGTGATTAGCAAAGATTTTGTAAAGCGAGTTATAGTAATTGTAATTGTAATGTGTACCATATTTGTGTTAATCACTTTCGTGATATCACAACTACTCAAACTTGCTTTACTAAATATTCGCTGAACTTGGGACTTGAACCACCGACCTCCAGGTTACAAGTCCGCTGCTTTAACGCTCAAGCTACTGAGGTCGGTTAGTATCAGTAATATCACATCGTGTTTAGCACAAATATGATAACATTTTCATTCATTCCAACAAAAGCAATCGCTTAAAATCTGGGGACCCTAAAAAGGAACTTTGGCAATAAAAACTATCTGAGCTAATTCTATCAAATTAAACTGATGCACATATCTCCTCAGCTCTCGGTTTTAATCCTAAAGAGGAATCAGTTTACTTTTAAAATTAACAAGATTCTTTCATTCCCTAGAATCCTATGGAAACACTTAACTTAAGCACACACTATGGAGCAGACACCTATGTAAGTGTTGCCATACTCCCAAGTTCGAGCCTAGGTTTGCTTAGCTTCTTTTGGAGCGTAATTATTTGCTCACTAACAGCCGTATTTATGAACAGAAAACGCCGTTTGAGCATGGTCTGAAGCATGATTTCCTTTAATATTACCTAACTTGAGACAGTGCTCAGACAAAATTCGCTGTTCATAAATACGGGTAAGTCGCGAGAAGAAAAAAAAAAACACAAAAATACAAAATTTAGCTACATTGTATGTATTTAAGTCGAACTCAAAACGTTAGAGCTCCCCGGAGATTGAAGTTCTACCAAAAAGTGGTCATGGAAAAAAGTGATTATAAGTATCTTATAGTTCTTATAGTAATCATATTTGTGTTAATCACTTTTGTGATATCACAACTAGTCAAACTCGCTTCACTAAATCTACGCTGAAAACTACCTCCAGGTTACAAGTCCGCTGCCTTATCGATCAAGCTACTGAGGTCGGTTAATATCAGTAATATCACATCGTGTTTAACACAAATATGATAACGTCAGAGCTTCCCGGAGATTGAAGTTCTACCAAACACTAGTCATGGAAAAAAAGTGATTATAAGTAAAACTCATTTATTCCAGGTGGAAGTATGACCGAGGATGGGTCGGAACTAGAGTCCTCCTACACCAGCCACTCGCTGCCCGGCCCTGACCAGCCAGACCTGGACTTCTCGCCCGCCACCATCATCCAGCCAGACCTGCACTTCTCGCCCGCCACCATCGTCGGCAGACCGACGGACATTAGCGTCATGCGGGGCTCCACGGCGGTGCTCAAGACAGACTTCATCGGCGAACCTCTGCCGGACATCAGATGGGACAAAGGGGTGAGTTTTTTTTTTTTTTTTTTTTTTTTTTTTTTAATGAATATTTATTTAAAGAGAGGTCTGTAACATTCAGAGTCCTTGCCCCAAAGGGGTGAGTCTACTGGGAGAATGTAATGAACATGTTGTGAACACGCTATCGAAAGTAATGTCTTGACGGGATGGGCAAGCTACAACACAGACCAAAAGCGTCTACAGTAGCTCCTGTTTCATGGCTACGAAATAAAAAAGGCTGTGAAACACTCATCTTTAAAAATAAAAAAATAATCCTAAGATAACGTCAATTTGATGTTGCAATTTTTGACGATAGTGATAGTAGCGGTGTAGCTAACGCCGGTGTTGATTGGCCTTCTCGTACCGGAATCACGAGAATACTAGTTTCTCAGTACTCATAAAATCATTTTGTCTAAACACAAAGTACGTATTGTGCTATCAGCTCAAATTTCTAAAGAAGTGGCCGATTGGCTTCGGAATGTGCACAATTATCGCAAAACGGCTAAGGTGTATTAGACAACAGAGAAACCTTTGAAGGGAGCTCTTGAAATGCCTGTCGCACAGTTATGCAAGAACATTATTCATGTCAAGCGGCTCGTGTGTGTTGCAGGGAAAAGATCTCAGGTCGGACGGGCGAGGGCGGCTCAACATCATCACGGTGGGCGGCACCTCGGTGCTCACCATAGAGGACATCACAGGGGACGACAGCGGCAAGTACCAGGTGCACGTGTCCAATGTCCACGGCTTCGACAGCTGCTATGCCAGCGTGGCGGTGGAGGGTGAGTCTGGCTTTGCATGCGTCGTTTAATGATAGTTATATTACTTTGCGAATAAGTTAACAACAGGTGCCGCACCCCGAAACACGCTAGTGAATACTAGCTACATTAACTCGCAATTTTTCATAATTGCTACAGAGTTATATTACTTCGCACGACATCTTCAGGCATGAGTTATTTACATTGTTAGCAATGGACATATTGGATTTGATGAGAAGCTCAAGAGACATGTCACGCGTGTACTGTTAGAACAAAAGAACTCCCAATGCTCTATTTCGTAAAATATTTCGCACGGTGGAGAAATACGGGAATCCTCAGATCAAGGTGATACTTTTTGGGGCTTGCCACTTACTTTCAGGACAAACCATCACACCATCGATTATCATTTATTTTATCAATCTTTATTCGTTTTCTGCATAGAGTAATCATCCTCATTACATTGGCAATTCAAAATCAGGTGCTGGTATTAGAAGATTTCTCTTAAATATCAGTAGCTAATAATTGCTCACAATACTATTTGGGCTATCGAGCTTGTTCTTACCTAATGAAGTAGGCACAATTAAGCATTTCAGACGGAGTACCTGACAAGCTCGTATTGGATTTAAATCACTTCTCATTTGATGATACCTTACTAACCAAATTAGAAAGAGACAAATGAGTTTGTAGAAAAAGGCAACTTTAATTATTAGGAGCACAATTCAAGTACACATTATAATTCTAATGTGGTAAGAGATAAACTCTAGAAAATGGGTAATATTTCAGATCTGTGTGATCTACGGTCGTCGTTCACTTTACCAAGCGCGACATTTATTATTCGCTTCGATACACATAACTTTCTCGAGGCAGTAGATAAGGCACAGGACAGTTCTATTAATTGTCAACAAGTTTATTAGAAACCTCGCAAGTAGGTCATCGAGACAAGTAACTACCAGCTGGGTACAAATTGCGCCATTATTTATTGGAAACAATAACGACACTAGCAGCATTGCCACTATCACCATCGTCACCATTACTATCAAGGGGGAAAATAGATCCGCTCGCAAACAGCATGTGCAAAATTTACAGTCGTGCCCTTTTGCTTTTCTGTAATCAGCTCCAGATGATTTGTCGCCTTTGAGTCTGGTCCAAGCCGTGGGTGGGTTGTTTCCCAATTTACAAGAGCAATTATAATTTCGAAGCCCATTCTTCAACTTGAAGGCTGTTCGGTTGGTTCTAATTCATTGCTTTGGTTCGTTACTCATGCGACTCAGATAGAATTCAAGTAGCTGTAACGAGTAAGTCAGTAGGACAAATGACAAAGGCCATTTATGTTCAAGTAGCTCATAAAATGGTAGAAATTAGTTGGAAGGAGCATTCATTAATAACTAAACAATCTTCTAATAACAAAAAAGTGATATACACCGAATTCCATAGGTTCACACTTAACAATGAAACTACATGAAGGTTCAAGTCAACACGACAAATGGCAATGCTTGTTATTTAGATTTAGAAAACAACAAACTAAAACGTTTACATGAAAAGTCCAGAAACTTAACACAACTTTAATAACAACAGTAATTAGTGATAGCAATCTTAATAGGTTTTGAATTAGAGAAAACAGCTACAAGGCAAATCACAGGAAATCTCTGCTGTAGCCGGCCATAGCTAAGTACTGGTAACTACCTAAAAGACATTAATTGAGAACAAATATCCTTTTTAGTTGAGCAGAAGACAGCACAACTATTTCACTAAATAGCTCATTCTCGTCTCCAGTATTCAGTAAACATTTAACGAAGAGAAAGATCCCCAAGCACCACTTAAGGAAAGAAAGAGAATGGACTCCACTTCATAGAACGCAATTAGCTTTCAACAATGACGGCGTCAAAGTTGGTCAACAATGTTTAACGCCATACTTGAGGAGTTCTCAAGAACTTGAAGAATGGCGCATTGTTTCTTAATCGATCATAACAATATCGTTTTAGCACGGCGCTAATTTATTGGCTTCATTAGCGACGTGATAAAGATGTCAACCTGACAGCGCTAAATACGCCTCATAAAGTACATGTGAAACACACGAATTCCTTCTCGCTCATGTCGCAAAGAAAAGTTGCAAGCATTTGATAATGACCTCAGCAGAGTAACTTTTTTTCTAGTCCAAGTAGTACTTTGTCTGGATTGCCATCTTCATTACCAGACAAGAAGTTCCAATACGGACTGAAATCTGAAAACCTAATTTCAAAAAATTACCTATTAAAACTGCTCAGAAATCATGTATGCACTAATAGCTTTTACTAAAGTTGGGTACTAGAGCTTGTTGACGATAACCCTCAAGACTTTAGTTCACTTACCGTTCAGTTCAAGTGAAGTTGTTTAAGTGACTGCCGGCATTTGTAAAAGCATTGGAAACGAAGATCAAGATTGCCACACCTGAAAATGGAAAAAGGAAAATAATTTTACAAATCTGATCTATTGATTATACAAATTCTTTGATATACAAAAAAAAATTCTCGAGCACATAATTATGATCATTTGAATGATCAGGAATTTTGAGTACTGTTAACCATTGAAATGAAAATTCTATAGATCTGACGGTGGCTCATAGATCACTCATATCATAAATAACTTGTAAAATTTACTATAAATCAATCTTCTCTTACCATTAACAATTTCTTATTTCAACAATTTCTTAAATGTATCGCTATAAGTTTTTTTTTTCTTTTGAGGATTCAGTAGCTTTTCTCGTTTGTTTGCTCGCTTCACTTGAGCTCACATGTGAAACCAGTCCTTACCAAATACATGCAGAATACTTAATTAGCGTTCCTAGGATTAGAATTAAATCACCACTTATTATCTGTCTTTATTTGACGACATATTGGAAAGGGCACATGCCTAACAAAGTTTACCTGTATTGCATTCTAGAGACCATCCTTAATTGTAATTTGCGCGGAAAAAAATAGTTAATTAAAAATTTATTTATTTTATGTCTCCATTACTGTTGGTACTCTTTGTTTGAACTTAAGTTCAAATAGGGCTCGGTTATGATCGGTCTGGGCACCATATAGGATTTATTGGTCTTGTGGATGCTTTGCTTTGTTCAAATAGAGGCATATTAAACCAGTCCGGACAGGTCGACTCGCTTCTCTTGACATTTCAGATGAGAAATGTTGATCAATTAATCAATCATCAAAAAAATTCCTGTCTTCCGCCCGCCTGATGAACTGGCGGCATCACAGGAGGCAGATTTCTCTTTGACGGCAATGGCTCGTCTGATGTAGAGCGATGTAAATTCGCAGCCTAGATTTTGAATTTGAAAAAAAAAGTTTTAAAATCAACTTTAGGACGTACCGAAAGGGTTGCTGTCTTTCAGACGACACTTATTTTAATTCACCAACACATTGTAGATCTGTGTAATCAATGACTGAACAAAGGAACTCAGCATCAACACTCATGATGAGGATCCTCGGAGAGAAATAATTTAAATAAGAATCCCAATCAAGAGAAACATTTTCAAATTTGCATGATACATTGTAGTTGCACTTAAAATTTTGAGTGCTGTTTGATAAGAGCCATTTCGTTACAATGCTGTGAAGAAATTCTTCACGCTTAGTCATGAAACATGACCTAGAGACTTTCATGATCGAGGCGACCTCATTAATGAAAACTACACAAGTAACCAATACAGCAACCAAGATGGAAATTAGGCACTCAGATGAATCAAATGAATTTCTTAACCAAGTATCTCGACTTTGAAATCTTGAAGTTGGTAGTACCTACGTCAATGTAGAACATTTTGATCAAATTTGGCAAGCTGAGTATTTGAAGTCTAAAGACTTTGACATGCTAATATAGGTGGAGGTGATTAAATTTAACCTTCGACATACTGCATTCTTCTTCTCTTGTCGGAGTATTTTCTGTAAAAGTTTGATTCTTGATGAATTAGAACTAAAAAATTTTGTTCCAACACTGGTTTTGAAAGGTGGAATTCTGGAGATTATTACATGCACGTTGAATACACCAGTTTTCGTTTCATTAGTGGAATTAAGCACCGTCTCATCTATTGCACTTCTTAAAATTTAAAATGCTTGATGAGTTTCACAATTACATATTTATTTATCAGAATAGCTGCAACTATACCTGATAGTTTTTGGAGCTTTTGACGTGATATTTTTTGAAAAAGCTTCTTGGTTTTGAGTAGGTCACTCCTTTTCTATAATTGAGACATGGCCGTCTTTATTTTGAGCCATCAGTCATGAACATTGTGGGGGGAGAGGGGGATATTGTCCGATGTGGACAATTATGACGGTGATTTACTCTTCTATCTTCCTTGCTAGAACATCGCGCGATGACCATAAGCGTGATTCATCCGACAATAAATCTCGATCGGCCGCACTGACACTGTGTGAGAAAATACTGTACGACGCATCAACAAATATGTATATTATTGCTATACAGGGCCATGCTAAAATCCTAATAAAGGTAAGAAACTAATAAAAGTAATAAATATGACTAACACTCTTGTACCTACAATTGTACACTGTACGTGTACGTGTACAGCTGTACAGGGTGATAATTAATATCCATACCTGTTTTGTGGCTAAAAGATAAATTATTTTGTTCAAGTACATAGCAGGTATGTATTATGTAATGATTTATCTATCTAATGTTTTAACCTACCAGACAACGAAAAGACATCGGCCTTCCCTAAAATGCATTTCCACTTGAGAAATGCCCAAAAAATCTTGACATGGACATTTTAACCATTGAGAAACTTTGTTGATTTTCAATTTAATGGTAACCCTTCAAAAAGGTTTATAAAAATTTACATCCTCCGAAGACGAATAATTTATTGTGACAAACTTGTGAGTTTGTTCAATGCTAGCTGTCCCTATAGCCCCCAACCAACATAAAGCAGTCAAAACTTTCTAAATTAGCAACCGAGTTGGTACCAATCTACCAATGTTTGCCCAAGGTCCATGCCACGAGATTTCCAGTTGGTTCGCTTACGCAAGTCAATGGCTACTGAAATAATAATTATACGTATTTGTTTTGCGTTATTGTCTTTGTTCATACATTATGTATTAGCTGGTACAGAGTCTCGACTTCTGCGCTTAATTATTCTGCAAGCCGTGCCTAACCTGGGTTCCCATTCCAAATCCGATTTGGTTCCTCCTAAATTTGGCGCTTGTGACATTCTGGAATTGTAAGCAAAGGTAGAAAAAAAAAATATTCAGAAAAAAAACTCGAAGATCTACCTATGTCTTTTTTTAGATATTATCACAAGAATAAAATTCTGTATATACCTGTGTCTGTAGTAACAATCAGTCTGATGGAAGATTTTATGCCTCAGCATTTTGTTCAAATAAACGGTAGCAAATAGCGAAAGATTTAATGAAAAAAAATGAGGTCTGACTTAGGAAAATTATCAGGATGTAATTTGTTGGTCTCACGTCCGTCCGGATATTTTTAAGGTGAAATGAATCCCAGCTTGTCCTGCCCCAAGCATCGTGCGGACATTTATGAATGTTTTTGGTTGAGCTATAGCTGGCCTATTCCCTATTTATACTCCTTCTGATAGACATCTAATCATTTAGTTTGATTAGACCATTTGGGAAAGAAATTGATTGGAATTACGGGTGATCCCCGTTCCAATCATTTTCTTTACCAAAAAATTGGTCTGGCCATTCAAAGAGGAAATGCTTCTTGCATCCTCGGTTCCCTTCCGGAAGGACGGTCCCTAGGACAAGTTTTTTTATATTTAATAAAACTAAATAAAACATTCCTCTTCTAAAAAAAAAAAAAAAAATTGATAGATCATTTATGTATACACAGTATACACATGAAGACCTCACGTGATTGTGAGTCAACCTTTGAAAAGAAATCAAAGTAACGAAGAGTTAGAAACCAGAGGCCAGAGCCAAATATCTGCATGATCACCGTCATGGTACATTTGATTAGCAGTCGAGTTTTTTTATCTATCGGGTATGGCTTTTATATTTATGCACTACTGTGTCAAAACCCAGCATGCGTGTCTCAGTGCTATTACACATGTATGTACAATGTACGGGGACCTACAGCAATGAGTGTACTGACTCAGAGTTCGCTCGTAAACCAAAATGTTAGAACAAAATATGATTGCACCACACAGGAATCAGTCACGACTTCTTAAGGTGGAGGAGAAGTTGAATTTTTAATTAACAGCTTTTTTAATTTATGAACAAATACGGTCATCAATAATGTCTTATTTGAACTTGAGCATCATCAGTTTCAATGTCTTCATTTGATAAAGCTGTGCTTTTTCCCAAATAAACCCTTTTTCAACAAAATTGATTAAAAAAATTCTAATATCAAACTGAAGGAAGAAAAAATCTTTCAAACTTGGAAATTGGACTTGAAGAATTAGAATAAAACATGAGATACTCGTATTCTTTGAGCATCACTGGCTTTCCATTCAACGCCTATTGAGAAAAAACACAGATAACATTACTCCGGACTAGAAGTAGACCCCCAGTCCTACACCTTTTCGACAAGCATCAGGGTTGGTATTGACCATTTGACCACCCCGTATATTCAGTTAACACGAAGACATTCATTCAACTTCTATTTTTTCTACTAATTTAATGCCCCATTCAATAAATAATTTGTTAGCACATTCAAGGCATGACCAGTGTTTATTTAGTGAAGCCGGAGATACACATTCATATCTTATCTAGTGGATGAATTTATTTGATTTCTTGCTAATTTGTGATTCCAAGTTAATCGCCAGCAGAAATCTTGCCCAAGACAACATGGAGGCATGTGGTTTTATTTATTGTGTCTGAGTTCGATTTAATGCAGACCTGCCGGCTCGATTAATCGATTTCCTTGCTTATCCGCAGTCATTTAACACTCGAATCGACAGATTTTTAAATCCTTTTCAAACGCCGTTATCTAACTGTTTACATCTCTTAAGAATTTCATGATAAAGGTAGCATCCAAAGGAAATAGTCAATAAAGGCATTTCCCAAATTCCATTTTAGGAAAATGCTTTATTAATTGCCAAAGAGAAAGCTATTATTTTTTTCCGTGTAGGCGCTGTGCTGTTTGGTGACAAAGTTTTTGGGTTATGAAATCCCCATCAAAGGGTTTTTTTTAGTTGTTTTTTCCAAAAAAAAAATTGCTTTAAATTTTAATTTTCGGCTTTTTCCCCGTTACTTTTTATAAGGAAAAAAGGGGGGAAAGGGAAAAACTTCGTTAAAAAAAATTCTTTTATCCTCTTAAAAAAACAATTTATCTTCAGCGCAACCCCTACGGTACACACAAAAAAGAACCCGCCACACTTTCGGTAGTTAAAAAAAAACCTCATTAAAAAAAAAAAAAAGCTTTTCAATTCATTTGGGGACAACCCCAACTTTTGGAATGGGGAAAAAAAAAAAATTTACCCATTCCCCTTTTCTGTGGTTTTACAGAAAAAATTAAAAATACATTTAAAATTCACCAGCGAATCCAATTTTATTACCCGGTTCTGAGGTTGCGACATGGCCCCGTTTCATTCTTTTTTCTTGATTCTTTCATTTATCATATTATCAAAGGTTTGTGTTTTTTTTCCCTTCTTTTTTTTGTGTTTAGTTAAAGGAAATTTAGTGTTAAATTTTTATGTGTCCCTACCTTTTATATTTTATTTGTGAAGTGTTTTTTTTAAATAGTAAAATAAAAAAAGACTTTTGGGGTTTTTTTTAAAAGAAGACAGAGGTTTACTTTTGGTGAAACAGGGTTTTCATGCAATATCAGTGATAGTGAGGGACTCGTAGGACCCTTTGGACATTCGTGTTAAAAGGGGTTTTGGGAACTTCCACCTTCTTAAAAACCAACACTAAAATTAAGTCTTTTTTCAAAGTTCAATTTTTGTCAAAACTAAGTTTTAAATAAAAAAAGAGTGTAAGTATAAAAATATATAGGTTGTTGGCACATTTTAATAAGAAAAAAAAAAGGTTTTTATTCCCAATTACATAATTTGGTGCCTCTCTAATTTTTTTTAATTTTTGTAAGTGAATCATTTAAGATACTTAAAATATTTTTTTTTTTAAAGGATTAAAACTTGGAATCATAGAAAAAAATTTTATCTTTTAAAATTACCAAGGCATTCGTATTCTTAATAAGGAACTTTAGCGAGTACACTCGAGTCTAAGTTTGACCAGGGGAAAACGAAATAAGGTAAAACAAAATTTCTATTAATAATAATCCTTTTTTGGAAAGGAACCACCGAGGTTAAGGGTTAGTATTATTTTTCCCGGGGTTGAACTAAATTTTTATGAGGAAAAATTCATCTTTGGCTGGGATTCAAACCAAAGGTTCCTACGCTAGGAATCCGCCCGTTTTTGTTTAAAAGAATATTTTTAACCACTTAAACCCCAAGCTTTTAAAACAAATTGTTTTGAAACCTATCATTTCCATTCCATGGTGTTTCCTTTTAACTTCTGGTAGGCGATTTAAAAGTAGGCCCGGCATATCATCCTGTGGTAACTTTTATGGTTTGCTTTTTGGCTGTTCCAAAAAAAAATGAGAATGTAAAATTTCCCTGGGGAAAAATAGTATTAATTCACTTACTTTTGGGGTAAAGAAATTGTTGAATTTGTTAGAAATTTTAAGAAAAAAAAACTTTTTATAACGGAAAATCAAATTTTTAAGCTCTTTCAAAATTTTAAGTTTTTGATTCTTTTGGGGCACTTTTTTTTTAGTCTTTAAATTAACTATAGTTTGGTTCTGTTTAAAAAAAAAAAAATGCAGTGCAAAATCGGGTTTTTAATCCCCGCTGAAATTTTCACGCCCTGAAATATACCCAAGTATTAAGGGAAAATTTCATAGCAAATGTCACACTTGAAAAAGTAATAATTAAATAGGGGAAAATGACGGGATTTTTTTCCCCCAGACACTAACAATTACGGAATTTTAAAGCAGATCACACTTCTAATGCACAAAATTTTGGGTCAATACTTAATCATTCTATTATTTTTATTAAAAACTTTTTTTTAAGTCAGAGACAGAATCTAAAAGGAATTAAAATGGCCCCGTATACCTCCCCCTTTTTGCCCCGCCTGTTCTTGTGCTTGAAAAATGAGAAAATTCTTAATCACAAAAATACCATTAATTAAAAGGAATTAAAAAATAGTAATTTTTTTGCAGCAAGAACTGCTAAAAGTTTTGCCTCACGGTGTTTTTTTGAAGAATGTATTGAATAATATTCAAATTAAAAAAAGGAAAATTAAAATTTTTTTGTTTTTAAAAAATTTATGTTTTTGATTTAAAATTCCCCCGAATTTTTTTTTTCTAACCCTCCCAATTTTTTTCATTTTGGTAGAAGGAAACCCTTTTCCCCAAGTTTTTTTGTTAGAAAAAATTGACTGTCCAAATGTGACTCACAGGGTATTTTTGGGAAAATTTCCCCCTTTGGAAACTGGGTTCAGATTTTTTTAATTGATTTTTTTTTCCTCACTAACTATGCTTTAAAAATTATACTTTTTTTTTAAAAAAAATTTTGTTTTAGCTGAAAAAAATACTTTAATTTTTAATTTATTTTCACAAGATGAAACAATCAACCCAAGATTTTTTTTTAAAAAATTTCCGGGTATTTTTTTTCCCCATCGGGATTTATGGGGAGTTTAAACAAGGGGGTTTCCCAAAAAAAAGGGGTATCCCGGGGTTTTTCCCCCCCCCTATGTTGGGGGTTGCATGAAAAACCGGTATTTAAAAAAGAAAGCCGGAACTAAACCCTTTGGGGGGGAAAACTTGATGAAAGGGTTTAAGTTTTTTAAAATCCCTTTAAAAAATTTAAAGGGGTTTTTCCAGGGTTTTTTTTTTCCCCTTTTTAAAATTTTTCATTTTCTTTTTATTTTACATATATTTTTTTAAAATTCCCCCCCCAAAAATTTAAAAAAAAGCGGTTATGATTTTTCCGAGCGGGGCCAGGGGGGAAAATTTTTTTTTTACTTTAAAAGGGTATTTTTTTGGGAAAATGAACAACAAAAAAATAAATATTTTTGGGGGGGTTTTAAATCCCCCTACTTTTAAAAAAACAAAACTGAAAAAAAAAAAAATTTTTAAAGAAAAAACCAGATGCCCCCCAAAGGGAGGGAAAAAGGGGAAAAACAGCAGCTGTAAAAAATTTTTTAGTCCACACCTTGTTCTCAAAAATTTAAGGGGGGATTATCTTTTTTTTTTTTAAACCCCAAATAAAAAAAAACCCCTTTTTCCCCCAATTTTTTTTGGAAAAACTTTTTAAATTGGGTTTTTTTTTTTTTAAAAAGGTTTTAATTTTTTTCAGTCAGCTTTTTTTGTGGGGGTTAGCTTTTTTTAGTTATCCCTTTAAAAAATTCTAATGTGGTGTTTTTTCTATTTTCTATGGTGTTTTTTTATTTTGTTTTTTTTTTTTTTTTTTTTCAAACTAAAAAAACCCCCGGGGGACCTCCCTTTTAAACGGGGAATTTTTTCCCCCATTACTTTTGGCCCCAGGGGAAATGATTTAAGGGAATGGCATTGGGGGTGGGGACTTTTGGAAAAAAAAAACCAGCAATACCCTTTTGGGGTTTAATTTGGTTTTGGCTTTTAAAAAAAAATGGTTTCCCTTTTTTTAAAAAATTTTAAGGGGGGAAAGGCTAGCCGAATAAGGGGGGGTTTTAAATTTTGAATTGTTACCCCCCCCAATTTTCCCCAACCCCGCGGGAGGGTTCCCTTAAATTCATCAAAAAATTTTTAAAATGGGGGTTTTTTACTTAGTACCTATTTTTTTCCTATTTTGGCAAATTTTTTAATCCAGATATTTAATTTTGCTCCAAAAAAAAAAAATTTTTTAAAAACAAAAACCCCCCAAATTTTATTGAAAAAAAAAATTGGTTTTAAGTTTTACAAAAATTTTCCCCAAACCCAAAAAGTTAAAGGGGGAAAGGGGGTCTACTGACCTGTTTTTTTTTGGGGGGGTAAAAAAGGAAAAATTAGTACTTTTAGTTTTTTTCCCCCCCCAAAAAACCTAATTTTGCTCCATACGGGGTTTTTTGGGGGGCCAAAACCCCCTTTTTACTGTCCACCCCTTTTTTTAGGCAAATTTTTTTTTGAACCTTTCTTTTTAAAAAAGCAAAAAAAATTTTAAAAAAGCAATTTTTTTAAAAATTTAAAATTGCCTGTGGCAAAAAAAAAATTTTTTAAAAAATTTTTTGAACCCATTTTTAAAAGTGTTTTCTTATGGGCAAAATACCATTTTTTTTGGGGGAAAAAAAATTTTTTTCCAAAAAAATTTTTTTGGGATTTTTTAAATTTAAAAAAAATTGTTTGTTTTCCTTTAAATTTTTTTTTTTTTTTTTTGGGGGTTTAAAAAAGGGGAATTAAAAATTTTCTAAAAAAAAAAAGTGGCCCCCATTTTTTTAAAAATTTTTTCCCGGGGGGAAAATTGGGCTTTTTACTTTAAAAAAAAGGGCCCCTGAAAAAAACCTTCAAAAAATTTTGGGGTTTTTTTGGAAATCTTTTTTTAAAGAATTTAATAATAAAATAAAACCCAAATTTTAAGTTTTTTGGGGGCAAAATTCACAGGGGTTAATCTATTCATTTTTGTTGAAATTTTTTTTTTTTTTTTTTTTTGTGTTTTTTTAAAAAAAATGAAAAAAAAAAATTTTGCAGTTTTTACGGGCCCTTTTAAAAAAATTTAAATTTTTTTTCCCCCCCAACCATCTATTGGGGGGATTTTTAGTGTTTTTTTTTTGGGAAAATTTTAAAATTTTAAAGGGGGGACTTTTTAAAAGGATGAGTTTTCCCCCCAAAAATTTTTTGTGCCCAAAATCACCCCCAAAATTTTTTAATTTTTTTTAAACTAGACCCCCTTTCATCACAAACCCAACCCCCCAAAATAAAAATTTTAAAATGGCCTCTAAAATTTAAAATTTTTAAAACCCTAGGGGGTTTTTAAATTTTTAAAAGGGGGAAAAACTAAATCCCCCAACCCCCAACCCCCCAAAAGTTAACTAGTGCACGGGTAGTAAAAGGGGTTTTGTGCACTAGAGGGGTAACCCAGGCCCCCGGGGGGGCCCCCCTTTGGTTTGAATTCCCCCCAGTCATAAATTTTTTCCCCAAAATTGTTTTGGATTTTATTTTTAAAAAAATTTAAGACTCTGGGGGGTTAGGGGGTAAAAAAATTTTTTTTGGCTTTAAACCCCCCGGGGGGTTCCCTTTCCCACCAGAGTGTTTTTTTTAAAATTTGGTTTTTAAAAATTAAAAAAACCAAAAAAGGGATATCTACCCTTTTTTTTTTTAAAAAATCCTAATTTTTTTTTCAAAAATTAAAACCCTTGGGGGAAAAAAAAAGGGGCCCCCTATTGGGGGGGTTTTAAAATGAATCATAAGAAAAAACAAGAGATCTTAAAAAATTTAAAGTAGAAATGATTTTTTTTGGGGGAATGAATTGAGTTCAACAGAAGTTTAATATTTTTATTTTCAAAAACCCATTTTCCTTTATATGGATTTTAAATTGAGGGGGGAAAAATTGGGGGTTTGAAGTTTTAAAAAAGACTAAAAAATGAGACTTTTATCCCCAATCAAAAATGAGTTTTTTTTTTAAAATGTTGTCTTTTTTTTAAAAACTTTTTGATATTGGAAAAATTTTTTTCCTCCATTCAAAAAAAAAAAATTCCCCCTTTAAAAAATTGGGTTTTTAAATTCCCCCAGGGGCAAAATAAGCCCCCTTTTTCAGTGTAGTTGTTTGGGGGGTTTTCAACAAAAAAAATTTTCCCATTTCGGTTTTTTTTTGGGGATGAAAAAATTTTGGGAAAGGGGGGTTTTTTATTTTTTTCCTTTTCCCTTTAAGGGGGTTTATGGCAAAAAATTTTTTTTTTTGGGAAAAATTTTTAAAAATTTTTGGGGGTAAAAAAAAAAAACCCCAAACCCATTTTTAAAAATTTTAAAAAAAAAAATTTTCGAAAAAACCGAAAAAAAAAATTAAAAAAAGGGGGAAAAAATTGAAGGGGGGCCGCCCTTTGGGGGACTTGGGGTGTTTTTCCAGTTTCCCAAAAAAAATTTTTTTTAAAAAAAACCGTTTCTTTGTTAAATTTAAAAAATTTTTTTTTTTTTAAAAAATTTTAAAAGGATTGTTTAAACCCTTTTTGGGTTTGCTTAAATTTAAATTTTTTTTTTTTTTTTAAAAAAATTAAAAAAAATTAGTTTAATTTTAAATTTAATTTTTTTGGGGGATTAAAACCAAATTATTCCCCAATTTCCAAAAAAAATTCTCTAATTATTTTTTTAAAAAAAATTTTGGTTTTTGGTTTTTTGGGGAAAAATGGGGACAATTTGTGTTCCCTTTTCTCCAAAAGGCTGCAAAAATACTGGTTTTAAAAAAAGGGGTTTCCATCAATAGTAAAAAAGTGTGAACCCCCTAACCCCCTATTCAAAATTTCCATACATTTTGGTTAAGTTTGTCCTCCGTTACCTCCTTTCGCATTTGGGGGTGTTTTGGGACTTTCACTTTTTATTTTTTGTATCAATACAGCTTCCGGTTCATTGAAAAAAAATTTTTTAAAAACCTTTTTGGGATGAAGAAAAAAGCAGAAAATTTTTAAAATTGGGGGTTTTTTTTTTTAAAAGGGGGGTTTTTAAAAACGTCGCTTTCAATTTCCTTTTTGGCATATCACGGGGGGGGTTTTACCCTCAATTCGCGGGAAAAACCAAAACCTTATCACATTGACCTCCCCCAAGCCGGGTTTGGGGGCCGAAAACCCCCAAAAGCGTCAGGGAAAATTTAAAAAAAATTAAAAAATGGTCCCCCCCCCTTTTTAAAAACCCTGCTGGATGTCGCTTAACTTCGGTTTTAAAAGGGGGGAAAAACCCGGTGTTTCCACATGCCAAAAAAGCGGGCTTTTTCGGGTTTTAAAAAAGAAAAAAAAGAAAAAAAAAGAAAAAGATTTTGGGCCCCAGGAAAAAATTTTTGGGGTTTGGGAACCCCTTTTTTTTTTAAATTTTTTTAAAACCAAAAATTTTTAAGGAAAGCTTTGAAATTGGGGGGGAAAATTTTGGGGACCTATTCGTTTTTACTTTTCTGGACGAATAAACCCCCCTCGGGAACCAAAAAAAATTTTAAAAATTTTTTGGTCCTACTCCGTGTTTTATAAACAAAAATATCTAAAAAAGGGGGGTTTAACACGGGGAGTTTTTAAAATTTTGGGGCATAAAAAAATTTTGGAAAAAATTTTCCCCGAAAACCCCCCCGGCCCCGGGGCCCCAAAAAATCAACCACATGGGCCGCCCCTTTAAAAAATTTGGTTAGAGAAAAAAAAAAAGTTAGAAAAACAACATTTTTTTTAGCATGAAAAAATAATGGGGGTTTTTGTTAATAAATTTTTTTAAATATCTTAATTTTTTTTGGGGAACCCCTTCAACCCCCGGGGTTTTTTTGGGGGGGGGGGGGTTTTGGGGGGAAAAAACCCTTTTTTACTTCATCCTAAGGGGGTTTTTGGCCGGGACAAAAAAAATTTTTTTTTTAGGGTTTTTTTAAAAAAAAATCAATTTTTAGCTTTTCTGTTACCGTTAACCACCACCCCCGGGGAATTTTTGGGATTTTTTTTGGGGGAAAAAGGGGAAAGGGGGGGTGGGGATGTTTTACACCGTTTTTTTTTTTTTGGTTTATTTTGGGGCAAAAATTTTTGGGGGGAAAATTTTTGTATTGTTTTTAAAATTTTTATTGTACCCCCCCTACTTGCATAAAAAGGACCCAAAAAAAACCAAAAAAAAACCCACTAGGGAAAATTTTTTCTTCCCAGATTGTTGCGTCAAAAAAACAGCAATTGGGGGGTGTTTTCTTTTATTAAAAAAAAAAATTTTTCCCCTTTCCAGGTCCTTTCATTTGGGGCATTTTTTCCCCGGGGGTTAATTCCCCCCAAGGCTAGGTGTTCAGGGTAGGGGGGGGAAAAGAACGTGGGGGGGTTTAAAAGCCCCCCGGGTTTTTAAACGAGCCCCACCAGAAAACCCCCAAAAGGGGGAAAAATATCTGTAGGAAACTCAAAAAAAAAAAACTATTTTTTAAAAAAGCAAAAAAAAGGGGAAAAAA
The DNA here is from genome assembly GCA_024516035.1 of Bactericera cockerelli. Taxonomy (NCBI): domain Eukaryota; kingdom Metazoa; phylum Arthropoda; class Insecta; order Hemiptera; family Triozidae; genus Bactericera; species Bactericera cockerelli. The sequence goes on from CM044959.1 coordinate 33,609,388, forward strand.
TTTTTGTAAAAAAAACCCAAAGGTAAAACGGGTCGGTACCCCCAAAAAAAAAGGGGAAAAATGTAGGGTTTTTAACCTTTTTTTATACTCCCAAAAAAGGGGGAAAGGGGGGCCCCAAAATTTTAAAAAAGGAAAATTTTTTAAAAAAATTTCTTTCACTTCCCCAAGTCTTGTTTCAAAAAATCAATGCATTTTTAGCCTTTTCCCCGTTTTTTTTTAACCCAAACCGGGGGCTTACCTATCTTAATTTTAAATTTCCCAAAAGATTTAATTTTTTTTGGGGTAACCCAAAATTTAAATTATTTTTTAAAATAAATATTCAAAAAAAAATAGGGACCCCCCCGGTCCCAAAGGGTTTCTTTTTTGAAACCATGAAAAAAACACCCCCTTTTTTTAAAACCCCCTCCCCCCCCCCGGGGTGGGTTTAAATTTTCCTCTGATTTGCGAAAAAAGTGAAAAAAATTTTTTTTCCCCAAAATTTTTCCCAGTTAGGTGGGGGGGCACATAAAAAAAAACCGGGAAAAGGTATTTTTTGTCCCTTTTCCCTTTTTAAAAAAACTGAAATTTTTTTTTAAAAAATCCCCCATTTTTGTCAGCTTAAAAAACCCGGGAGGGCCCCCAATTTACTGGCAAGGGGGAAATTTTACCGGGGGAACTAATAATGCGCAAAAATTTTCCCCCGGGGGGCCCCGCTTTAAACCCCCCCCCCCCAAAACCGAATAAAATTTTAACAATTCACTTCCCTCCAGAGCCCCATCCCCCCCCCCGGAACCCCCCCAAAAACCAAAACCGAAAAAAATTTTAAATTTTTCCCCGCTTCCCTAAACACATCGGGGCCCCGGGGAACCCCCTAAAAAAACCAAAAAAAAAACTTAACACTTCCCCCTTCCCCACGAGACATGGGACCCCCCGGGGAACCCCAAAAAACCACCGAAAAAACAAAACACATTTTTTTCCCCCCTCACAAGCCCATAGACCCCTTTTTAAACCCCCCGACCACCAAATAAAACTTAACTTTTTGGGGTTCCCTTCACGGGCACATGGGACCCCCCTTAACCCCCCCGGGCCCCCCGAAAAAAATTTAACCCCTTTTTCCCCTTTCCCCCCTCAAAAGAAACATAGACCCCCCCGAAACCCCCCCGACCCCCAAATTTTAAAAACTTAAACATTTTTTTCCCCCTTCCCCCGACCCAAAACGAGCCCCCAAAACCCCAAAAAAAACCCCAAACCCAAAAAAAAATTTAAACAATTGGCTTTATTCACAGGCACATCGACCCCCCGTATAAAATTTTAAAAACATTCGTTTTCCCTAAAAAGGGGCACATCGACCCCCCTTTTAAAATTTAAAAACACTTTCCCGTTCCCCCACAGGCCCCATCCCCCCCCCAAAAAAATTTTAAAACTTTTTCGCTTCCCACGGGCCCACGACCCCCGTAAAAAATTTTTAAAACCTTTTTCCCCTTTCCCCCCCACGGGCACTTTCGGGGCCCCCGTATAAAAATTTAAAACACAGGGGGTTTCCCCCCCACAGAGCACATCCCCCCCCCTTTTAAAAAAAATTTAAAACCCATTTTTTTTTCCCTAAAAAGAGCACTTTCGACCCCCCGAAAAAAATTTAACCCCAAAATTTGGTTTCTCTAAAAAGGGGCCCCATCGAACCCCCTTTAAAAATTAACACTTTCCCGGCTTCCCCCCAAAAAAATCGACCCCCCGTAAAAAAATTTAAAACACTTTCGCTTCCCCCAAAAAAGAAAAATCGACCCCCCGTTCAAACCCCCGAAACCGGGCCCTGGAGAGTGGCGCCTTTTTCCCCGGGGGCCTGCTACTCCATCCGGGGGGGAGTGGGCAAGGGCCGCAAGGGGGGGGGCCCCAAAAAGGTCCCCCAGACAAAAAAGGGGTCTTTTCTTGGCCCCCAAAAATTCACCCGCTGCATCAGCGGCAAGGGGCGGGGGGGGTGCACGAGGAGTTGGGACATATAATTTTTCGCTGCGGCCCCCAAAGTTTTTTGCAACCTTTCTCCCCCTACAAAATTTTCAAAGGGCTTTTTTTGATGGTGAGGGGATTTGATATTTTTTTTTTTTTTGGGGGGCCCTTTGAAAAAAACAGGAAGTTTAAAAGGCCCACAAGGCATATTCTTGGGGGAAAAATTTTAAAAAATAAAAAAAAAAAAAAAATAATATCCCCTTTTTTTAAAGGGGGCCCTTTTTGGGAAAATTTTAAAACCCCCCCCTTTTCCATTTTTAACCCCCAAACCCCCTTTTTTAAAATTGGGGTATAAAATGTTTTTTATTTTATTTTTTTTTTAAAAATTTTTTGGGTTTTTTCCCCCCCTTTAAAGGAAAAATTTTTAAAAAGGGGGAAAAATCCCAAATAGGAGGAAAAAAATTCGGCCCCGGCCTTTTTTTCAAACCCCCCCCGGGGGAAATTTTTAAAAATTTTCACAGGGGGCCCCCCTTTTAAAACCAAAGACCCCCCGGGCCCCCATACAATCATGTTTTTTCCTTTTTTGGAAAAGGGGAAAAAAAATTTTGGGAATTTTTCCCCCAAATTTTTTCTGTTGCAATGTAAGTGAAAAAAAAAATTTTAAAAATTTCAAGGGTTTAAAACTTTGCGGGACAAAAAAAAACCTAGCGAAGAAACCCCAAAAACCCCTTTTCGAAAATTTTTAAATAGTAAAAAAAAAAAAATTTTTTAAGAAAAAAAAAATTTTAAAAAGGGACAGGGGGGTGTCCCCCTTTTTTTGGGGGGGCCGGGGCAGGGCCCGGGGAAAAAAAAAACCCCCCTTTTTGGGGTCAATGGCAGGTTTTAAAAAGGGGGATTTTTCAAAAAACCCCCCCGTCTTATTGAAAAACTAAAAAAAAAAACAAAGCTACCTACCAAATTTCGGCTTCCTGGGATTTTGGGTTTTTGGGCTTTTAGCGGGATCATTCAGTGGTCAGTGGTCGGGGCCCCCGTGGTCAAAAAAGGGTTTTTTGACTTTTTAAAAAAAGGGGAATCCCCCTTTTAAAGACGGCATAAATTTTGTTTCCCCGGGGAAAATTTTTTTCCCAGGGAAACCCCCAATTGTCAAGTCCCCCCCTTTTAAATTTTAAAATTTTTTTCAAGTACCAAGTGGTCTAAATTTTTTTTTTAAAAAACTTTTTTGAAAAAAATTTTATGAAACAATTTTCTTTTATTTCACTCGGGGGTTTTGGGGGGATGGGGGGGGGGGGTTTTTTCCCCGGCGGGTAGGGGGGGGATGACCCCCCCTTTACTGAAAGGGACTGTGTGCTATTCCTGGGGGGGGGATCCGGGGGTGTCGACTACAAAAAACCGGGAAAAAATTTTTTGGTCCCTTGGACAAAAAAGGGGGAAAGAGGGGGCCCAAAAAGGTGGGGGGGCCCAAAAAATTTAAAGGGTTTTTTATGAACAAAAAGATAAAAAAAGGAAGAGACCAAGGAGGCAAAAATGTGGCGAGGCAAAATTTAAAAATGGCCTAATTAAAATTTTGGCCCTTTGGGGAATAAGTACCTATAGATAAATAAATTTTCTTTTTTTAAAATTGGAAACTTTGATTTTTTTTTAAAAACCCAAATTTTTTTCAAAATTTTTCCCGTTAAAATTATAACATTTTTTTCGGGGACCGGGTTCCCCCCCTTTAACGCCCGTTTCCATTGATTTTAAAATTGTTTCCCCCTTGGGGGCCCTTTGTGGGTTTTTTTTAAAAAAAATCAAATTGGATTAAAGAAAAATTTTTCAGATCTAATTGTCAAAAAAAGGGAAAAAAAAAAAAAAATCTTTGAAAGGGAAAAACCCTGGTTTTAAAAGGAAAAAAAATTTCCCCGGTTTGGGGGTTTTCGATTTTTTTTTGGGGGTTTAATATAAATGGTCCATGGGGAAAAAATGAAAAATTTTAACTCTTTTTTTCCTCTTTTCCACACCCGGAAAAAACATCATTTCCTTTCCCCAAAACCTCCCCCCACTTTCCAAAATCATTCGACTTCGGGGGGGCTCAAAAAATTTAACCCTGAGCACCCCCCCGGGGGTTGCTTTTTGGGGGACCCCGGGAAATTTCCACCCCCGCCCAAATTCATCAACTACAACCCTCTATTGAAACGGACATGTTCCAGGGAAATTTCATCCCCTATGTGCTGTATTTTGAAAACAAAGGGGGGAAAATTAATAGACAACCAAAAACCCTTAATCTTTGGGTAAGTGTCGGTTTTCCCTATTTTCACAGTACGCAATCCTAAACTTAGCGCCACAGGGGTATTACAAAAACGTCTATAAATTTCCCCCTTTAAATTTCCCCAACTGTGGGCCCCTTGACCCTAGTGGGGTGAGGGCACTAGGCATTCCGCATGGGACCTGGGTCCGATAAAATTAGGTTATAATAATATTTGGGGGGATTAGTTTAATTTTTACGATAAGCCTATATGCCATTATACAAAAAAACCAGGAAACTCGTGGGTACATCAAATGCTTTTATAAGTTAGCTCCCCCATTTAAGCACAAAATTTAAAAAACTGTGATCAAATTGTTTCCCCTCTCAAAAATTTTTTTTAGTTCCACAATTTCACATGATGAAAATTTTTTTTTTTTTTGGTTGAAAGGCGGGAAAAAATTTTTTGAAGACACCCAATCCACCCTTTTTGGGGGTGTGGGTTTTCCCCACCCACAAAAAAACCCACCTTTAAAAAGAGCTAATATGATGAAAATTAATTATTAAATGAATTTAATTATTTCTTATTATAAAAATTAATAACACTTTTAGTGGAAGGAAAACCACCGGGCCGAGGTTAATACTTAAAGCTTTTTTTATACCTTACCCTGGGGTCTTATTATTATGGGGTTTCACTTATTAAAATTTTGTTCGGGAAAAAATTTCTTATTCTTTTTTCCCTTTTCCCCGGTTTTTGGGGTCTACCCCCATTCAGGGGCGAGAATGACTCCAAAACTTTTGGGCCAACACCCACCGCGCTGATTTGGGTTTTCGACGAGGGAAGCTTTTTGTGCCCTCCCCGAAACCCCCAAAAACTTTTTCATTTCCCTTTGCTACCCAAAAAAAAAGGAGTGATTTAAATTTTTTACTATCACCACACTTTTATAGAATGAATTTTAAAACTTAAAAATAAAAAAAAAAAATTTAAAAATCGGAAAAAAAAAAAATTTTTTTTAAAAAACGAACACAATACTTCTTTTTTTTCTAATAAAAAATTTTTTTGGGGGATTTAATAGGAAAAAAACTCAGTGGGAAGTTTTTTCCAAAAGGGAATAATACGTTTTATTTTATTTTACGGGGTGCCCCAGAATAACCGGGACAGTTTAAAATGTTAATATCAAGTCAAAATTTTCCCGTAGAGGGTTTATTTTTAGTTTTCATTTTGTTTCCAATAAAACCCCGGATTAGTTACAATGGACCCGGGGGGACACATGCGCATCGGTTTTTTGTTGTAGGGGACTTTTTTTTAAAAGGGGTGATTCTGGGGAAATTTAAACTAAAGAGATTTGGGCGTTTGGACTGGGCGGCCAACTCCCAGACCCCTCTTGCTTGGGGGACTATTTTTTTTGGGGGTTACCCCAAAAGGTAAAGTCTATATCAAAAGGGCCAAAGGATTTTGTAGATAAATTAAAAGAGACAAATTTTTTTTTCAAGAAATTGGGCCCAAAAACACCTGAATATGCTTGAGAAAGTAGGGGACAATTTTTTCGACCAGAATTGACGAGTATATCAAAATGGAGGAAAACTTTTGGGGGCCCAAACTTTAAATTTTTCACAAAAAAATTCAAATTTTCCCAAAAAATCATGTTTTTAAAATAAACCCGCTTTGGCCCTTCTTTTTAAAACAACACAAAAATTTTTGGGTTCTTTCTCAAAATTTTTGTTTAGTATTTTTTTTAAACTCGTCAGGTTTAATTTGGCGAAACCCTTAAAAAAGGGGAGTCCCCCAATTTTCATTTACTTACGCAAAAATAAATAAAATATAGTAAAAAAACCCAATAAATTAATTACTTATTGGGGGCATATCGGGAATTTTTTTTCTATCAAAAATTTTAAAATTTAAAAAATGGGAAACTGTAAATCACCCCAAACCAATAATTCCCAATTCCTTTAAAAAAATTATCAAAAACCCCGGAAAAATGGTCGAATCTACCCCTCACCTTTGGGGGAATTTGATTTTTTTTCATTGAATTTGATATTAGGGGGGAAACTAGTAGAAAAAAGCCAAATTTTTTGGGCCTCTGTTTTCCGCGGGAAAAAGACTAACAGCCAAGCAGGGGCCTTTTCCCCAAAACGGGGGGAGGGCACAGAAGGAGTTTTTCACCGGCCCCAAACCCAAAGATAAACACACGGCCCAAACTCAAAAGTTCATTATTCCCCGGGCAAGGGGCGGGTTTAGGGTCCGGGAAAACTAATCCTTTTTTAAATATGTTTTTTTTTTTCTTCCTCGTCCAATTTTTAAAAAATTTTTCTGGGGCCTGAGTGATTTTCAGGGACCCCAAAAGCCCCCAAAAATCTTAATTTGGTTTCTGAAAAAAGGGGAATGGGAAATCATGAACGAATCGTTTTTTCGAGACGGTTTAATTTGCCTAAATAAAATGTTGTACTTGTAACAAAATAATTTGTACGAGAGAGATTTTTGAAGTTTGAATTTTTTTTGAAAATAATAAAAAAATAAGTTTAAGAAAAAAGTGGTGAAACTTCTTTGGTAAAAACCCCCTTTCGAACTTTGGGGCATCAAAAAATGATTAATATTCAAGTTTGAGTTTCATTTGGGCCCTATTAGGTCAATGAGGGTAGCTTCTTTTGTCACTTATAAAACGTTGCTTCCTTATTTTTTAAATTAGGGAGACCTTTTCAGCTTCAGGATTTTTAAAAATCTATTTTTAGTTCTGTTTTTGTTTGGATTTCGGTGCTCGAGAATAACTTTGATTTTGGTTATTCTTTAACCCCTTTTGGACATTTCCTAAAAAAACAAAAGAACAAAAGGGGGTTTGACAAAAAAATTTTAGCTTAAATTTTTTTTGTGGTACCTGCCTACATGACAGTCAAGTGTGCCTCGTATTTCTGTTCCTAAGGTTTTTAAAACCCGATTTTCTCATTTTATGTTTGGCGTAAATGCACTATACAATGGGAAAATTTTCAACAAAACCCTTTTTTCCTAATGTATTTTTTGGGTTTTTCCCAAATTTTCTGTCCAGGGTTTTGTGCGGGTTTGTCCACTACTAACACCACAGAAAACGGGAAAAACGCTCTGGGGCCCCTGCGTAAGATGGGGAAAAAGGCGCGGAGAGATACGAGAAGGGGACCCACCCCCTGCCCCCCCCTCCTCCCCCTGCAGCCCACCCCCAAATGGAAAGCCCCCGCCCGATTGTGGCGCTATCTAGAATGCCAGTCTCAACGAGGATAAACCCCGGGCCGGGCCCCCGGGGGCTAAAACAAATTTAAAACAAACCCCGTACCAAAACGAACCAAAACCGAAAAGGAGACAAAAAAACAACGACCCCGCCCAAAGGGCCCTCCGAAAAAAAAAAAGCCCGGCGAAAAGTCCGTTAGATATTTTGAGTTTAATTTGGGGAAGCCCCTCAGGGTGTTGAAAATCGATGGGAAAACGAACTTAAAAGCTTAAGTCCATCATGAAAACAAACCAGCAAAGAGTATGAAAAAAAGCAATGGAAATGGGGGGAGTGTGTCATGCCCCAGCCCCCTGGGGCTGTAAAGAAGTCATATCCCCCTGTTTTTATTTTGCACCTCTCGATGAAGAAAATCTTGCTAAAGTTTGTCTAGAAACAGTCCAAAATTTGAAAGGGGTTTAAATCCGACAGTGACCCAAAAGGGGCTAAAAGAATCTCTAAAACAATTTAAAATTTGTGGCAGAAACAAATTTTAAATTTAATAAAGATAGTGAGGTTTCAAACAATGTTGCTTCAGATTTTAAAAAATAGTTGGTAGTATCAAAAAAAATTTTGTTTTGGGGAAAAAAAATAATGGGAAAAAATTTTAAACCCAAAATAAAAAAACCCGTAAAAATAGCAAAAAGGGTAAAAAAATGAGAAACTATGTAAAAGGGTTGTAGTGAGTTTAAAATAAACATTTACAGGATATCAGGGGCCCGCATGCGCATGACAAAAGTTAGGGGTTTTCAGTGAATCTTCTGGGGCAAAAACAATCACTTTTACTTTTTGAACCATCGAAAACTAAAGTTAAAGCTTTTACGGTAGTTTTAAAAATAAAGAATTTTGTTTCAGATTTACAAAAGAACAAAGTGGGGTAAATAAAACAAAGGGCTCCAAATTAAAAAAGTATCAAAACAAAAAAGATAAAAGCCCAAACAAAGTTAGCACCTAACAAAGAAACTGAACTTTTTGAATCATTTTAAAACACAAAAAATACGATGGGCCCAAAAAAAAACATCCCAAAAATCACCCAAACAAAGACTAAAAACGAAAAAAAAAAACTGACATCAAAAATAAAAAAGATAGAACTTATAAGCGAAAAAATTCCTTCCGAGTCAATCACCTTCAAATTTGGAATGTAAACAAACAGACTTTAAAAATTTAAAAAAGTAGACAACCTAAGAAAAAATTTATTTATCCCGAATCAATCGCCTTCTGGGTTTTACATGCTAAAAAAAACCTAAAAAACATCAGAAATCAAAAAAAAATTACATAAGTCGAAAAATTCTTTTCCGAGATAAAATCCCCTTTCTAGTTTGAACGCTAAAAAAAAATTACATAAAAAATCAAAAAGTAGATACCTTTAGAAAAAACCCTGTTTGTCCCGAGATCAATCGTTTTTCTAGATTCCCAAGCTAAACAAACTAAAAAACATCAAAATAAAAAAATAGATCATGTAAAGAACGGGTTTTTCATTCCGTGTTCCAATCCCTCCTAGTTAACCCGCTAAAAAAAATTGACATTAAAATAAAAAATTAGACTTTATAAGTAGAATAAGTTTCATCTCGGGGATAAAATCCCCTTCAGTTTGGGAATGTCAAAAAGTCCAAAATAACAAATTAAAACAAGAAAAGTAGAAAAAAAAAATCCACCACAAAAAAAATGTGATAATGAAAAAAAAAGGTAAAAAAAAATCCGTTTTCAAACAACGGGAATTAAAAACCCTTTGGGAATGCAAACCTCTCCCAACACAAATTAAAAACACAAACATCAAGGAAAATAAAAAAATTTAAAAAACCCCACCAAGATCTCCCACTAGCAAATCTGACAGTTAAAAATTAAATTTTTTTGCCGTAGGAAAAAAAAACCCTTAAAAATTAAATTTAAAGCAAATATCCCCACCAAAAATTTAGAAAAATCAACATCATAATTACGGTTTCTCCCCTTGAAAAAAAGTTGAAAAAAAAAACCCCAAAATATAAATAAACCCCTCGAAGTAATTTGCCTACAAAACCCGTTTGTAAACTAAATCATTTTCCCAAAAGAACATTTGAAATAACAGCAAAAGCTGGGCCAAAAGGGATTTCCCTTTTTTTTCAACAAGTTCACAGTAAATCAGCAGCGTTTAAACTGTGAAAAATTTTGAAAACTCGGGAAAATACGGAGGCAAAACCCTTTGGGGGGAAGGTGGGGACGGGAAACCCGGGGTTAAGGACGTAAATCTTTACCCAAAGGGTCTGAAAATCCCATCAGTATAAAAACACCAAAAGATATACACTTTTTCTTTAGTAAGTAGAATCTAACAGAGGATTTAAGTCTAAAGCGTGTTTCTAACAGTCATGTAATAAAAACATGTGGAATCTAAACTAATAAACAAAAAAAATGTTTTTACTAAACAAATCATCAAAAAACAACAATGCTGAACGCCCAAACCCAACAACTATCTTGTTTAGATAAAAACAACCCAAACCCTTTGTGTCAACAACTCAGGAGGGGGGTTTAAAGTCGGCATGAGAATTTAAAATTTCAAACAAAACTTTTGGGAGCAAAAAAATCAGCGACGGGCACAACCCCCCAAAATGCACACCCAGAAAGTTTCCAGAAGAAATTTGTTCTGGAAAAAAGATAGACAAAGGGGAATCTCATACCTTATTTTTGTTAAACTGAAACTATAGTTCTTTTTTTTAAAAGTGCTACTAAATAGAGGATTTCAAAAATTTACTTCACAAATACTCTCTATATTTTTTCTTAACGACCCGTGAAGTTTTTTTTGGGAAATTCATAGGTCAAAAACAATGTCAAAAACAAAAATTTTTTTCAAAAACAAAACATTTTCTTTTCTATATTTGGCCCATTCAAGGGTTTTTTTGAAAAACAAAAAAAGGTACCCCTTTCCCCTTCTCAATGTTTTTGGTGTACTGTAAATTTTTAATTTTTTCCCTATTTTTTGAAATTTAACCTCCCTTACTATTATTATTTTACTTTCAAAAAAAATTTTTTACTTAATGTTTTTTATTTATATTAGCCCGCCCCTCGTTTACTTAAATTTTTTTATGTGTAGAATAAAATGTAATTTTTTTTTAAATTTAAAAAAACTACTCACATAAATTTTTTTGGTTTTTGTATCATTTTCTTTCTTCAAGATTTTTAAAAATGTCTTTCAGGAAAATTAAACCCAAAATGAACTTGTATGTGTTTTGGCAATTTTTTTTAAAAAAATTTCCCAATAAAATAATGGTAGTTTGGAAAAAAAGGGGAAAATTTAAAAGGGATTTGTCTGTAAAAAAATTTTATCTTTTTATGGGATACACTAAATTATTAATACATAATTCCCATGTTGGTTTTCGAAAAATTTGGAGATAAAAAAACAAAACATAATAAAAAAGGGAAAAAATGCCCATTTATAGAAGAAGAAAAAAAAAAAACAAGCAAGGAGTTTTTTTCTAACATTGAAATTTTTTCCCCCCAAAAACACATCAAATGGAAAGGTTTATTTTTAAAATTTTCCCCACGAGAATAAATTTACCTGATAGGGAATTTATTTCCCACTTACCAAATAGATTATTTTTTCTCCATTAAAATTTTTAAACCCAACCCTTCTTGGAAAAAAAGGGAAACACGCTTTGTCTATCTCCTCTTTTCTAGATTACGATTAAAAATCCTATCATGATCAAAAATTTACTTTGTTTTCGCAACGATGGGTTTCGTCAAATTTTATCTTTTTCTCACTTCAAGATGATAAAACCTAAAAAGTTTAAAAAGTCCACTCCAAATTTTAGAAAACTTTATTTTTTTTTGGGCATTCATGTACTAGTTTGGAAATAGGTGACCATTTACCATGTTAAATGTAATGAATTGAAAAAAAATAAAACAATAAAATATTTTTAACAAAAAATGAAAATAAAAAAACAATTAAAATTTAAAATTTGAAAAATTTTTTTTAGAATATAAAAAAAAAAAGTACACCAAATTCCCAAAAAGTACAAAAATAGTATTAGGGGGGAAATTTTAAAAATTTTGGGAAAAAAAGGGGAGTAACTTTGGGGAAAGCTAATATCTTCTGATTGTTTAAGAAACGTGTTTTTAGCAATCTCCCAAAAGGTAACAGCCGCGATTGTATTTTTTAAAATTATATGAACAATTTGTTTTCTCTCCTCATTAAAACTGGGTATAGGCGAAAACATATTTTTGAACAAATAAGGATTGAACCTCACTTGTAGTGATCTTGGTTTGACGGTTTTCAGTTCTTTTTAAAACTCGTCCGGGGCCCAGCTTTGCCCAGCTCCCTCCCCACCCCTGACTCCTTGAACCCCCGAAGGGGGCCGGGGGGTACCACCGCTCGAAAGCAGTTTTGATTTCAATAATAATAAAATTTTTTAAAAAATACCTTCAATTAAAGGTTAAATTTGGTATAATCATATTTACAAAAGCTTCATCAAGCCCTTGGTTCACGGGAAGGTGCCAAGAAAGGGTCCCCAAAGAAATTGTACAAAATTTATTTGTACATATTATACCCTTTCGTGACCCAAACCCCAAAAAGTCACTAAAATTTAAAAGGGGGAAAAGGCAAGGGAGATATAAAATATATTATGGGCCATTCGCCCGTACTTTGCAAAGGGGAAAAATTTTAAAATGAACTTACCCAAAATAAAACGGACATAACAGACTGTCCAGTTAAAATTTTTTTTCATTACTTCTGGCCATCTGATCATTTTGATTTGGGTTAATAAAAAAAATAAAGGGCTAATTCCCAAAAACCCCCCTTACAAAAGTTCCCCCGTGAGGGAAAAAAATTTTAAACCCACGGTTTTCCCCTTTTAACGGTCAAATGCAAATTTACTTTCATTTTTTTTAACCCAAAAACCAATTAACCCAAAACTGGGGTGGGGTCCTTTTTGAAAAATACATGGGAAAAAATTTTTCCTTTCAAAATTGGGGCCCGGGGGGGAATTTATAAACGGGGAGTAACCAGCATTTGCGGGGGGGACTATAAACAGGGAGTAAAAACCAGCAGTCAAGCTGGGGGACAATAATCAGGGGGAGTAACCAGCAGTCTGGCGGGGGGACTATAAACAGGGATAAAACCAGCGTCGGGCTGGGGGACAAATAAACAGGGGAGAAAGCCAGCATTGGTTTGGGTTCGGGGGGCCCCTTTGTAAATTAAATTAGCCCCCTTTGGGAAAGACGTGGTAGAATGCTGAGGCTTTCTCCACTGCTGGTTTACCATCGTGTTTGATAAATACAAACCACTATTTCCATTGATTTTTTTCCCTTTTTTTCCGCTCTTCAATTTGGAAGGGGGGAAAAAAAATCTGCCACCCGGGGATTCGGGGGGGTCACCGGAGTACAAGTCGACCCATGCTCCCACTACCAAAGGTGAGAAAGGGTTTAAGTTAAATTATCATATGTGTTTTAAAATCATTTTTGGGGATATCACAACTAATCAAACTCGTTTTCCCAAACATCACCTGAATTTAACCTCCGGTCAAAATTTTCCGGGCTCTTATCGATCAAGCCACCGAGGTGGGTGACCTAGGTGAGTACTCCCCATGTGTTAATCACTTTTGTGATATCAAAAAACTAATAAAACCCTCTTTTTACAAAATCTACGCTAAAACCCGGGACTTGAACCCCCAACCTCCAGGGGGGTTTAAACAGGGGAAGCCAGTGCCCCGTTTTAAGGCATAAACAGAGAAAAAGCCCAAACCAACCCTTACAAGCCGGGCTACTTGTATTTCCTAAGGGTTTAAGGGGTTTTTGTACAAAAAAGCCCCAATACTCATGAGGGTTTTGATCGCCCCTAGAAAAAAAGGGGTTTCGGGAGGGCCCTTTTATCGATAAAAGCACCGGGGTCGGTGCCCAAGGGAGTATCACCACAGGGACCCAGTTTGGGAACGGCCGGGGGCAAAAGTTTTTTGGCCGTGCCCTATTTTGCGGGTTGCCCGATCCCCGGGGCCACCCGTATTGGTGTCGTTGGCTCTCTCTATCACCTCGCCCCAGATTTGGGAACTTGTTTGGGGGCCCTGGCCCGGGCCCAAAATTGGAGAGGGAAATGTTTGGAATTTTTTTTGGGGTTTTTTTTGTTTTGTAAAAAAAAAGCGCAAGATAAAAGGGGTCGAACCCTTTGGCCCTACAACACTGTCGAGAAACCACAAGTGATTGACTAACGGGTCCATCAGGTTTTGGGGCCCGGAATTAATAGACAACTTTCAATAATTTAAAAGTCGTTGGAAAAGTTCGTTTTTTCCCTACCCTTACACAATAAAAAATCCGGGGCCCTTAGCGCCACAGAGGTATTAAAAAAAGGGTTATTAATTCCCCCCTTTAACATTTTTGTTCTCCCTTTCAACTACTCAGGTAAATAGGAAGAGGGGGTTTTTATCCCCCATTCACTGAAACTTTAACAACCCTACCCACTTTTACAAACATTTAGCGGGGTTTTGGGCCGGAATAGCCCATCACGGGGTTTTTCAAAATTTTAAAGGGTTTCCACCCAGGGCTTACCTTGCTGGACTTCAATGACATCCAGGGAACGGGAGTATTCAAAGTAATGGACAGAGTCGATAGCGATAGAGTCCTAGCGACTCTGCCTATTCAAAAAGGTAATTACGATATTTTCGTGTTTTGTCCTCAGGGGTTTCGATGAGTTTTTTTGGATATATTGGTGGAAAAATTTCCGGGGAAAATTAATTTCCCTGGATAAAAATAATAATAATAATAGCCTTATGTATACTCCCGATTGGGACTTTTAAAGTCTAATTATTCCAGCAAACCCCCAAGAAATATTTTTAAATGTGGTGAAAATCCCAAATGGGGGGATAAACTTGTCATGCACCGACGGGGTTTTCGAACTTACGCCCTCTAAAATTTTGGGAAATTCACAGGTGCCGCCTTTACCACTGAGCAAAACCGGGGACACAAAATTTAAAAAGGGACTATTTTTTTGAGCGGGACTGTTTTAAAACATATTTTCCTTATGAAAGGTGAAACAAAAAAAAAACTGAAAAAAATTTAACCCCAGGGAATTGTCCCCAACAAAAAAAAAAACACACCTTTCTCTCGCTATTTTTGAATTTAACCGGACATTCCCCGAACACGGGGGGGTTTTATGAAGTAACCTTTTCAATTTTTTTTCTTGCCTCCGGGCACCAAAGTGCACCTTGGGTCCCCAAAACCCAAATGGATTAGTTTAAACCCTTTGGGGAACAAACTTTAGAGCGACCTGTAAAGACATGAAAAAAATTAAAATTTTGGGGAAATTTAAAACGTTTTTCTTCCCATAAAGAGGTATAAGTGCCCAAAAAATTTCGATTTTTATTTAATTCTGTACTAAGAAGTCGGAAAAAAAACCCCTTCTAACCCCCAATAAAATCTTGTGGTACCAGGAAATTTAAACAAACTTTTCTACAGATTTTTTTCTTTTTCATCAGTCCCAAAAAAATAATTTTAAAAATTACACTGATTAATCTCGAAAGAAAATTTCCCAGTTTTTTCTAAACTACACAGGGAATTTTGGCCCCTCATTTTATCAGTGCAAAAAAGGGGTTTTCAAAATGAGTTTTTAGTCAAACAAAAAAGTTTTTTTTACTAAAAAAAAATGGGCCCGTTCTGGATTACCCGGGGGCCCTTTTCTGTACCCCGCTTTTTAAAGGGATCCCCCCTGTCCTTGCACTGCTTTCTCTCCGGCCTTTCTCACGAACCTATCGTAGATTGCCTCTTTTACGTAAGTCCCTTGGGGCCCCGTAAAACGAAACAATTTTTTGATTTTTTTATTTTGTGAAGAAAAAAAAAATTCTTTGGGGTAAAATCCGCACCCTTTGTAACCCGACCCAAAAAACAATGACGATCCTGTTTTTCTCGAATTAAAATTTTTGGGTTTAAAAAGTAGGACAACCTCTTAAATTAAAAAAAAAAATCTCAAACGTTTTATATTTATTAATCAACATTAAATTTTTTTTAAAATCCTCCCTTTAAAAAAAATTCCCAAAGTTTGTTTTTCCCAACGGGTATAAAACATGGGTGGATCCTGGGAAAACCGAGACAGAGCAAAATTCATGACCCAAAAATGGTCAAGAAAATTTTTTTTATTTGAAAAAAACTTTTTTAAAAAAAAAAAAAAAACAAAAAGGTTTAAAAAATTATTTAAAAAACAAAAGTGTACATTATGAAAAGGGGGGAAGTAGAAATTTTCGTTTAAAAAACAATATCGTAACCCCAAACCGGGTTATTATGTGGTCAAAATTTCCAAAAAGGGGGAATAACTTTTCCTATTGGGGTTTTAACCCGCACTACTGGGTTTTCCAACTGGGCGTCTTAAAAGTAAACACTAGTTCCCCCATCGTAAACCCGCGCAAAAAGTTCTGGCCCCTGGTTTTTCAAAGATGGCGTTGTGGGCTATCTCCACGCCAGGTTTCCCGGGGCAGCATCTAGCAGACCCCCAGGGGGGGTCTTGCCCCCTACTCCGGGATAGCGCTTCAGATTGGAGGGGTGCCGCGGCCGCCATGTACTGGGGGCCAAACCCGGGGTAGGTTTAGTGGGGGGGTTTTACACCGATTAGTGGAATAAAATTTCGTTCCCCTGATACTGGGGGCCAACCCGGAAGATTTGGGTTTATGGGGGGTTTTACGACAGATGGTTTGGGAAAAAAATACATTCCCAGCAATGGTGGGGAACCCCCCCCTCCTAACAGGGCGTTTAAAAAAAAAAGAATTGTTTTGGGGTTAGGAAAGGGCAAACCACCATAAAAAGGGGGCCCCAACCAAACCCAAACCCCAACCATGAGGTTTTTAACAAAACGACCAAAATAGGTTTGGGAAAAGGCAAAGTGGGAAAAAAGGGAAGCTAGAGTTAAAAAAAAAGGTCACTTTTCTCTATGAACAAGGGGGGCGGAGATTTGGGCCCCAAAGGAGCTAGGTAACCCCTCATACCCGAAAATTTAATTCTTATTCCCTTGAAATATTTTTTTGCATGGGTCTTTTTCATTATGTAAACATGATGCTTTTTTGTTGCGTATTTGGATTTTTTCCCTGATCCCCGGGGCGAGTTAAGGGGGGAAAATTGAAATTGAAATGCCTAGAACTTTTTCAAATCTAGTGATCGTTTTGGGTTTGAAAAACAATTTTTGCTCATTTTTTTAAAAGGGTTTAAAATTAGATATTTAAAAAATACCATTTTCAGACCCTTTCCTTCATTTTATTTTTTTGATTTTTTTCAGGATAAAACCCTTTTTTTGAGTCAAAAAAATATTCCGGCTATTTTGTAGGGGAAAAACTGATTTGGGTACATTGTGGGCTTATTTCAAATATCAGAAAACTACGAGATTTTAACCAACGGGTTTCCCTTTCCGCTACTTTAATTACCCAAATACGCCTTAACCCCCTTTAAACCCCCTTTTAAAAAAATGCCAGGAAAAATTTAAAAACCAAAAAGGGAAACCCCGGGTTACATCTTTTTAGTATGCTTAAACATGTTAAACACACCAGTGAAGCTGCGGGTATAATAATAAAATATATTTTGGGAAACAAGTAGTGGAGAATAAAAAAGGAAAAAAGTAGGTAGATCGTATTTATCAACGGGTTTTTGGAAAGTTTTCCCAAACCCCTACTGAAACATCCCCAAAACCTACATTTTGGGAAAAAAAGGGACCCCTGCCCTACTTCAACAAAAAACACGATATTAAAAATAAAATTAAAATAAATCTTCATGACCTGTAAATTGGAAATCGGGAACATTAATGAGGAAGTTTTGCAAAGTTCAAAACTAACCGTGGGACTACAGGGTTTGTTTAAATGATGTGTGAAAAATGGAATTTTTTTTAATTGTTAAAAAAAAAGAATTTTTATCTACAAAAGATATTGAACACTTCCATTCAAACGTTTATCTGAAAAACTTACCACCTAAAAATTATTAAATTTCCCATATTTCCAAGGTTTTTAATGGACAAAATGCTTTTAAAAAAGGTATTTTTCACAATGATAGGGTACAGTACCAAAAAATTGGGGCAGTGAAAAAAGCGCCCCTAATTTTCGACACCCTTTTTTTTAAACCTTTTTTAAATTTTAACGGAACATTTTAGAATGCCCGTTCAATACTGTTCATATTAGAAGAAAGGACGAAGGAATACCCTTTCTACTGACCAGATATTTATCTTTGTATTTTATTAGTGCAAAAATTTTTTGAGGGTTTTAAAAAAAAAAAGGGTTTAAAATTTTTGAGCGCTTTTTTTTACTGTCCAATAATTGGTACATGTCCCCATATAGCAAAAAAACCCGATAAGTTTTCATTGCGTGGGAGATTTTTTTTAAGGGGGGGTTTTGAACCTCTTAAAAAAAAAAAAAAAAAAAAATTTTAAAACACCTTTTTTTACGAAAAAGACGCCGACTTCCCCGGGTTTGATTTTTAAATCAAGTCGTCTTTTGAGCGTGGAAATGCCCGGGGGGAAATCCAGTGGGGGAGGGCATTTCCCATTTTCCTAGCGTTGGCTACGCCACTAGACAACCAAAAAAACTAGATTTGGGAATGTTAGGGTTTTCCCAAAAATTAGTTTTTGAAAACTCGATAGAACAATGGGATCTCTCGATAGAATAAAGCAATTTGAAAACAATGAAAGGTATGAAATTTTTTTTTAAAATAATTTAAAAAAGGGGGGGGAATAATGAAAAAAAATTTCCCCTTAAGGGATAAGAAGAAAAATTTTTCCCCTTTTCCCCAAAGTTTCCCTTTTTCCCGGGGAATTTTCGCAGGGAAAAAGAACATTGTTTAAAAACAAAAAAGAATTAGTTTTTGAACACGAGTAATATTTACGTTGTTTTTTTTTTATTTTACGGGGGGGGCAAAAGTCCGGAAAACCCCCTGAATAACTTTTTGAATGCCTCTTCGGTAAAATTAAAAATTTTGGGACGGTAAACCGGGCTAATAAGACCTTTTTTTTTAAAAGTGGGGTCGAATTTTTTGGGGACCGGCCCCCCAAATTGGGGCCAGGGGGGGCCCAAAACCCTTTTTTTTTTTCGAAACCCCCCCCCTTGCGAACATTTTTTTGGGGAAAAGGGCTTCAAAAAAAATTTCATTGGGGCAAAAATTTTAAAATTTTTTTAATATTTTGTTTGCAAAGGCGTCCCAAAATTTGTGTAAAGCAAAAGTCTGGAAACCCCCAATATCTTTCGAAAGGCTTTCTCATAAAATTTAAAAATTTTGTACGGTAACCCTTTGGGAATTAGGGCCTAAAATAGAAAATTGGGGCCCCATTTTTTTTTTACTGGCCCCCCTGTCGGGGGCCCGGGGGGTCAAATTCATTTTTTTAAAAAACGAAACCCCCCTTTGCGAAAACCCTTTTTTGGAAAAAACCTTTCCGATTACCGTGCAAATTTTTAAAATTTAATTTAAAAAAGCCCCCTTTTAAAAGATATTTGGGGGTTTTCCGACCTTTACTGCATACACAATGTTGGGGCGGGGCCCTTTTTCAAACAGTTTTAATAAATTTTAAAAAAAAAAAATCTGCACCAAAAGTATTTTTTTTTTTAAAAACCTTTTTCCCAAAAAAGATTTGCAAGGTGGGGGGTTTGTATTTAAAAAAATGGGAATTGGCCCCCCCGGCCCCCCTGGGGGCCCCGGGAACAAAAAAACGACCCGACCTAAAGAAGATCTTTTTTGAAACCCAGTTTACCTTACCCCAAAATTTTTAAATTTTTCCGAAAAAGGCATTCGAAAGGTTTTTTTCAGGGGTTTCCCAAACCCTTTTTCCCCCCCCGGGATATAACGGCTTTTGCCAGGGTGTTTTCCCCAATTTGGGTTTTCCCCTTAGGGCCCGGTTCCCAAAATGATTTCCCGCATATCCCGAACGAAACATCCCGGGGGTAAAAAAAACCGGGGCCCCCCTGGAAAAAACCCTCGTGAGGAAGTGCATTTTAAAGACAGGAAGATTTTTGGGTTTTTTCCCAGTTATTTCCAGTTCATAGACTGCCAAAAAAAAAGGTTTTAAAAAAATTTTAAAAAATTTTTTTTTTTTTTTAAACATAGAGGGAAAAATCTCATTTCAAGAGTTCCCCGTATGTCTCGGGAAAGAACCCAGTCCCGAATTTTAAAAAATTAGAAATATAAACTGAAAATTTTCTTTTTTAAAAAATGATTTAATCCAACACCTTTTTTTTTAACTTCCCAAAAAATAATGATATCGCCTTTTTTGTAAAGCCCATTAGACTAATGAGTACCATTACTCCCCAGTAAGCCCAAGACGTTTTAAATTTTGTGGTCATAACCCGAATGAGGATAACTTTCCCCTTTCCCCAACCCCACTGTGTTTTGAACCACGCCGGGACAGGATAAATAAATAAAAAATTAAAAAATTTAAAAAAAAATATAAATAAATACTTTTTTAGCACTCCTTCGTTTTTACCCGGGGAAAGGGCCCCCTTTCTGATGAGGGGATTTACTACAAGGCAGCCCCCCGGGGTGTGGGACCATACCCTGGGGGTACGTTGATAACGCCATCGGGAAAACCAAACCCGAAAAAAAAAAAGGAATTGTAAACAACATTTCTCAGGAGCAAGGGGCTTGAGGTTAGAGTCTTCTCTTTAAAAAAAATATTCATAAAAAAAAAACATCTATTTAAAAAACCCCTTCACTTTGAAAAATTTCAAAAAAATTTTTTAGGGAAATTTTTAATTTTCCCTGAACGTCCAAAAAAATTTTGCGAATGAAAAAAATGACGAAAAAACTGTAAGAAAATTTATCCTTTTTTGGGTAGTAAAAGACACAGGGGGACTCCCGCAAAAAATACTTAACTATTTTTCCGTAGTTTTCCGGGGGGAAAAAAATTTTTTTAAATCTTTGTCCTTTGGGTGTTTTGGGTGTGCCCGTCTTAGGGAAATAAGGTCAATTATTATTATTTCCCCTGCCAAAAAAAAATATGTAGATTTCTTAAAGCTGGGTTTTTTTGGGGAAATTTATTTTTAAATTAGAGAAAGGGCAATAAAATTTTGGTCCCCTTTTAAAAACACAGATTTTTTTTCGTATTTTTCATGTTAACTATGCCCCGAATTTTTTTAAAATTTACTAGCGGGCTTTTGCCCGCTTTGCGGGCCCAGGCATGGCCCTGAAAGCAAAAAAACCTTTTTTGCCAATTTACCAAAGGGGTTGTAGGGGGAATTTCAAAAAAACCCGTCTTATTGCCCATCTGAAATATAAGACAAAGCTTTCCCTACCAAATTTCAAACTTCCTGGATTTCCAGTTTTTGGAGAAAAAAAGTGGGTGAATCAGTGAGTGAGGGCAGGTTTAGTCAGTCATGAATGAAACTCTCTTTTTTTAAGTATAGATATATCTCGTCCCCCCAACCCCCAAACACGTTTTCTTCCCCCTTCCCACTTTACGGGCTCTGGGCAATTTTTTAAGTACCAAACCCACTTTAGATAGTACCTTTTTCCTTATTCCCCTTTTTCTTAGGGAAACCCACCTTTACTTAGTAATTGCCCTCCTAGAAGGGGGGTTAAAAAAAAACTTATTTTTCAAATCTTTTGGGCAGGGCCGCCACAAAAAGAGGGGGGGGGGGGGGGTTTGCTCGGCGGGTTTGAGCAGCAAGGAAAAACCCGGGGGCCAGGGCCGGGGCCCCCAAATTTCCCGGGCCCGGGGATGAGGGGGGGGGAGTTCCAGGGGGTTTATTTGGCCCCCAGGCCCCCCGGCTCCTTGGGGAGTGTACGTGAAGTAAAGGGGGCCCTTGAGGGTGAAGTGTTTTTTGTTGTAACACCAAAGATAATTTTTCTTTTTTCGTGTTTATTTTTGGGCCAAAATTGAAATACTCGAAAATTTTTTTTAAACTAGATAAAAAGAATAATCTAAATTTATGTAGATACCGAACGTCTGTCCCCGATTTCCCCTTTGGGCGGGAAAAAACAAAATAAATTTAAAGGGTAGCAGCGGACCCAAGGGCCCAAAAAATTATAATATTCCATTTGATAATTTTTGTTTGGAAAAAAAAGTTTTAAAACGAAAAAAAAAACAACAAAACTCATGCGCCCAATGTATTTTAAATTTTTTAATTTCCCCTGGTTTTAATCTGTCGGAACTCTTTCAATCCCTGGGGTGTGATTCAGACTAGGGGACATTTTGTTTAAGTTCTTTTTTTTTTTTAGCATGGGGACAACCCCTTTTAGTGTTTTGGGGGTTTTAGCTAGGGGACGACCCAAATTTTTGATTTCTTAGTTTTTAGTCTGATTTTTTTTTTTGGGGGGGGGGTTTTTTG
Source organism: Bactericera cockerelli (assembly GCA_024516035.1). Taxonomy (NCBI): domain Eukaryota; kingdom Metazoa; phylum Arthropoda; class Insecta; order Hemiptera; family Triozidae; genus Bactericera; species Bactericera cockerelli. Next base: position 33,630,999 of record CM044959.1, read on the forward strand.
GAAAAAAAGAACAACCCCTATTTTTTTCTGATAAGGACTTTGGGCCCTTCCTTTTTTTCTACCTTTTGAAAAAATTTTTTGGGAAAAATTTGATGCTGGATTTTTTTTATTATTTTAGTAACAGAAATAAAAAAGAACGAAAAACAGAAATTTTTAACAACAACAATATAAAACCCATGAAATAGAAAAATAGAAAAATGTAGAAACCAAAAAAAAAATTTTATAAACCCTGAAATTTTAAGTTTATTATTTTTTGTGAATGCTAAAATTTTTTTTTATTATTTATTGTATAATACTGTGCTGTGTTTTTTTAGTGGGTATATTCTATATTTAATAATAAAAAAATAATGCTTTTTTTTTTGTTTTATTAAAGTCACAATTTTAGTGGGTAGCGCCGAAAACATAGGGCTTTTTCCACTTTAATTTACAATATCTTTTATTTTTTTTTCCTATGATTTTGCCACTGGGCGCTGCTTTTACATCAAAACAGCTACCCATTTTTTTCCACGGAAAGGGAGGGGGTGGACCCCCAACATCCAAGTACAGAGCAGAAAAAAACCTCCCCCGCTGGGAACGAACCCCGGGCACCATGTGTGCAAAGGCCAAAGGGGCCAAATCACTCTCCCCAGTGACCAATTTTTATTCTATATTTTTTAAAAAAGGCTCTCTACTCCCCCACAAAAAATGTTTGATATTAAAGTATTTGGGCCAAAAACCCCAAAACATTTGAATTTGTTTTTCCCCCTATTTTACTTTTGTCATTTTTTTTTAATTTTTTGGTTAATTAAAAAACGATTGTTTTATTAGAGTTTCGACAGGAAAATTTTTTCCGTTTTTACCTGGGATAGGGAAATGGAACCAGTACTTTTGAAAAGAAAACCAAAAAATTCAAGAGTTTTAAAAAGACAAGGTGGAATTAAAAATACCCCCCGGGGGAAAGGTTACCCCTTTTATTTTGTCCAAACCCCCGGGAAAGAGCGGGGGAAAATTCCGAAGCACACCCCAGGGCAAAAACCAAATCTTTGTACGGCTTTCCATTGTCCCCGACTTTTGAGAGAGGGAGGATAGGGGACATTCTTGGGCTATGAGCTCTGCAAGTAGAGTGACAGAAAAATAAATTTCAGGAAAATAATTTTTTGGGGCACTTGAAGCGCTGCGCTGGCACGTTTTAAAAATTTAAAAAAATACACCCTAAAAGAGAAATTTGGGGGCAAATGGTTTTTTAAATTGGGTTTGGGCCCTTGTATATTTTTATTTCTAGTGATTGCTAAAAATAGTACCCCCGCGAGAAAAGTTTTAAAAAAATATCTTAGAGGGGGTCGGGGAAAATTTGAGTTCAAATTTAAAAATTTTTCATATTTGTGTTAATCACTTTCGTTTTATCACAACTACTCAAACTTGGGTTTACTAAATCTTTTGGGTGAAATTTGGGAAAAACCATTTTAACCCAAAACCGAATTCCCCCCCATTTACAAGTCCGCCACCGTACGATCAAGCTTTCTAAGGTCGGGATTAGGGGGTCCAATTGGGGTCAATTGGGTTTTTTACAAAAAAAAGCTGTTTTATGAAAATTCGTTTTTTTTTTTTGGGGGACTTTTTTTTTTTTTTTTTTTTTTGCAATGATCTTTGGCCCATGATCCCCGTCATGGCTAACGTGTGAACGGGTTGGTATTCCTTTAAACCTAGCTTTCCTTATAGATGAGCTTTTTCCCCTGCCCCCACGCGTCCAGACTCCCCCCACACGGGAACCCCTCTTGAAAGCCCTTTTGGGCCCCCTTACAGCTTTGTCCCCCATTGGGCCCCGAAATTTACAAAAATTTTACTTAGTGCTTTTATTAAGTTTAAAAAGCTCCCCAAATTTTTTTAATACAAATTTTCTATTTTTTAGAAGGGATGAACCCCCAAATATCTGACAAAAAAGACTGTTAATTCACTTCCGTTTAGAAAAAAAAAACAATACCCACTTTTCAACAAGGAAAAAAACCCTCCCCCGATTGTTCCAATTTTTTTAAAAATAATAATATAGTCCAATGATTTTCCCCCCGAAATATGTTTTCAGCGCCCTTAAAAGGGAAAAAAAACAAAAAATTTCTAAAAAAAAAATCGTTTTCCCCCCTTTCGGTATAACAATTTACGTTAAAACTATCGCTAATGCATGCGAGAAAAGTGCTACCCGATCTTTCTGGCAACAACCTTGAAATCTCAAGTTCAATTTTGCGGAAAAAAAAAAACCCCTTTAGCGGGTTTGACTTTTTTTAATTTCCCTCGGCCCAAATTTTATAATACAACGGAAGAATAGCATCGCAGGAATTTTCATTTAGTCCGCTTTTTTTCTTAGGTTTAAACCCTCACGCGGGGGGTTTAATAGGCCGAGGGGACCGTACAAACCCTCATGTGTACTGGTTTGCGTGGCTATGAACTGCAAAACCGAGGTTTTTGGTTTCCTTTTATTTTTCGTTGAACCCGGGGTTTTGTTTCACCCAAACTCATCTATCCCGTCCCCTAGCTGAAGAAGCACCAGAAAGGAAAACTCGTCTGAAGCATTCGGGTTTTCAAAAGGAAAAAAAGAAAAAGTTTTTTTTTTGTTTTTCCCAAGGGGAACCCAATAAATACAAAAAAACAAAAAAAAGATCAAAAAATGTTTTAGTTTTTTAATCTCGTAGGAGGGGATTCGGTAAAAAATAGTTCCTAATTTATTTTAAAAAAAAATATTTTTTTTAAAAACCTAACCCGTTTTCTAATTTTGTGAAATGTCCCTTATGTTTGTATTTTTAAATGGGAAAACCCATGACGTTTATACATAAGGAATCCCATTGGGCTAAGGGCCGGTCCTACGGGGAAAACAAAACAACCCTAAAAAAAAACCCGCCTATACAATAAATGAAATTTTTTTCTATTAAGAGGGTAAAAAAAATATTTGGGAGGGGAGTTTAAAAATTTTTTAAAACACAATTTTTAGTGGGTAGGCAAATTATAGGACTTTTCCCTTTAAAAAAACTTTTTAAAATCCTAATATCTTATTTTTGCCAGAATTCCCCACTGGGCGTTTCTCCCCTTAAAGCAGCTATCATTTTTTTCCCCCCCCCCGGGTATGATGGGCCCCAACACCCCCAAAAACAGAGCAGAAAAAATCCTGCCATTTGAATTTTTGACTTGCCGATAGTTAGTCGAATTTACAAAAAAAAAACAGGTTCCGCAGCTTTAATTGGCAAGCCAAAGAAAACAGGGGAAAATGCTGCAAAAATAAAAAACGTGAGGTTTTTAATTTATTGTCCCTTTCTTTAGAAAACCCTTTGGGGAAAATTTTTTTGAAGAAGGAAAAAAGTTCGGGCAAAGATTTCCCCTCCCCAATTTTCTAGGGGCAAAAAAAATGAGATCAAAACCCCCTGACTTCGCAAAAGCTTTGCAACACTTCCTATTTCAAATTCCAGGGCAAAACTTTGCGCCAAAAAAAAGGGGGTTTAAACATTCTGTAGGCCCCGGCTTTTAAAGGAAAAAATCCTAAATTCAACGAGATACACAAACCCAAAAGGTCTTATGGGAATGTTTGCATTTTGGTAAGGTTTTAAAATTTTTAAAACCCTCTCGAAAAAAGGGAAAAATCATTAGATGAAACCAAGTGGGGCCCCAAAATTAATTTAAATGTTTTTTTACATTATTATGAAATTTAGAAGGGCCCCCCCTCGTATTAAAATATATCAAAGTGTAGGGGAATTTTTATTTATTTTTAATTTGGGGGTTTTTGTCGCTTTCAAGCACGGTCCCTATCCCTGTAGGTAATTAATTTTGCCGTGTTAAAATGGTTTCAGCTGCACTAACTTTTTCCCAAAAATTTAAACGTTGGGGTGACTTTTCCTGGGCCCCCCCAGTGACCCCGCCCAGTCGGGAAACGATAGCTTTACAAAAAATAATATTCTAGTAGGTAGTTTATACCTATTATCAAATAATGTTTACCCCACACGTGAGGGAAAAAAGAAAAATTTTCCCCCCCCCTGGAAAAAACAAAATATTTTTTACTTGGGGGATTAAGTTTTTTCATAATTTTTATTTTTTAAATCATTCAATATACCCCATTTAAAAATAAAAAAAATCTTTTTAAGGGGAAAAATTTTTTTAAGTAAAAGCTATAAAACCCCGAAAGATATTTTTTAAAAATGCTTCAATTTTTTTTACTTTTTTTATCCCATAAAAAGGAAAGTATTGTAAATTTTTATGTGGATAACCATCATTAGAAATCCCCGGCTCTAAATAAAATATACATGCATAAAATTCACCAGAAAAAAAAACTTTTTAGTTTTTTTTTAAACTTCACTAAACTTTTTGACATCATCACAGTTTTTTTTTTTTATTCATATTGGGTTTTTTTTTTTGGGGTTTTAAAAATTTTTTTAATTTTAGGCATGAAATTTATCGATAATGGGAACCTATTTTCATTTTTTTAAATTTAGGTAAGGATTTAAAACTGAATTCCATTTTTCTGAAATTACAAGGGTTTAAAAATAGATCCACAGTCAACAAGATCCTTTATCAAAAGTAGTAAAGGTTTTGAATCCAAGAACACAAACACTAGGGTAAAAATAATGAAATTTTTTTCAAACAATTTTCTAAAAAAAATCATACAAAAAAAACCATAATTTTTTTTTCTGGGGTTAATAGCTTTACTTATAAAATTTTGCCCCAATTAAAATTTTAATTATTATTATTTCACTAAACAACTAATCTTACTTTGCTCTTTTTTTTCTTTTTTTAAATGTATTTATTTACAGAGGGTACAACAATCAGAGGCCAACTGCTTTGTACGGGGAAAAAAAGGGCGTACGGAAAAATTTTTGAGGGTTTTAGCACTGTTCCCAAACAAGGGAACACTGTATCTAAAATAAGCTTTTGGGGCCGGGTCGTTGCCCCGTTTTTGTTAAATTGGGGTTTTTGGGGGAAAGTTTCTGGTTTCGGGCTAAACTTTTTTTTTTTACATAATTTGATTTTTTTTTTTTTATAAAAATAATTCATGTAAAATGTTTAAAAATTAATTTTTAAAAGGTTTTAAAATAACATAACTATAAATAATGTTCAGTACATTTTGTAAAAAGTGACAGACCCCAAATATTTCCCCAGTTTAATAGCCAAAATGCCCAGGAAAAAAATATTGATTTATTTAACAAAACCCCGTCTTACAATGGGAATTTTAAAAGGGAGCAAAGGAGCAAAATTTTGTGGTTTTATCGTAAACCCCCAGATTAGATTCTGAAGAGGGGGAAGGGGGGGCAGTCCCCAGGTTTTTGGGAAAATCTAACCCATGACACAGAAATTTCCATCAAAAAAGAAATCTCAAGGGTCATAGCTACCCCAAAGCAACCCCGATTTCCCGCCCAAAAAGTTAAGCATTTTGAAATTTAATGGGGCCTAAAGGGGGTTTAAACCCCCTTTCTGGCAAAAAAAAAAAAATCCCAAAATTGAAAAAAACTCTGTAATCCCAAAATTTCTAGATCATTTGGGGAATGTCAAAAAAAGGGTTTTGAGAATGCGAAGTGCTAGATGTTTCCTTATTTGCACAAGGATTTTGGGGGGAGTGTAGAGTGAATGAGCAAATACGGGGCACTGGTTAAAACTGTATTTAATTTGTACAACTTTGGGGTATTCCATGCTTTCTAGATTTTTCTCAAAATTTTTTAAAAGACTGTTTTAGGGAACATAACAACTTAAAAAAGGGAAAATTTTCAGTCAGTCTTCATGACTCAAAATTTTTCGGATCATTCTTTTGGTTTTTTGTGTTTCCTTTGTAGAAGGGTACGGCATTTGGGGAAACCAATGAAAAGCTACTCAGCTTTGAAAAAGGGTTGGGGAAAAGAAAATTTAAATAATTTTATTGGAGTTTATTTAATGGCTGTGAAAAAGGGTTTAAAATGGTAAAACCAATTTTTTTTTGTTGGGGCTACACCTCATTTTTTCCCAAAGAAAAAAAAATATTGGGTTTTACTGTTGGGGAAAGGGCATTTAGTATCTTTAGGAGGAAAGAAAAATTTTTCAAGAATTGAAAAAAGAGAAGCGGAAAAAATAATGAATTGAAAGTTTTGATGAAGGGAAAAATTGAGTTGTTTAAAAACCCTGCCCATCCTTTAAACCCCTGCCCAGGCTGTTGGGCATCATTGAAAACTCCAAAACAAAAAAGCAAAAGTGGCCCTAAAAAAAACACCCTTTAAAGAAGCCAAAATTCACTTGAAGACCCCGCGGGGGCAGACTTTGAGGGCCCGAAAAAGGGCTATGAAGGGCCCCAAGTCATGGGGAAATTTTCAAGCCTTTTTCCCCCCCAATCCCCCCCCCCATAAAAATTTGGGTAAAAAAAATTTTCCCTTTGGGCACCTAAAGTCCGACAAAAAACTTGATATGTTTTTTAAGGCAATCAGGATGAAATTTTTGGATTGCCCTACGTGGGGGTCAAGGCTCATTGATTTGGATTGCCCCAAACCCCCCCCATAAAGGGTCAAAGTACAAAGCAAACCCTATTTACACCTCTCTTTTGATTTTTCACATTTTAAAGAGAAGAAGAAATCAACAGTGCCCAAGTTTAGGAGAAAAAATCAAACCTCTAATCCCAAATGGAAATGTTGTATCAAAAATGTTTTCCTAACCCTTCCCCAGTAATGATTGGGCCCTTTTTGAAAATTCCTTTTTGCTGCTGCACCTACAAACCAAAGCTAAAACTGATTCTATTAATAAAATTAACTGATGTTTTTTCCTGAAGGATGCCAAAAGACAATATTTTCAGTCAATGAAATTTGGGGACTGATGTAAACAGGGATAAAGAAAAAAATAGTGAAGGCCCGTTTTCAAGTATATTCCTTTTTTTATTGAAAAAATTTTTTTTAAAATGAATTCCCTGTTTACCCAAATTTTAATTTATGTCTTTTAACTTTAGTATTTGCCCAAAAGTATACCGCCCTTTTTCTTAAATTCTTCAATCAAAACATGGCCCTGTACATAAGTGCCAAAAGTTTTTCCTAAACTAATTTCCCCCGCTTTGTTTTTAGGTGATCGCCGAAAACTCACATCAAAATTTTGAAATTGGGGAAGGGCAGAAAACCACATCATGGTGTAATTTATTTTTCCCTTTTTAAAATTTTTTAGAATATTGAAAAAATTAACAAAAAAGGGAAACACTCTGTATCAGATGTTTGTCCCTTTTTAAAAACAGCTCCATTTTGAAAAGAACTTTAAAGTTACATCAAAGAAAGCAATTGTATGTTTTTGAAACTCCTTTAAAAATGCCAAAAATAATTTTTTAGGTTAAAACGGGAGGAAGTCAAAAATGAAAACAAATAGTGCTATTTATCTAAAGTGGGGGCCCAGGGGTAAATGAGGGCTGGGCATATGGGAAAAGACTTGGGTGCCCGACCCCTGGGGTTTTAAGTTTTAGGAATGTCTCCCGAGAGCATCAGTTGGTAGATTCAATTCCCCCAGGTACAATTCCCCAAAGCCCTTTTACCCAGACTTTGAAGCCCGTGACAATTCTATGAATGTACTATCCCACCCCATAGAGTTAAAAGAAGATTTCAAACAACACTTTGAAATTTTGGCTCGAAAGGGGAATGTTCCAACCCTTTTAATAAATTTTGGGAAAGATCTTTTGAAAAAATTTAAAAAAATAGGGAAAATTTTTATTTTCCCCTTTTTTTTCATTTTTTGAAATTTTTTCATAACACCTAATAAACCTTAAAAATGAATTTTTTAAATTTTAGCCAAAATAGAAAATGTATTTTTTTTTTCTATTGGTTTTTTTCAGTGGGAAAAAAAGCGGGGAGTTGTTGACATTTTAAGTTTAAAAAGGGTACTTTTCCCAAAAATTAAAACCCTGGTTTACACCTTTAAATTTTTTGCACTTGACTTCCCCACTTACTACCCACTGGTGCAAAAAGGGGTAATTTTAACTTCCCCGTAATTCTTGGGAAAAAAAATCATTAGCTATAAGTAAAAAATGATCTTTTAGTAAACCCGGGAATACTTAGAATACTTAGAATCACACCCCCCTTTTCTTCATTTATGGCAGTTAGAAAAAAATATTACATTTTCTAAAGTTCATGTTTTAAAAGAAAGTTTTTAAGAATTATGTCCCGAGAGGGGGTTAATTTACCATATTTATAAATTGCAAAGGGCAAAGATTCCCTTTTGATTAAATTTGGGATCATGAAAAAAATATCCCAAATGGGTTTTTTCATATATTTTTGCATCAAAAACGAAACGGTCGAAGAAAAAAGATCAATTTGACTCAATCTACGAGTCATGGGCAATCCAATCCTGCTCTTGGGAAAGAAAACCTTGTTAAAAATTGCCCAGTTTAGTATTGAAAACTGAGGCCAATTATTGGTACCTACAATGTCTCTAGTTGTTAGCCTAGGGCTTAGATAAACATATAAAATAAAAAACGTGGGATAGGTTAGTTCAAATGGGGGGGGTTTTTTAAAATGCCGAGAGAACTTTTCAAGACAAGATTTACCCAGTGCTCTTACAAATGCGAATTTGGACAGTTTTGGGTACAAGGAAAATCAGGTTAGATTGGGGAGGGTATTATTTCAGGGGCCCGCCAAAAAAAAGGGGGGCCCCCTCGAAAAAATCTTAAAGGGCGGATAAAATTTTTTTTTAAAAGCTAAAAAACATGTATCGTTAAAAACGGGGGGGGAAACCAAACCCTTTTTTACTTAAAGGGTTTTTGTATTTTAAACATTACCAGGGGGGGTCAACTTTTTGGGAAATTTTTAAAAAGAACCCCCCTTTTTTGAGTACAAAATTTTTAAAAATAGTTGGGCATAAAGTTTAAGGCAATTTTAGATTTTTAAACAAAACTGGGGCCGGGGTATTTTTTCTTTAAAAAAACTTTTAAATGTCAACTTTCATTTCCCAAAAGTACTACAAATAGGGGAGTTTCTACCCTTTAAAATTCCCCAAAATTGACCCTGTTTGGACACGGATTTAATTTTTTTAAAAATTTTTAAACCCTTCTTTTAGATTTTGAGTGGGTCCTTTTTTTGGGGGACCCCGTATATTTTTTTGCGTGTAGTTTTCTTGGCGTAAATCATTTTTGACCTATTAATTTTTTTCATCCAAAAAGATATTTTCCGAATGGACTAAAGGGTTTTCCCGAATTTTTTTTTTTTTTCGGGGAAAAGCTAAAAAAAGGGAAAAATAATGTTATAACATTAATATAAGGTTAAAACCCCCAAACCCCTTTTTTGGGTGAGATGAATAATTAAAAAAGTGGGTACCCCCCTGAAGAAAAAAAATTGGACCCCTTTTTTTACTCCCTATTTGGGGGATAATTTTGGACCCTAATTTTGTTTTTAACAATTTGAGAAAACAAAATTTTGAACTTTGAAACTTCATGAATACTTCACAGGGGCACACACCAAAACCAGGAAATAAATATGCCTATTAAACGATATTTGTTTAAAAAAAATAAAAATACCGATTTTTCCCTTTTTAGTTATGTGAATAAAAATTTGTTAATGGTTTCACCCCAATTTTTTTTTTTCATGGTCCTCGACTTTTTTTAATAATGTTTTAGGGGGGAAAAAAACCCAATAAAAATATTTGGGGGAAAAAAACTAAAAAGATTTTAAAATTTGGGGGGGAAGTTTGGGAATGGCGTTTTTTTATAATTTTGGGAAAAGATAGATTTAAAACCGTAGGTTGTTATAAATTTTCCCTGTGTGACGTTCTCACTTTTAAACCCTGTATTTTTTTGTTACTATGTTTGGTAAGTAACGCCACCCTCCGTGGCCCTAATGGTTGTAACAAATGCCCGTAGTCCGAGATCCCGAGTTTTGATTTCCCCGGGTTTTTGGGGACATTTCGAAGAAAATTCTGTTCCCTCGAAACACGCGAGGCTTTGGGATTTCCCCCGGGTTTTACCCGGCTGGGGGAGGGTAATGTGGGGAGCGCCTTAACATAAATTTTTATTTTAAAGTGTATTTAAAATTTTTCATATGTGACGTTTGGGTCAATCATAAAATTTTATGTTACTATTTTAGTAATAAAGGGCCGGGCCCCCGGGCGTAATGGGGTTTTTAACTACTGCCCGTAGTCCCCGAGGGTCCCCAGTTCGATTCCCCCCGGGTTGGGGCAGACTTTTCGAAGAAAATTCTGTTCCCCCGAAACAAAGTGAGGCTGGCATTTTCCCGGGTCTACCCCGGCTTTGGGGGGGGTTTTTTGTGGGGAAACTGGGACGGAATTTCCCCGAAAAAGGAGCGTAAAAACCCCCCCTCCAGATCAGGGGCCAAATTTTCGTTTGGGGGTTTTGGAAAGGGGATCCACCTTAAAAAAAATTTCTCCCCCCCTACCAAACCCAACCCGGGGGTTTTAACAATGCCCAACCCCAAAAACAACATAAGCTAATATGGGAAAAAGGCAAAAAGGGGGAAAATAAAGTTTAGTAAGTAAACACACAATATAGTTTGACAAGATGTCCGAATCCTCAAAAAAAGTCTTTGAGAAAAAAATTTGGGGCTAGAAAAAATTTTTTTAAATTTTAAAAAAGGAACAAGGGGGTTTTAACCCAAGGGGAAACCCCGTAGGTACCCACTCCCAAGTTATCGAGTGGGGAGAGCGCAAGTCTGATATTCAGGGGGGCGCGTTGATTTGTGATCAACCACAAATTTTTTTCTTCTTTTTTTTTAAAGTTTTCTAACCTAAACAAAGTTGATATTTATCTGTTTACTGATGGAAAAAAAAATTTGGGACTCAAAAAAAAATTTGGGGGGGGTAAACCTAATAAAATTTTAAAAAAGGGGGGAAAAAAAAAATTAAAAAAAAAATTTTTATAAAAAATACATGGCGGCGAAAAAAAAAAATAATAAAATATCGGGTTTTTTATACTGCCCCCATTAGGACTATTTTTGTCCCCTTATTCCAGCGGAAGCCCAAAAACGTATTTAAATTTTGTGGTAAAAATTCCCAAAAGGGAGGATAACATGTCATCCCGGCTGGGTTTTTGGAAACCCCGACCTCTGGATTCACAAGTCCGCCTTTACCCTTGAGTACCGGGGACATGGGTTTTCTTTCCCTTTTCCTTGAGGTTTTTTTGGCTGCCTAAAACTTCAAGTTCGATCAAAAAGAAACGGGGGAAACATTGTTTTTTCCATTAGGAGCTTCACTAGTTACCTTGTCAGTTCGGGAACCCCCAGCTATTTTCAGTTCGGTGGCAGGGTTGATGGTGGGGAATGTTTTTTTTCCGGCCCCCAGCCCTCCACGAAAGGGTTGTTTGAAGAGCTGAGAACAGATAGGGGGAATTGGACTTTTTTTGATAAAATTTTTCGATTAAAAAAAAAAAAAAAATAAACAACCCCAAATGGAACCAATTTTTTTTTTCTAACAACGATTGACCATAACCCCTTTTTTATTTTTTTGTTTTTTTTATAACTAATGCGGTGATAGTTTAAAAAAAGTATGCATCGGGTATGGAAGGAGTAAAGCCGCAAATACAACCCCCACACCCATTTTTCATTTTCAGAAATATTTATTAAGGGAGGTACATAAAATTTTTACCCAAAATTACAGAGCAAAGGGGAAGGTAATTAAATTGATTTTTTTCGATTGAAGTTTTTTTTGAATGGTTTTTTTTTTTTTTTTTACTAGGGTTTTTTTTGGAGTTGTCCCCGGTTGGGCCTATCTAAAAAAAAAGAAGAAAAAATTTTTTTTTTTTTTTTTCTCAATTTAAAAAAGAACCTTGACCATGCAAGGCATTTACTAACCCTTTTGTGCGAAAATTTTTTTTTTAAAAAAATTTTCCAAATTTTGAAAAATTAAATCCATTAATTTTTTAGTCCCTTTTTTTTTAACATCGGAAAGGGCCCTTCATGGGCAGTCGAGTCGCGCGCCCACGATTTTTTTTTTTCTTCCCCAAAATTTCCCAATGTTAGAAAACCGGGAAATAATTTGTTCGTTTTTGCTCCGATTTCCAAAGTTTTCATATTTCTGGCTTTCATAACCTCCTGAACAAACTTTGTTTTTTTTGGCTGATGTCGGGGCTGTTAAAATTTTAGGTATACAATGTGAAACCCAAACACGGGGGAAGTAAAAGGGGTCCATAATTTTGGCCCTATATTTATCCTTAATTTATGGAAACTTACAAATCACTACTCAAAGGGAACTTTTTTTCAGTAAAAAAAGGTTTTATTTTAAAATTTAAATGGGATCTTTTTCAACAAATGTGGCATTTTTGTTCTTCTCCCGACACCCTGGTGCCTAACAGGGTCGAGGCATTTTCCCGGGGGGGGGGGGGGTGCCAAAGCCAGTCGTTGGCGTAAAAATTTTCCCCGGCCCTGTAACACCCGATGTACGTTGTAACATTTTTTAAGTATTTAAACGAAAACTTTATTTAAAAACGTTCAATTGAAATATTTTCTTCGCTGTCACTTCTTCTTTTCCAAGATCAATCCCATCTTTTTAAACCCCAAAAAACGACTCCCCCACTCCTCCCCTCTTCCCTTGCTCTTTTTATGCAATACTCGCTGCACCGCCCGCACAGCAATAAATATAGTAACTTCACCCCGTCCCCGTGTCCCTTGGGAAACCCCCTAACGATCTTGGGGGCAAAGGGATAAGCCTGGTTAGTTGATGACCAAAAACCCTCCAAAAACCCGCCCAAGTCGGGTTACTTTAACCTCTAAAAATGAAAGGGCCCAAGGGGAAAATTAATGTTTTTTTTTATCCGGAAAAAACGTGTTTGATGTATTCATACGTAGAGTTTTAAAAGGTATGGTGCAGTGTGCACCAATTGAGGGGTAAATTTTTTTTTACAAAAGAAAAATTATTTAACATGTCAAATAAATTTAAAAAACAAATGTCATTTTCCCCGGGAAAACTATTGTGGGGAAAAGAAGAGGAAATGCAGGGTTTTACAGGAAAAAAACAAAAATCTGTTTTTTAAACCCACAAGAATGAGATTAAATTTAAAAGAGATAAAAAGATCAGGTTTATTTTCTCTACAGTTTAACCAAAGTATCATTTTTTCTTCCGATAATTTTTGGGTGTTTTTTAAAAAAATTAATATTTTGGGTTTTACCAAAAAAGGGGTAAAAAATCACCTTAAAAACCCCAAAGAAAAAAAAATTTTGGTGGAAAAAAACTAGTCCCAGAAAAATATTAAAAATTTTTATTCTGAAACTTTACCTCGCCATCAAAACTAATTCGAAGAAAAAATCTAAAACAAATTAAAGTGAAATTAAAAAGTACTTAAAAAAAAAACATTAAATTGCTTTTTTAAAGTGTTTTGTATTTTCGAGGGTGAAAGCAAAAACTTTTGAAAAAATAGGGAAATGGTTGCCATGAGATTTAAGGGACAATGTTTCCCTCCAACTTCCAGGGGCCCGTGATTCCACATCAATGTTCTCGTGTTTCCCATCTCATTGCATAAATTTGTAATGTCCCAAATTTTCAAGTAAACCCAAAAAAATCCAAAAAAACGGACGTGTACTTTTTGGGGTCGCAAAAAAATCTTGATTTTTTTTTGGGGGTTACCTTTAAATCGGGCCAAAATTTTCATAAATGCACTTGCTTTTTTTAAAATTTGGAAAAGGGATATTTAAAAATTTTTAATTTTGTTTTTTTTTAAAATAATGCGTGTTCAGTAAATTTTGGGCAAGATTTAAGTTTTTGTAATTTTTTAAAAGTGGCTTTGGTCTTTTACAAACCAAATTTTTGGGGTAGAAGTTTAGGCAAAAAAAAAGAGGGGGGAACTTTTGGCAAGAAAGAAAAGATGTTGTTTTTTTTTAGAAAACAACTTTCGGGCTCTTGAATTTTAAAACTTGGGAATTTTTTAGCATTTTATTTCCCCGTGGGGAAATCTTTATTTTGAAACCCCGGGAAGGTTTTTTAATGTTTCGTAGTTGATTTTATTTTACTCTCTCGCAGCTAAATTTGGACCAATTTTTTATTTTACTATAGTAAGCAATTTTTGAGAAATTAAGGATATGCAATGGGATTCCTTTTTGTTTAAATTTTTGGGCATAAAAATTTTTTCTTCTGTTTTTGACATGGGAAATTTTTTTTAAACCCTTTCCATTTTGTTATGAGAGTCAAAAGAGTCCCCTTTTTTCTATTGTATTAGTTATCAAAAACTCTTTTAGTTTTTTTTTTTTATCAAATTATTCCCCATAAAACCCACTAAAATACAATTTTTTCCGATTTAAATTGAAATTTTCAAACCCAAATTTCGAGTAAATGGAAAAATGGGAAAACAGGAAAAAAAAATTGAGGAGGGAAAAAAAGTTATTTATTTTAAAAAGCCACAACCGCGTTCTCGTTTTATTCTTCTGAACATTGATGATAATTTACTTTTCGTACTTTTTAATTTCTTCATGTCTATTTAATCTTTAATTAAAAAAAAAAAATGCTTTTATTAGAAAAAAAAGTGATTTTTTTTGGGCATAAAGTTGTAATACAAAGACCCAAATGCATTTCAAGTATACATATATGGGGGGTTTTTCGTGGGGTTTTCATGGAAAAATTTAAAATTTTAAAAAGACAAACCCGTAATTTCCCGCTTTAAATCTGTGTAATGTGAGATAGAAACGTGAAAGTAGAAATCTACCCCAAGTGAAGAGAAAGTCCATTGGGGGAAAAAATTAGATACCCCCAATTCACTTGGGAAACAGGACCTACTTGAAGGGTTTCAAGTCACAACTTTCATTCTCAAAGGGAAAACCCCTAATAAAATCAAATCTCAAATTTAAATTTGGATATCATTTAGTTATTTGTTTCCGGGAAAAACTGTGAAGGTTTTTTAAAACTTTTTGCTAATACAGTATTCTTTGCTTTTTGGGGGGGTTTTCTTTTGGAAATTTTTCGGTTTATAGATAAAATGTGATATTTTTTTGGTTTTTTTGTTTTGTGTAGCTCTAAAAAGCCGAAAGGGGAAAAGGGGTCATTCTGTTTTGTAAAAGGGAAAAGGGAAGATGGGGTGGGGAGTTATTTTGTAACAGTGGAAAAGGGACAATAAATGTTAAAAAAGGAAAAAATTTCGAAGTTTTTAAAATTTTTTTTTGGGCATGGAATTTTTTCATAAAATTTGGGGTGCGTTTTTCAAATTTGACATACCATTCCATTAAAAAATATTTAAAATTGGTCCCTGCCTCGCCCGACTTGGGGGAAACTAGGGAATTTTTTTACTAAAAAGAAACCCCCCAAAAAATTTAAAGGAAAAGGGTTTTTTTGTTTTCTAGATTTTCAGCCGTTCTTGAGAACAGGGGGGGGTGAGGGGGGCTTTATGGGGGCACCTGTTTTAAAAAAATAATGCTAATAAAAAATTTATTGAAAAATTTTTTAAAAAATAAGAATTTTTAAAAAACCGGCCCCAAGAAAGATAAACAAGTATAAACAAAGTCAACCCCAAATAATTTGCATCCAAAAAACAAGATAATTACCTTTTTTATTTTAAAAAAGATTGGGAATTTTTTTAGTAAAATTGGTCATTCAATAACCAGGCATCCAAAAACCGAGGATTTACCCCCATTTGCGGGGAAAATTTACAAACCCGCTCCCCTTTATTAACCTCCCCCCAAACCGGGTTTGGGGCCCGGGGGAGACACCACGAAGTCTTCAACCTTAAACGAAATTTTAAAAAAAAAAACGCAAAATATTTATTGGATTGGGTGAAAAATTCTAAATGACCTTCGTTTTTAAAACCCCGCCCCGGGTTTTGGGGCCCGGGTTGAGGCATCAGGGAAATCTTCAAAACCCTTAAAAGATTTAAAAAAAATGCAAAAAATATATTTTCCGGGAAAGGGGTTTAAAAACTAAAAACAGCTCAAATGAAACCTTTGCCCCTTTGCTTTAAAAAAAAAAAATTTTTTTTCTTTTTTTTTCTCACTTTTCTCTTGTCTGGAACAAAAGCTAAAATTTTTTTGGTTTTAATTTTTTTTGTTTCTGGAAAACCTTTTTAATGGGAAAAAAAATATAATGTCCCCCTTCAAAACATTAAACTAAGTATTTTATAATGAAAAAAAAAAAATTTTTTGCAAAGAAGGCACGATATAAATTTTGCACTGGATGCTGCGGGGGTTTCTATAATGTAACTCTTTTGACAAAGACACAAGGGCCCAAAAAACTGGTTGAATACCATTGAAACCAATTTTTTAAGTCTGTGTTACAGGTTTAAAAGCACTGACCACAGAGTATGGGGAGAAATATTTCCCTAACATTATGTGCAAAAAAACAGAAGAAAAAAAAAAAAAGTTTGTGGAGATGACCAAAAAAAAGGGCCCCCAAAGGGAACCGGATTAAAAAATTTAAAAATGAGCAAGACGTCCCCGAAGCTGGGCTGTAGGGGCTGGGGATTAGTTAAAACATCGACTTGAGGCAGGGGTTTTCTTAAATTTAATCCGGTTTTTTTTAATTCGGGGCCCCTTAAAAAATAGAGCCCAAAAAGGGAAAAATTTAAACCGGGATGAAAGATTTTCATTTCTGGGAGGAGGGTTTTTCTACTAACTGGGTTTTTCATCGGGCACAAAAAAAAGAGGGAAAAAAAAAAAAACACTGCCCAAATTTTGGATACAATATTCCTCCTGATTGGGTTTACTTTTTAAACACGTGCCAATTTTGAGAATTTAAAAAAAATTTTCTTGTTTTCTCCAAAAAGGGGTTTAAACCCATTTTCTTCAAATTTGTTTTTTTGGTAGAATTTCGTTTTTATACAATCTAATTCCCCAAAAAAATTCGGGATCGGGAAGTCGGGGCCTTTTTTTTTTTACTTTTTTGTCCAAATTTTCGGGCCCTTTTTTAAAATCAGATCAAAATTTAATTTTAAATTTTAAAAAAATATGAATAACCTATGTTAAAACCCAAAAATATGCATATTTTTAAAAAATTTCACAAAAAACGGGTGTACCCTTCAAAGAGTATAAGCGGTTTTAAATAAAAAATTAGGGGGTCGGCGCATGGTCTCTTTCACCCCGAACCCCTGGATGAATTCGATGAATTTAAAAAGGGGCCATTTTAAAAAGAATGTTCCTAGATGTGTGCAAAATTTCAACAAAATCGGCGATAGTTTTCCGAGATTTGCGCTTACAAAATTTGTTTTAACAGACAGACAGCCCGACAGACCGACAGCCCGGGCACAAAAAACCCAAATTTTTCTTTAGTAGGGTTTTTGAAAAAGGTTCCCAGAAATATGAAAAAAATTTAAATGGGGCAAAAAAAAATTTTTTTTTACAAAAAAAAAACACAAAACTTTCCCATTTCTTAAAAATTTGAAATTTCTCGGGAATTTAAAAGAAATGACTTCTTCCAGCTTTTGTTGAGGTCTTTTTTTTAAAACACAAAACGCATTTTTCTACATTTATTACTTCCGAGAAATTTCTAATATTTGAAATCGGAAGTAATTTTGTTTTGTTTTTGTTTTAAAAATAAATATTTTTTTTCTCCGATTTCAATTTTTTTTTAGATTTCTGGAAAGTTTTTTAAACCCCCTTTAGCAAATTTTTGGGTTTTTTGGGGTTTTCCCGTCGGTCGGGCGGGCTGTCGGCTGTTTAAAAACGATTCCTTGTTTAAAGCGCAAAATCCGGGGAAAACTACTCGACCGATTTTTATGAAATTTTGCACCCATCTGGAGACATTTTGTTTGATGGTCCCCCTTTTAAATTATCAATTCGTCTAGCGGTTCTTGGTGAAAGGCCCCTGCACCTGACCACTAACTTTTTACTTAAAAAGCTTTTTTCTCGTGAACGGACACCCCGAAATTTTTTAAAAGAAATTTTTTGTTGTGTATGCATATAATTTTTTTTACATGGGTTTTTTATATTATTTTTTAATTAAATTTAATTAAAACTCTGAAAATTTAAGGGAAAAACCGGGGAAAATTTTTGGGCAAAAAAGTCAAAAAATAAGGGGCCCCGACTTGCTGATACAGGGAAAATTTTTGTGGAATCTAGAATGTAGAAAAAACGATTTTCTACCTTTTAAAAAAAAATTTGAAGGAAAAACCCGGGGCAGTCGTTTTTGGGATACAAGGAATTTTTGTAAAAACTCAAAAAAATTGGGACGTGTTTTCAAGGGGAAAAAAATCCCCGAGGAAAATTAAAAGGGCCTAATTGGGGAGTGGTTTTTTTTTTTTTTTTTTTTAAACTAAAAAACCCTTTTCCAGGGACTGTCCTTACGGAAGGGGAAACGAGGAATTTCAAAAAGCAAATTTTCCCCTTTAAAGGCTTTTGACCAATTTTTTTGGTAAAAAAAATCCATTGCAAACGGTGGGTCACCCGTTTTCTTTGTATTAATTTGTAATTTTGTACCTTTAAATTAAAATAATAATAAAATAAAGTAAAATTATTTACTAACTGGGCATCCTTTTTGATGTTTGCCAAAAAGACACCTTAAAAATTTATAAAAAAGTTTAAAACAGGGTTTGGGTGGGGATTTTTTTTGATTTACAGAAATTCTGTTTCTGTGACGGGCCTTTATAACATCAATTTCGAATATTACGATGATGCAGAACAAAAAGGGGAAGTAATTTTTTTTTTCTTTACTTGATTACGACATGCCCTTTTAAGGACCCCAACTTTTAACGATGGAAAAAAACACCAAGATTTTTTTCATAAGTTAATTTCGTCACAACAAAAATTCCTACTGGGTTTTCCAGGGCATACAACATCCAAACAGGAAAGGTTTAAAAAATACAATTTAAGAGAGCAATGAGAGGGGGGTTTTTCCCACGTTTTTTTCCTTTTTTTGTGGCTTTTAGACATGACCAAATGACCATAAAAGCCAAAATGGGGGGTTTAAAATTTTAAGGAAAAGAAATCCAATTTTTTGAAAATGCACTGGGATCAAAAGGGGTTTTCGCGCTTTTCCCGGTAATTTCCCGGGAGCCCAAAATTTCCTTGTTTCGAATCCCCCCAAAGGGGGGCATGAATTTTCCCATTAATTTGAGTTTGTGGGCCCCAAAAAAAAATAAGACTCTGAGGGGTTTGGTGGTAGAAAATGCTTTGAGCATTTAAACTCGCCCCTTAAAGGTTACCTTTTCCCCAAAAAAAGTGTTATTATTATTATAATTTAAAAAAAAAAAAATCTCATAAATTTAAAGGGGCAAATTATAAAGTGTAAAAGAGACTTGGGGAAAAAATTTAAAAATTAAAAATTTCAAGTAAAGTACATAATTTTGTACAAAAGTACATATTATACATAGACAGGAAATTTTATATGATCAAAAATTATTCAAACTAGAAGTTTTTCAGAAAAACAAGAAAAAATTACTTTTGGAAAAAAGTCAAATTTGGGGCAGGACAATAACAAACTAAATAGGAGCCTTTAAAAAAAGGAAAAATGATACAACGACCATCGACGATGCTTCGCCATTGGGGCTAAAACTTTAAAGATTTCAAATTATGTTTTTATGCTGCCGCCCTTTTGTCTGGCTGGGGGGCTATAAAACAGGGGGTAACCATCATTGGGTTGGTTTCCCGGGGGCCCCTTTTTAATTTAAATTTTTTGCCCCTTTTTGTAAAGACGTGGGAAAGTGCTTTAGTCATTCCTCCATGTCGGGTACCATTCCCTTCAAAAATGCGCCATCTATGATGGTGATGGAAGCTGCAGCTTTTTTGTTTTCTTTTTGTTTTTTCACACCACTGAAGTTTTTTGAAGAAGAATAAAAAAACTTGACCAACTTAGAATTAAAAAAATAAAACAACACTCTTTTTGTGGAAAGGGACCACCAGGGGAGGGTTTAATGCTCAAAGCAGTTTTTTACCACGTAAACCCCCAGAGTCTTATTTTAATTTTAATTATGGTCATAAATCAATTTTAAAAAGGCCAAACATATTGAAAAAATTTTTTCTTTTTAAACTTTTTTTAAAAAGTAAAGAATCAGCAATGCCCGTAGGGGAAAAAAAAAAAAAACCCCAATTGAAAAAAAAAATCATTCCAAAAAATTTTTTTCTTTTTTTTAATCTTTTTAAATTTTAAGTAAAAAAATTTTCTATTCTTAAAAATCAAAAGTCCTAGACTATTACCCTTTCCCCAAAAATTTGACTAACAAAAAAATGATTTTTTTTTTTATGATTTTTTTTTTGTGTTTAGCAAAAGGCCCCTTCACAATTTTTTGGGGTAGCGCAGCATTACTAAGAGGTTTTCCTTTTTACTTTTCAAAAACCCAATTTCATTAATTTTTTTTTTTACTCGGGTAATACCCCCCACTGGGCGTTTCTCATACAAGTAACTACGCATTTTTCCTCCGGGAAAAATGATGGGGCTCCGAACATCCCCGTACAGAGCAAAAAATTCCTGCCCCGCTGGGAAACAACTCAGGGCCCCCATCGGCAAAGCCTAGGCGCTAACTCACTCTGCCCCGGGGACTATTTTGACTAACAAAAAAAATCATTTTTAAAAGGATTTTAGCAACAAACTTTTGGAAAAGTAGGAGGGCCCTTTTCAAAAAAGTTTCTAAAATCATGTCCGGGGAAAACTCAAAAAATTTTAATGGAATTCTTTGCTGGGTAACCACTAACCTATATTTTTTCATGATGCCGCCCCGGGGGGCCCGACTTTGCAGGGGTTTTCCGGCTAGCATTCATTAAAAACAAAATCAACCAAAATCATATCTTGATCGACGCGTTGGGTTTCGGGGATTTTTTTTTAAAGGTTTCGTGTCCCCCACTAAAGATGGGTATCACAGTATTCCCGAAAACCCCGGCGCATACAGATTTGAGTCATTAGCCCTATTTTGAACGCAAAAATTTTTGATGATTTAAAAGGAAACTTTAAATTTTTTCCCGGTTGTCTCCACCAAATTTTCCCCACCCTGACCCCTTTCAGAGGAAACAGGAATGGCGCCATCTTTGGGCGTGGTGGGACCTTCATCTTGCTGATTCACCTGATGACCTGCGTGGAGTTACGGGCCTCGGTAATTTTTGGACTCGGTGCAGAAACTCTTCAACCTTTTGGTGGGGCTGCTTTTGAGTCAGCAAGCGCGGGCAATTTTCGTTTTTGGAAATATCAAATTTGAACTCCCGGGGCATTGATTTTTGACGCAAGCGGGGGCATTTTTGTCCGGGAAAATATCAAGTTCGAACTCCGGGTCATTGTTTTTTACAGCAAGCGGGGGGCTTCGGTCGGAAATATCCCGTTCGGGAAACCCCCGGGCATTTGGGTTTTTTACCGAAGGGGGGCATTTGGCCGGAAGTATCAAATTCGAAAATCCGGGGCCTTGATTTTTGACCCGCAACGCGGGTTTTTGGTCAGGAAAAAAAACAAGTTCGAACTCCGGGGCAAATTGGGTTTTTGACAGCAAGCGCGGGCCTTTTTGGTCAGGGGAAATTTTCAAGTTTTGAAATCCGGGTCATTGATTTTTCAATTCTTTTTTTAAAATTTTCCCAAATTTTACTTCAAACTTTTACCCAAAACAAGTGATGTTTTCCCCCTAAGGGCAATTACACGGGATTCCCTTTTTAAAATTAAGGAAGTTTGTAATTGGTTTTTTCCCCAAATCATCAGGGGCTTCTTACAGGGGTTTTTCGAGATATAGCGAGAACCCTGGCTTTAAAAATGATGGGTTTTTATTGGAACTTCCCTCATTTTTGATTTTGGGCATCTTGATGTGACAAAAAAGGGGCCCTTGCTGAAAGGTCCAAAACAATGTTCCCCGGGGCCCCCCAAAAAAATCACTAATATTTAGTGGGTATATTAATTTGTAAAATTTTTTGTATAACAAAATAAACCCATTTGACATTAATTTTTTTATTTTTAATAGTGAAATGGCTATTGATTTCTCGGGGGAAAAAAATTTGTTGAAGAGGGATATTTTTTTCAAAATTTTAAATGTTAATACATTTCCTACTTCAGGGGTTTTTTAAATTAAAAAAGGGAAAAGACTTCATGGGAAAAAACCGTACTTTATAGGGGAACCTTCTCTAAAATAGAAATCCCTAGATTATGTAAAAATCCATTAACTGTAAAATAATACCCCCTATGTATCATCCCTTTTGTCACAATTTTTTCTTGGTATCCAAAGGAAAATTTAATTTGATAGGTTAATTTTATAAAACCCAAACAAAACACATCACATTAAATCCAAACTGGGAAAATTTTTAGGAATAGATACATTTCAGTTCATTTTAATTTTCTCCCTTAAAAAAAGTTTCAGGGGGGGAACCCACTAGTACTAGTGAAACATACGTGCAAAAAATAATTTTCCAAAAATGGGGTTAGGAATTTATTCTAACATTTATACTGAGGGGGAATTCAAAAAATTTAAAAAATAAAACGACCTTACTCGACCCCCATCCCATAGTAATTGCGCTTTCAAAAAGAACCGTAACAATCAAAAACCCGAACAAACCATACTTGTTTTTATTTGGTTTTTTTTTTTTTTTTTTTTTTTTTTTTTTTTTTTTTTTTAAGATGATGTTTTCCCAGCCGTTTTTATTTCGTTTGCCATGAAACAGGGGCTTCTGTAGACGCCCTTTTGGTTGGTTGTAAACCCGCCCATCCCTAGTTGCCTCCCCTAAGATGGGGGAGAAGTGGGCACAAAACTTTTCCCCAAATTTGGTTTCTGGGGGGCAAAACGAGCGCACCCGGGAAAGGGATCCCTTACAAACAACTGTAACCAAATTAAAAATACAAATTTTTTTTCGGCGCGGGGGTTCGAACCCGGGACCTTTTTGCATGGCAAGCGAGGGGCTTTAAACCCCTGAGCTAATCGCGCGCTCCTTTTTTTTTACTTTTTTAAAATTTTCAGTTTTTTTCCCTTTATTCTGAAAATTCATTTTTTTGGAGGTTCATTTTTTTACGTATGCTTCCTCCAAAAATTACCCAAGTGATTTTTTTAAAAAATCCTAGTTTTACATAAAATATTAATACCATGACCAAAACTGTTCCTGATCTTGACCCCAATTGCTTTTTTAGAAAACCCTGATTGATTTTTTAATAATTAATTTAATTTTAATAGGATAGGTTTTTCTACTGATAAAATTTAAAACATGCGGAGGCTCCCCGGTATCCCAAGCCTTGGCATAGAGTATTCTTTGGTGTAAATTCTAATTTTTTAATGTAAAGTAAATTATAGAGGGGGGGGTTTTTGATTAAATTTGGGGGTTTTTCTTGTCGAACCCAACCATTAACAGGAGAAACTCTGCAAAAACAAAAAACATTTTTACAATTTTAATCTACGTAGGAAAAATTTAAATTTTTGAAGTACTATTGAACTTTAAACAAAACAAATAAACCAAATTACTTTTATTTCTTTAATTTTGAATAATATAGGTAGGTACAAATCCCATTTACATCCAAAAAATTTTAGATTTCCCAAAATTTAGATTTCATCCATAAAATAAATTTAAAATAGAGGGTTAAAATATAGGGGGATTAAAAAAAAGCGTTGAATAAATCCCCAAACGATCGACAATGCCATTCTCTTTTAAGTCTTGTTTCCCTGGTTCCCAGAACCCCGCCCATTGTTTTTTCCACAGATACTGCTGCGTGTTACTGTTGAAAATTTTTTACCGCTCTTCGACCCGGGCCCCAATGTGGGGTTTTTCCCCACACCTCAAAACGAATTGGGCTGGTGGGTTAAAACGTTGACATAAATTTATTGGGGAAACGTTTTGTTTTGGGGACTTTTCCCCATAATGAAGCGCTCGTCCTTCCCCCAAGGGCCCCGTTTTTAGTCCTTTCCCAAAGTAAGGGCAAAATGGGGTCAACGTGGGGGGATAAACCAAGGGAGTGAAGGGGACGCGGGCTGCGGTTTTTTAGGATGGATGAAATGGGGTATGTTCCCCCCCCTTTTTTTGGCAAACCATGACTATATCCTCTCCTGCAAACTTGGTAAAGTGGCTATTCTGGTTTTTCCCCGATACCCTTGAAGGGAGGGGGGGACAAAAAATCCCCTTTACTAGGCCGAAGATAACTACCCCCCAACCAAAAAGTGCGGGGTTTTGGTGTGAATGGAAAAAATCGTCTGGGAGTAAAATAAGGGGAAACTTTGGAAAAGTTTTTTATTTTCTTGGAAAATTTTTTTCTTTTATTTGGGGGTTTTACTTTGAAAACCGCTTTTCCAAAAAGGGGTTTCATTTTTGTTTTTTGCGTATATTTTTACAATAAAGATTTTCATCTAATTCTTAATGGGTTTAAATTTTTCAGAATCGAGGAGAGGTTCCAAAATTTTGTACCCAAAATTTACTGAGAGTGGTTCCAAAAAGGGAAAATTTTATTTTTTTTTATGGGTCGAAAATTTACCCACAACCTACAAAAGGGGGGTTTTTTTTTTTTGATATACGAAAACTTGGGGCAGCAAACTTTTATTTTTATTTACAAAGGGAATTCATATTAAAAACAAAAGGATTTGAATTGATCCATCCCCTTGCATGAGGCAATAAAACCTAACATGCATACATTACCTTGTTGGAAACGCCAAAGATATCTTTTGAAAGAGGAAAGCTTTTGCCCGGCCCTATTTTCCCGTAAGAGAAACCAAGCCATCACCAACAGTTTTTAAAAAAAGGGGCTTCATCTCCTTTCCTTTCAAAAGTAAAAATAAAATTTTCATTTGATAGTGATTTCCTGTTTTTTTTTTTGTTAGAGCTGTGCTATTTTTTAATAAAGAAAATCAATCCATGTTTTCAAGTATTCACTTTATCTTTAACCCTTTATATAATGTGCATTTTTTAAAAATTTGGGAATTAGGAATAAATTTTTATACAGGGATTTAAAAAAGTGCGAACATTCAAAGATTTTTAAATTTTAAAACCCACAAAAAAAACCATTGGGGCCCTTTTTTTTAAATCCCCACAGACCCCTGGGATTTTTTTGTTATAGCACTGAATTGTTTTTAAAATTTTTCAATTACAAATTTAGATAAGAAGAGTTTTTTCCTCCCCATCTATGAACATAAAAATTTCCAAAACATTTTTAAAAAAAATAAACATTGTACAGTTTTTTTTCATTCTTTCTAATCTTTATGTTATTATTTTTTTTTTGGGTAGTAAGGTAAAAAACCAGTTTTAAAAAAAAGAAAAATTTAACCCAAAAACAGACCCAAAATTTGTAAAGGTCAAAAAAACCCAACAGTAGGTAGGTGCCAAAAATTTCGTACCTACTTGAGTCGTTTTCAAAAGAATTAAATTTTGCTTAAACTATTATTTTTTTTAAAATTGGGTTTCTGACCCGGGGGTTGGTGTTCGAATCCCCCCCGGAGCGGAAAAATTTGGGCCCAGGTTTTTTTCCCTTTCTGAAATGGATGGTTTTAAATGCCCCCAAGTAATGCGAAAGCGTTTTGGGGGGCACAAAAAAAAAAATTTTCTTCAGGTAAAATAATGGGGAAAATTGGCTTTACCTACCTGTGGGAACTTGACACTAATATTTTTTTGCCCTGATTTTTGCACAGGTTTTTTTTAATTTTTAATTTCCCAAGAGAAAAGGGAATTGGGGGGAAGTAACAAATCAATAATTTAAACTAAAACCAAAAAAAGAATTGTAACCACTGGTTTTTTGTATTGTAAAAAATATTTTAGTTTATCCCCAGAATATTTGATAATATAAGGGGTTCTTTTCCCGTACTTTTTCTCAAGTTCCCCAATCAAAAACTAAAAATAAACATTTTATGTAAAAATTTTATACTTTATATAAGGACTATATACATTGTACTTTATATGGTACACTACATAATAATTTGGGTTTCTGTTAGGGGGTTTCTTCAACAAAAATAAGGGTTTTTTGGGCAAGATAAATCTTCTGCCAAAAATTAGATAGAACAAAATGTTTTTGTGAAAGAAATAGTAGTGAGTAAAGTAGGGAAAATGGGTGAATTTTATTAATTGCAATGTAAACTAAATGCCGATTGTACAAAATTTAAACCCGTTTTTTAGTTAAAAAAAAAAAAATGATTTCCCGAGATTTCAAACAAACTTAATTCTATGTGAATATGAAAAGAACTCATGTTCTCTACAAAAATTTAAAATTTCAAGTGGAATGAAACACAGACTTTAGTTTGGAAGGCAATTTTTTTTTTAGGAAAAAGGCAAACCCCCAACACCCTAAGGAAAAAATGTGGGCAAATTTTTTAACCAAACCCCGTTTTTTTAAATTTCCCGACAACTTTAAAAACCCGTGATAAAAGTTTAAAAATAAGAGCGGCAGACCCAAAAAAGATTAGTGAGACAATGAAAGGAAATTATTATAAGATTTCGGGTTTAAAAATAATCAAAGACCAATTTTTTAGGATAATAAATTTTGATAAAAAGAAAGGTTAAAGAAAGGGCAACCCAAGAAAGGAAAAAAAAAAAAAGATCAAATTTTTTTTGATGTTGGGAAGAAATTTAAAAACTAGAAATTTAAATCTGTCATTTATAATTTCTTCTACACATTTCAGGGAATCAAAAAAACAATAAGATAGGGTTTTAAAAGAAAAATTT